>CM029012.1:55058423-55403422 GCA_016801055.1 Panax notoginseng | reverse complement strand
CAGATTAATTTACTTTTAAAACTATCACCAACAGTCCAGATTGATTTACTTTTAAAACCACCACCGACGATCCAGATTGATTTACTATTAAAACCACCACGGACGGTTCAGATTGATTTACTATTAAAATCACCATTGATGGTCCAGATTGATTTACTATTAAAACCACCACCGACGGTCCATAAAATTAGTAAATCTTCCCATGGAATACTAAGTCAAACTTACAACCAACGCCTCATAACAAATCCCTATATTTATATCAAAAATTGAATAAATATTTACTGTAAATTATTTATCTTTAATAAACACATTTTGAATATTTCAATAATTATTCATCATTAATATTATAACTCACAATATTTAATAACCAGCTCATTTCTAGGGAAGAGGGGGCTTTTCGATAAGGATTTCTCCCTATTGGGGCGCAATTAAGTGACCAAACCTCTCCTCGACAGAACTTTCTAGACATCGTCAATATTGTAAATAATAATATGAATAACTTTGTTGTCTCAATTATTAATTTACTAATAATAAATATTATGCAAATGATACTGTGACAATAATTGAATCAATAATATGAGAGATATTATGCAGCAACTACTATAGGAATAATTGAATAAACTGAGTGGCTTCTTACGTAAGCATCAATAATCAATACCGTGTGTTACTATGCAACCACGCGTATTACTGTACTTTTACCACCGGGTATTTCAACAGTTTAACGGTAAAACTTTCGTCGTTATTTTTATAAAAAGATATTTATGTCGTTTTCTAACTCCGACAGTTATTCCATTGTGGAGTCCACCAATGATGGTGTCGTCATACGGATATTCCCCGACAAAAAGAATATTCTCCGACACAACGAATATTTTATATCAACTTGCTTACTTTGTAAATGTTTCACATATCACCCTTAACTTTAACCCTTTATTAATTTAACAATTTATTAAATAGAATAATAATTATAAGAAAATTGAATACTTTCATTTCATAAAATTTGGTGTCTTACAATATTACTCAAATAAAATTGTTATACTTGCTGAGCTAGTTATGCTCGCCCTTGCTTGAACCATATGAATGCAGCTAAAAGAATGAACAGACCGAATGATCTAGTAAGAATAAAGGAATGGCTATGGCGGACAAGTAGTGTCTTTATAATAGCATAGTATGAATTTTGTATTTATTTGATACTATGACAAAGAACATATGCAATTGTTACAGAAAACTTGAGAATTGAAATATTATGATGTAGTATATAGATGACATATTCACTCTTTTGAGGTATTTCAATTGAATGTATGTGGGAACAGTAGCACCGTGTAGCACCATCTGTCGGGTTGGAAGATACCCGGAATTGGGGGCGTCACATGTTGGTATCAAAGTTGTAGATTATAAAACTTAAGGGGGGAAAGAACCTTAGGCCATAAACTTAAGAAGTGTTAAAGAATTAAAAGATGAAGTTAACCTTAAAAATGCATTAAATGTGATATGTGTTTTTAATATTCTAATTTTGTGTACTAATCAAGATAATTTATTTTATTGTAGATGTCAGGAGATAACATGATGTATAGAGATATACATGTAGTTAGTGAAGAGTCTGTGAACCAGATAGAGATTTTACCGATACCCGTAGCTGAGTTGCCAGTGGTGGTGGTGGTTGAGTCAGAAGATTTCGAGAACTTAGGGTTTACATCCTTGTTCAATGGAATGTCTGAGGAGGAGGTGGAGGTAGTATCGTTTAACACGGTTGTACCTACAAAGGAGATGACTCCGGGGGAGTTAATGAAGGCATTGTTTATGACCGTGTTGGATAGGAATATCCAATTAGGTAAAGAGGTGAAGGAGTTAAAGGAGGAGATCCATGACATCTTGGAAGACAAGAAAGACATGGAGACATTTTGGGAGGTGGAACATGATGAGAAAGTGTTAGCAAAGGATAAAGTCCATGAGCTGAAACACGAGGTCTTTGAGCTTAGGGATGAGCTAAAGGCCAAGAAGCAGAAGATTGGAAAGATGTCCTATATTCATAGGAGTTCCCATGAGGATTATCAGCGGCAAGTTTGCAGCGTCCCCCAAATCCGAGTACTAATCACCACGAACCTGGTACACTAATTCTATAACTATTGCGGAAGATATAAACATAAATTGTTTATACAAATACCTTTACACATAACTCTCAAAGTCGATAACCTTAACTTATTACCTGAATTCAATATCCTACTCGACATACAATGCCATTAGCATACAATACTATTACAAGTTTTATCTGTACGATAATCTAATGTTGGAACTGTCTTTGACTTTGCCTATATCCGACGTTTCGTCTAAATCTACAATGTTTATAATATATAGCAAGGGTGAGCAACAAGTTTGCCCATCAAGTTTAAGTTCAAAGAAAGATATATCATGATTGAAAAGAATAAAAGTTGACAAACTTTCAATAATATAATAATTGTGAAAGAATATGAATCAATTTCCATAACCGAATTACTAGGACAATAAAAATGAATGGCCAACAATGAACATGAACAATTATAACTGAACCAAATGGTAATGAAGGTGATCAACCTTTCATACCTAATGAACATATGCAATATGCACAATGTGTGAATCAACAAATCAAATATGTGATGTAATCAACAATGATTAACCACTAGCATGCTCGAAAAATCATAACTCAGGGTTGAGTTAGAGAACTTGCTTAATTAAAAGTATAGTTCGAGAAACTTGCACAATAAATGAGTATAAGAACTTGCATGAACCGTAGATTACTGCTACGCAAAGCTAATTTAGCTTCAGTTGAAAGACCTATTATGGATAATATCGATCTCTCAATTAGAATAATATCATCACATATACTATTGTTAATTACAGTCATTATACGACTTAAACACTTATCACATAATCAAATATTAGATTACTCCTTAAAACATCATTATTATTATCGTTCTTTGATAATTATTTAATCACTATATCATATACATTATGATTTAACACTTTAATCTTATATATTATATGTTTTTCTTTAAAATCTATTAAGTCAAATACTAATCCAGCAACCTGGATTATCCAAACATACCAATCCAGCAAACCAGATTGCAATCCAGCAAACTGGATTCCAAATTTAGCATCCAGATGGCCAATCCAACAAAGTAAATTGCAATCCAACAAACTGGATTCTAATTCCAGCAACCAGATTGCAATCCAGCAAGATGGATTCAACAGATTTTTAATTCAGTAAACTGTTCTCCAATCCAACAAACTGGATTCAATAGATTTTCAATCCAGCAAGCTGGATTCATTATCCCTTTTCACGAAAATACCAAATCAATTTATTATTTTTCTATCCTTTGTCCAAACATATATACATATATTTCATACACAAAAATAATTTTTCCATAATTTTTTAACTCCCTTCAGTATTTTTCAAAAATCATTTTTAGTTCATAGCTTAAGAAATTAGCCCCATCATACCTAACTCCAGAAATTCCCATCTCTTGACATAATCTTATATGTGTTAACGTGAACCTCCAGTTTAAATTTTGTTACCATCGGAGTTATAAACTCTGGTTATAGCCGTTTTTGTCAGAAAATCCTAAAAATTGAAATGGCCATAACTTGGTCATTTTAAGTCAGAATGAGCTCATTTTTAAACACGAGCTACTTTATATCATATATTTTCATGTCCCAAAAGGCCGAAATTTATTTCACAGATTAAGTGACCGAAACTGCCCTTCCAAAATCTTGGACAGTATATTTTTTGGTATTTTGCAGTTTGTCTTACTTGGCTAAAAATAGTCCATACAGAAATCTACAACTCATTTTTCAGTGATTCTACTTGAAAATATTAGAAAACTTATCATATTATCATCTCAAATTTTTCTAAAATTTTTGAATTTCAGAAAAATGACAAAACTGCCCCTGGCAGTGACTATCCAAAAAAAAGTGTGTTTCTCTTTATAGAAAACGAAACTATTTTTGCTAAAACCATCATTACGGACTTAGAACTCAATATTTTTGGGTGCTAAAACTTCGATTTAGTAATTAACTTATATATCTAGCACCCCTCTTTGACGGATCACAAAAAAGAGGTGTAGATCAAAAACGGTAGAAATCCAAAGTACATAAAAATTTATAGTTTATAAACTAGAAAAATTACTTTTCTTTTCTTTTGATTTCCAAACAAACCAACACCCAATATGGGTATATCTAAACATGAAACACTCATCAACAAGTAGATACAAAGTTTTTAAGTTTAGGAACATAGATTCAAGTTTTGATTAAAAGTAGTCAAAATAAAATGCATAAAATAGTTATGACTTATACCTTTAATTGTGTTTTTCTTTCTTCTCCTTCCTAGATTTGCTTATGGAGCATTGATGACTTGTCAAAAACTCTCTCTTTTTTTCTGTTTTTTGTTAATGTGGAGTTTCCCAATCGCACTCGGACTAAGTCTCCCCACCTCGGACCAAGCTTTGCGCACAGGCTCGGCCTAAGACATGGCTCCGACCAGAAATGTGTGATCCGTGGCCAAACGGACTACTTTTTAATTGGACCTCATACTTCTTGCAGGCGGGGATCGATCCCAGGATGCTCAGGTTTACGATTCACCCCAGGTCGAAACTTACCACTGCGCCAAGTGTAATAGCCAAGAATTCTAAGTCACTTTGTAAATAGATATATTAATTAAATATTAATGATATTGAAAACTTTGGGATGAATATGAATGAATAAGTGATTATGTGACTAGTATGCTATTTGTAATTTAGAAGATGTTCCACTAATGAGATCATTAAATTAGTGGACTAATCTAAGTATTTTAATAATCCAGAAAATTGATTAAGGTATTGAACCCTAATTCAATATTCAATTTACTTGAATATGGTAAGTCTAATTGGGTTATGTAAATTAATTAATATTATTGATTGATGAGAATGTGTAAATATCAATAATAATGAGTAATAGTTCATGTGATAATAGATTTAATATTGCTAAGGATGCAAAGTAATTTAAACAAGCCCAATAGTTTATTTAAGCATTGGACTTGTAGATAATTTGATTTAAGAGCAACTAAATTGTTAAACTAGTCCATTATTAAATTTAATTGGCAAGTATGCTAGTACCACAATTATCTAATTGTGGAGGACCAAATTCATTTTAATTAGTAGCCAAACTAATTAATTTCAAGCCCAAAAGAATTAAAGGAATGGCCCAATCCTAGCCCAATTAAAGAGGGGCATTACGGTCATTTAATTTAGCAAATTTTGCATTTAAAAATAAAATAAAAATGAGGAATATATGGGGGGAAGAATCTGGCCATTGTGTGGAGAATTGGCATGTGACTTATGTTTTTTTTTCTTCATTTGGTCACCAACTCACTTAGGTGTCACTCCATGATTTAGCCATACTATTTTGCCAAGATTGCAAGCTATATGGAGAGAGAAGGGAAGATATATGTTAGTAGTTAATGTATAGATATACCAAATGTATCTATAGATTTTCTTCCAACACTTAAAACAAAATTCTCTTTCATCTCATCCTAAGTTAGCAAACCAAACAAAAAGGAAATAGAAAAAAAAAAGAGAATTCGGTGGGAGAAAGAGAGAGAGAAGGAGAGAGTATAGGTGTAGGAAATCCTAGGAGCAAGAGAGGAGGGTGTGGTATTACATGCATCCTAAATTTATTAATTACTTTGGAAGATTAGGAAGAAGTGCTCAAAGACCAAGGTATAAATCTTAAACTTGTGGATTTCTTTTTTATTTTGTTTGATTTGGTTAGTTAAAGTTTATGATCTTGAGGTCTAAATCCCTCTATCTACATGTTTTATATGGTTTCATGTATGGTTCTAACATATTTGAGTATTAGAAAGTAAATCAAAAGAATAGAAAAGAAACTAATTTTGTTTTGTTAGAAACTCTAGTTTTTTTTATACTTCATTTGATCGACTACTATTTTTAATCTACACCTTCTTTTTGTGATCCATAAAAGAGAGGTGCTAGATATGTAAGTTAACTACTAAACCCAAGTGGTATCACTCAAAAATGTTGAGTACACAAGTTGTAGCGACTGGTTTAGCAAAAATAGTTTTGTCTTTAGAAAGAAAAACAAACTGTTTTTGGACAGTCAATGCTAGGGGTTGTTTCGTCATTTTTCTGACATTTAAAAATTCTAGAAAAATTTGGAATGATAATATGATGAGTAATCTTTCAAACCCAAGTGAAATCACCGAAAAAAGAGTTATAGATTTCCGTATGGAATGATTTTAACAAAGTAGGTAAACGAGAAAAATTCCGAAAACAAGCTACCCAAGATTTTACAAGGGCAGTTTTGGCCACTTAAATTTTGACAAAAATTTCGGCCTTTTTGGACATGAAAATATATGACATAAAGAAGCTTTTGTCCAAAAATGAGCTCATTCTGACTTAAAATGACCATGTTATGACCATTTCAATATTTGGGTTTTTCGGACAAAAATTTCTATATCCGGAGTTCTATAACTCTGATGGCTACGAAATTTACATTGAAGGGTCACGTTAACATATATAAGATTATGCCAAGAGATGGGAATTTTTGGAGTTAAGCATGATGGGGTTAAATTCTTTAAGCCACGCACTAAAAATGATTTTTGAAAAATACTAAAAGAAATTGATAAATTACAAAAAAATACTTTTTGTGTATAAAATACATGTATATAAGTATGGCCAAAAGATAGAAAAATAATAAGTTGATTTGGTATTTTCGTTAAAGGATATATGGAATCCAGCTGGATGGATTAAAAAATAGTTGAATCCAGTTTGCTGGATTGAAGGATTTAGAATCCAGGCTTGCTGGATTGAAGGATTTAGAATTCAGGCTTGCTGGATTGAAGGATTTGGAATCCAGGCTTGTTGGATTGAAGGATTTAGAATCCAGGCTTGCTGGATTGGAAGTTTGTTGAATCTAGTTTGCTGGATTTTCCAATCCAAGTGGCTGGATTGCATGTTTGAATAATCTAGACTATGATGTTAGTATTCGACTTACTAGATTATAAGGAAGAACTAATAAAAGGAAAGATTAAGTGTTAAATCATAAGGTATATGAAAAAGTAATTAAAATATTATCAAAGAATGATAATAATAAAGATGTTTTCAGGTAATTGATTATGTGGTTAAGTGTTAACTAAATTGCTGATAGATTAATTATATTATGATATAAAGTATGATATGATGATTTTAAGATCAATCGTAACAATGATAGGTCTTTACAATAAAGAGATTAAATTAAATTGTGTAGCAGTAGATCGCAGTCGAGGCAAGTTCTCTAACTCAAACTTGAGTTATTAATATCAAAATATGTTAGTGAATAATTATTGTTGATTATTCACATCTATATTGATTATTGATACTCGCACTCGGTGCAATTAAATTCATGTTCTATTATTATTGAACTGTGAATTAGTTAAAGTTCTTTTATTCATGAATTGTTTAATATATGGATCTATGCTCATTGTATCAGGTAGATCAAGTATGTTTAAATTTGTTAAATCAAATATGTTGTTAAAAGCTATTCTTCACCAATTGACTTGGTAAGGACTCAAGACTGAGAAAAAGAACAATTTGATAAAAGCATTATTGAAAAACAATTATTGCTCGTACATTAAGTGTTTATGCATAATACACCGGGTATGAAAGGTTGATCCCCTTGATTACCAAAACTTATTAAAAGGACCAGTCTAAATACTGATAACCTTAGCATATGTTCATGGTCACTATGACCACTCAACATCTGTTATTCAATTATTCGAATATTCAGTTATCAAGACTTAATTCATGTTCTTTCACAATTAATTTCTATTATTGAACATTAAACAATAAATTTCTTGTTAATCATGATATATCTTCTTCATACTTAAACTTGCTAAGCAAATTTGTTGATTACCCTTACTATATCATGACATTTATTTCAGCCATGCCAGAGACATCCAAGAGGGACAAAGGCAAAGGAAAAGTGCAGGAATAGATAAGGAGAATGTTTATGTATTATATTATGTACATTAGTATTGTAAACCTTTTGTATTACTAAGGGTAACTTAATTAAGGTATGTAAAAGTTAAGGTAAATAAACCTTGGGATAATGTTAGAAGACTTTATTATAATGAACAATGTATGTTTATTATTCCACAATAGTTTATAGAATGCTTATGATGATGTTGGATCGTGAGCACCAAACCCGAGGTTTGAGAACTCGGATTTGGGGGCGTCACACCAAGTGTTGTGGTTGTCTCTCTCTCTTTTCCCTCTAGGGGCTGCCGAATTTGCTTTTCTCTCTTTCTCCCTCTTGTTTTTCTTTTTGGTAAGAATAAGAGATGAAAGAGAAAATAAGAAGAATAAGAGATGACAAAGATAATAAGATAGACTTTCTTTATTCAATATAGATATATGATTAATATAACGCCCCCAAATTCAGGTACTTG
Source organism: Panax notoginseng (assembly GCA_016801055.1). Lineage (NCBI taxonomy): Eukaryota > Viridiplantae > Streptophyta > Magnoliopsida > Apiales > Araliaceae > Panax > Panax notoginseng. The sequence goes on along the minus strand of CM029012.1, from coordinate 55,394,970 downwards.
AAACCCGAACTCAGTGCTTTACAATACCATTTCTGTGAGCGGAATAATACTAATAATAATAACAATAATATAAATATCAAACTTAATTTACATTTATCAGAGTCTAATCCCAAGTACGCAACCTTTACTATATTTCTTTACATGATAGATAATACATATCATTATCTTAATACAGTTTAGTTATTACAATACCATTAAACATATTCTGTTTGCTTTCCTTTTCACTTGTTCTTGGCCAAACCTTCTAGCTTTTCACACTTAGCTGAAAACATTTAAATTAAGCAAGGGTGAGCATTTGAGTGCCCATCAAGTAATAACAATTATAAATATAATTAGTTGAAAGAATTATATGTTTTCTTTATACTTCACTTCTACAACGAATTAATAGTTGTGAAGTAAACTGAACCGATAATAATAACATAACAATTCTATCTCAAAATTTTAAAACTACGTAATGACTATATATGGGGTTTAGTTGACATACTATGAACATTATTTTTAATTTTTGAATAGTTTAGCATAACTTCATCCGCAAACCGTCATAGCTTATGGGCGCGAGGGTGTACATCCCATGGGCACTGTATTGATCAATACTACATTGCAAGAACGATGAAATCGTTCACTCTGTCCGGCTTGGGCGCATAAAAGTTTCTCCTTAATCGGGATGTTCATACTAGTCTGGAATCCGAACCAAAACAATTTGATTGGATACAAATAAGTTTTATTATATTCAACGATATCTCTAAATATGTGTCTAGCTGGTCAAATAGCTTAGACATGTATGTATGTATATATATATATATATATATATATATATATATATATATATATATATATATATATATCAACATGTGATTAAATACAATGATTATCCAAGTGAGGACACATGTATAACCATATATAGAAATTAACGAACAGAATATATATATATATATATATATATATATATATATATATATATATATATATATGAATTACCATATACTAACATGTTGATAAACAATGATCGGATATATAATATATCACAATAGGGTTAATAATATAGCATAATAATAATATAATTCTGAAACTTTTTACTCATGCCCATTGCATAAAGAAAATGCAAAGGTAAGATACTTGCCTGATCTGCTGCTTACAGTACACAACTTAGTTTTATCTTTTATACTGAAACCTATCATCATTAAGATCATTCTCTCAATTAGAATAATATATCATACCACATAATACTGCTTATTGCAGTCAACAAATAGCCTAATCACATTGTCATACATATTCAACAGTCATTAAATTAGAAATAAACATTAATACAGTCAAAATATCTAAGTCCAGATTAATTTCTGAAATATGTCGGTGTACCGACGGCTTTATCAGGTAATTATAGAGTCTAAGACTCTATCCTATAGTTCAAAATCTATAAGTATCAGTCATATTATTTTTAAATGACTTATAATAATTTTTAAACATTTATCATAATTTATCATGATTTTTCAAACACCAGAATCATAATTAAATAATTTAAATATTAAACAATTCTATTATCATTAATATTTTATTAATGTTAAACTATTAATGAAATCATTGCCAAAATATTAAAGTTATTTATAATAACTCAAAATATTTTTAAAGTATTAACATTACCCTTAAATGATTTTTAAAAGAATTAAAATCATTTTTAAATAATTGTCATTAATATTGAAGTATTAATGTATTATTTATCAAAATATTAAAAGTCATTATTTATAACTTAAAATATTTTTAATTCATTTATATCCTTTTTAAATAATTTTTAAAGTAATAAAACCATTTTAAAACTATTTATTTAATATAATTATTAAATAAATCTAATATCATTGAATATTAAATTATTAATGAAATTTTCCTTTAAATATCAAAAGTTATAATTTATAACTTAAAATATCTTTAAACACTTTATTTTTATTTAAAATAATTTTTCTAATAAAAAAATCATTTTTAAACTAAATTATTTAATATGAGTATTAAATAAATCTAGTAGCATTAATATTAAAATATTAATATTTTTCAAGATAAAATATCAAAAGTTATATTTTATAACTTAAAATATTTTTATAACCTTTATATAATTTTTAAATCATTAATTCTATTTTTCATCATTTATTTAATACATTTATTAAATAACTTAAATATCTTTAATATTAATTTATTAATGAAATTTCATCACAAAATATTAAAAGTTATCAAAAATAACTTAATTTATTTTCTTATACCATAATATAATTTTAAATGATTTTTCATGTATTAAAATCATTTTTAAATAATTTATTTAATATTATAATTAAATAAATTAAATACTTTTAATATTTCAAAAATATTAAATATTTATAAAATATATTTAAAATAATTAAAAACTAATTTTCGGATTTTAACATAAGTTTTAGAAATTTATTTTGTATTTTTCATAATTAAAAACTAATTAATACTAATTATTTAATAAAAATATAATTTTTATATAGAAACTGTCGCTAAAGACCACCTATAGTGACAGAACCGTCGCTATAGGTGTTCTTCGTGTTCTTGAGCCCAAACACAAAAAACATGTCAGTCACGAAGAGCACTAGTTTTGCCATCAATAATTCATAACTCATGACGTTTCTAGAACAGCCAAACAACATATCTTGTAGTTCTAGGTCAATACTACATGATCTAACAAGAAACATGACCAAAAAAGCATTAAACAAGTGAGATCTAGGGCATTAAAAATGTTGTCAGGCATGTTCTTCATTTTCTGGGTTACCCAAAAATGAAGAACAGCCGAGGTACCTATTTTGCAGGCTCTGAATCTAGCATTATGGGCTTAGTCTGTGTAATATGAAGATTCCATCATGTAGAACCCTACTTGCTAGCTGATTGCTGGCATTTTAAGTCACATGGGGTTGTTGGATTTGGTTACCAACTTCACCTATTGTCAAACCCTACTTGCTAGCTTCAAAAATGCTTTCAAGGGCAATTTGGTCTTTTAATTTTTCAATTTAATGGCACTTTGGTCACTTGGCAAACTCTTAGGATTTGACACTTAGGGTTTAACCCTAAGGTTAAGCACTAAAATTGCAGGAATTCTAGGATTTTGCAAAATATGTTAAAATAAAATTTTAGTTTCTTAAAATTTGTAATTTAGAGATTACTAATTATAATTAGTTTTCAAATTTCATAACTTGAATATTTTGGTTTTAAAGTCGACTAATTATACTTAACCTTGTTAATTTAGCAATTAGGGTTTACAATTAGGGTTTGCACAAAAATAATATTAGTTTCTAAGTTTTGCAAATTAGGGTGTTTTAATCGTGTTTAATTTTCTAATTATATAAACTTACATATTAGGTTTAAAGACTCACTAATTAGCATTAAAATGACTAAATTAGCAATTAACTTTTTCATTTAGCAATTAGGGTTTTCTATTTGAAAATTAGGGTTTTAAAAATAGGAATTAGGGTTGATAAATATTAATTAGGGTTTTCAAAAAAAAAATTTAGGGTTTCCCTAATTTGAGATAATATCTATAACACTGGTCGTTAATTACCTTAACATGATTACATAGCAGTCTTAAGCTGGCATTCGACTTTTGAATTAGGGTTACTAAATTTAGAAATTAGGTTTACTAATTTAGTAATTAGGGTTCTTAATTAATTAGGTTTTCTAAGTATAATTAGGGCTTTACCTAATTATTTTAAATTCGGTAATACACGACATAATTCACATAACACGGCTACAACACAGTCTTGAATCTCCCATCTGAATTTCAAAATAGGGTGAAATAAATTAATGCTAGGGTTTTGACATTAAACACCATAATTGACAAACCATTTTCCATACATACATACAGTACATAGTTATACCACTAAAAAAATTAAAATATAATTAATATTATAATAAATATCATTAATCACATAACATAACTACTAGACATATTTTAAAGTCTCATTTGACTTCAAACTAGGGTTTATCAGTAACATTAAAATTGTTCCGTCAAAACTGATCCTCACATTAACCTTACACACATACCATACCTAATTATAACACTGACAAATAATAATATAATATTATTATTCTCATTCCTTGATCAAAATTCAAAATTAGGGTTTTGGATTCCATATCTGATTTTAACTGTCATATATAACATTAATAATTAAGTTAAAAATAAATAACTTAATTAATCTGAAATAAATTCATATAATAAAATAAAATAATTATTATAATAATTCTATAATCCTTTCATATATTATTTAAATTGTGACGTCCCTAAAATAGATATACAACACCCATTCTGAGTCTCCAAATACATGGTACAAAAACAAATACAACTTCATTATAATAATTGTCGTGCAAAATACGACAACACAAATACTGTGAGTTAAAATACAAATATTGTCTTCTAGACAATATCCACACTCAAATAAGTCCTCATTACAATTATTGAAGCACTATTTTATAAAATAGTGAGGACTGCTAACATAACTGACTGGAACCATCACTCCACACCCCGACTAGTTCCCGCTATATTCTCGCCTCCTAAGAAAAATAGAACAAAAAGGAAAAGGGTGAGCTCAACTAGCCCAGTAAAGAATATTATTACTAAGATAATATACAACAAATTATCGTTAGTCTTCAACAGGAAAAAATCTGATAAAATATAATAGACAACAAGTTTTAGATCAACAACTGCAGCGGAAACAGCAAACCATTAGAAGAGTCAAGTAGAGAATGAATTCTACTATCTTCTAAGATTTAAAAGTCCATCAACGATATTTTATCCCTATTACATCAATCAATAACCATCTTTAATCAAATATTCATCTTTGCACTACAGGCCAAAGATATTCATTTGCAACACCAGTCGGTCATGTTCATCTCAACACCTGTTCATCTTTACACTACGGGCCAAAGATATTCATCAGTTAATCATTCATCTTTGCACTACAGGCCAAAGATATTTTCTAATATCATCATTTAGGACTGAGGATGATGAAAAATTATCTTAAAGAAAACGAATCCAATGAGACAGAAGGACAAATATTAGGGATTCGTATTATAGTTTATCCAACTACAATAATACTCTATAATAACCAATTGTGAAGGAGAATTCAAAAATAAAGATCAAAATATGGATACAATCAAAGATAGTAACCATAATAGACATCTTGGACAAAAAGAAAATTTTTTATTTTTCTGTGAATAGTGTCGTATTCGTGAATAGTGCCGTATACGTGAATAGTAATCCCGACACAAAAAGTTCCAAATTTGATAAAAAGTTTCAAATTTGATAAAAAGTTAATATCAATATTTCAGCATAATGATATTGAAGAAAATAATATCATTTAAGAAGAAAATAATATCCCTTACCTCAAACGAACAGTACTTCTGATCAGAATATCGTATATGAGGCTGAATGAAACTTGTGCTAAATAGCAACTCTCAAAGTATCAAAATACTCACAAAATACACTAAATAATATAGAGAGAGAAAGAGAGAAAGAGAGAAAACTTATGAATTCTGGTGTGATTTTCAATTCTAACTTAACCCTCTATTTATAGAAAAATGTTAGCATGCCGAAGCAGACTTGACCTGTAACCTGATGTCTTTACCTACTACTATTCCCACCCACCACATTTGAATAAAAATTTCAGCACATTTTTTACCAACCAAAAGTGGGGCCCACCAATTTTAGAATTTATCACCAAAATGATAAATTCTGAAACTTCAACAATTTCTGAACCAGTCATCTCTTAAAATTCATAACAAATCATACGTTCATTTTTAACGGTTCAAAATTTGTGGACATATACTCAACTTATATATGTATAATATTTTCAAAAATCACAATGATCCAACGGTCGGATTAAAAATTATAACCCCCGCAATATATCTAAAAAACCCTGATTGATTTTTAATACCTTCATTCCGATAAAAATACTAATAAAACACCTCAATATTAACTCCTTCATTTTTAACCACAAAATATATCCAACATTTATATTCACATAAAATAAATATTTCCTTATCATATGAATCAACAATTAATTATTCATAATTAATATTACAGAATCACATTTACGACAACCAGGCCGTTTCCAGGAAAGAGGAGGCTTTCCAATAAGGATTTCTCCTTACTGACGCGCAATTAGATGATCAAACCTCTCCTTAGACAGAACTTTCTAGACATTGCCAATAATGTTATCTAATAATATTATTCAAATAATATGAATTATTGATCTGATAATGGGAAATAATATGCAGTGACAATTATTGAAATAACAATAATATAAAATATCAATGCAGCAATTATTGAATCAATAAAATAAAATATTGAACAGTAACTACTGTAACAATTATTGAGTAGTGCCTTCCTTCGTACGAATTAATAATTCAAAAATACTGTGCAATCCGTGTGCTACTATGCAACCACGCGTATTACTGTATTTTAACCACCGGGTATTCCAACAGTGTTAACGGTAACAACTACGCTGTTATTTATAAAAACTCAATTTTTATCGTTATCTTCATCCAATCGTTTTTCGTTATGGGACCCATAAATACCTGCGTCGTCGTATGAATATTCCCCGACAGAAAGAATATTCCACGACCAAACGAATATTCTCCGACAAAATGAATATTTTATAACCACTTGTTTATTTTGTAAAATTTACACATTTCACCCATAACCAAAGTATTATATCAAATTAACACCTTATTATTCAGAATAATATTTAGAGAAAATTTAATTTTATTCATTAATAAGTTGGGGTCTTACAACCTCCCCTCCTTATGAAATTTCGTCCTCGAAATTGACGTACATACCTGGTGTTTCGAAAAGGTGAGGATACCTCACTTTTATTTCTGATTCCAACTCCCAGGTCATTTCTTCAATAGCATAGTTTCTCCACAAAACCTTAACTTGTGGTATAACCTTCGTGCGTAGAACATGCTCTTTCCTATCCAAGATCTTAACAGGTACCTCCTCGTACGTTAAATCTTCGGCTATCTCGTCTGGTTCTAACTCAATTATGTGGTTCGGGTCTTTTACATATTTACGAAGCACAGATACGTAAAAAACATTATGAACACGAGACATGCTTGGAGGTAATGCCAGTCGATATGCCACATTTCCTATTCGGTCAAGAATTTCAAATGGACCAATAAATCGTGAATTGAGCTTTTCTCTCTTTCCAAATCTTGTAACTCCTTTCCATGGTGCAACACATAACAATACATGATCCCCAATACTAAATTCTACATCCTTTCGATGAAGATCCGCATAACTCTTTTGCCGATCCTGTGCCGTTCGTATATGTTGTCGAATCGTTTGGATCTTCTCTGTAGTTATACGTACAAATTCTGGTCCCAACAACGTTGCTTCACCCACCTCATTCCAGCATACTGGAGAACGACACTTTCGTCCATATAAGGCTTCAAATGGAGCCATACCTATACTTGCCTGATAACTGTTGTTGTAGGAGAATTCCACCAGTGGCAAGTACTTATCCCAACTTCCTCTAAAATCTAGAACACAGAGTCTTAATAGATCTTCAAGGGTTTGAATAGTCCTCTCTGATTGCCTGTCTGTTTGAGGATGGTATGCTGAACTGAATCGTAAATCCGTGCCCATAGCTTTCTGTAAGCTAACCCAAAATCGTGAAGTGAATCTTGGGTCACGATCCGAAACTATGGATACTGGCATGCCATGAAATCTCACAATCTCATTCACGTACATACTAGCAAGCTGTTTAAGGGAATAAGCCTCACGTATAGGCAAGAAATGGGCAGACTTGGTTAATCTATCAATAATGACCCAAATCGCATCTATGCCTTGAGACACCTTGGGAAGACCCGTAACAAAATCCATAGTAATGTGTTCCCACTTCTATTTCGGAATCTCAAGTGGTTGCAATGGACCCTTGGTACTTGATGCTTCGCTTTTACACGTTGACAAGTTAAACACCTCGAGATAAACTCCGCGATCTCTCTTTTTATATTGCTCCACCAAAATGTATGTCGAAGATCGTGATATATTTTGGTACTCCTAGGATGGATTGCAAACGGTGTGTTGTGTGCCTCCATCATTATTTTATGCTTCAAGTCAAAATCGTTAGGAACACAAAGTCTAGAGTTAACTCGAAGTATTCCTTCTTCATCGATTCTTGCTTCTGGAATAGCACCTTCTTGCACTTTCTTCTTCATATGCATCAGCTCCATGTCCGTAGCTTGAGCAGCTTTCACTTTATCGATTAAAGTCGGTTCTACTCGTATATTTGATATCATCATGTGGGTACTTGGAGCCTTCATCTCTATCTCCATCCTTTGCAAGTCATACAACATGGGCCTTTGTGTTAACAACATTGCGCTCGTACATGCATATGATCTTCTACTCAATACGTCAGCTACTACGTTTACTTTTCCAGGATGATATTGGATGGTATGATCGTAATCTTTCAGCAGCTCGAGCCAACGTCATTGCCGCATGTTGAGTTCCTTTTAGGTGAAGAAATATTTTAGGCTTTTATAATCTGTATAGATCTCCACTTTCTCCCCATACAGGTAGTGTCTCCAGATTTTCAACGCTAAAACGACTGCTGCCAACTCCAAATCATGAGTAGGATAATTCCTCTCATATTCTTTGAGTTGTCGCGAGGCATAGGCTATGACTTTCCCATGTTGCATGAGAACACATCCTAACCCTTTGCCTGAAGCATCGCTGTAGATAACAAATCCATCCGAACCAGATGGTATTGTCAGAACAGGTGCCGAAATGAGTCTCCTCTTGAGTTCTTGGAAACTCTTCTCGCATTCCTCACTCCATACGAATTTTGTATCTTTCCGAGTCAGCTGAGTTAACGGAGTGTCGATTCGAGAAAATCCTTCCACAAATCTCCGATAATAACCAGCTAAGCACAAAAAGCTACGTACTTCGGTTACCGACTTCGGTTGCTCCCAACTTTGTATGGCTTCAATCTTCGCCGGGTCGACAGATACTCCATGTTTTGACACCACGTGCCCAAGGAATGCTACTTTCTCAAGCCAGAACTCGTATTTCTTCAGTTTGGCATATAGCTTATTTTCACTAAGCCTTTGCAATATCAGCTTCAAATGGCACTCATGATCTTCAATGCCTTTAGAATAGATGAGGATGTCATCAATAAAGACAACAACGAACTGATCCAAATATTCTTTGAACACACGGTTCATCATGTCCATGAAAGCAGCAGGAGCATTAGTCAATCCAAAAGACATGACTAAGAATTCATAATGCCCGTACCGAGTTTTGGAGGCAGTCTTTAGAATATCCTTAGTTTTAATCTTCAGCTGATGATATCCAGAACGAAGGTCGATTTTTGAAAAGAATTGTGCTCCTTGTAACCGGTCGAACATGTCATCAATGCGAGGTAGCGGATACCTATTCTTGATGGTGACATGGTTCAATTCTCTATAGTCGATACAAAGTCGCATACTCCCGTCTTTCCTCTTTACGAATAAAACAGGAGCACCCCAAGGAGATGTACTAGAACGAATAAAATCGATGTCTAATAACTCCTGTAATTGAACTTTTAACTCCTGAAGTTCAATAGGAACCATTCGATATGGGGTTTTAGAAATGGGCTTTGTACCGGGTTCAAGGTCAATAAAGAATTCAACTTCACGTTCCGGGGGTAGACCAGGAAGTTCTTCAGGAAATACGTCAGAAAATTCACTAACAACAGAAATATTATTCAAATCTGTCGTGTTTTTGTTCAAGTCCATAACATGGGCTAAGAAAGCTTGACATCCGTTTTTCAATAAACGAATGGCTTTATGGCTTGATATAACAGCGATTTATTTTAATGGTTTGGTTGCTTGAATTCGCATAACAGGTTGGTTAGGAATATGAAAACTAACAACCTTACGAAAACAATCAATTTTGGCATTATGAGTAGTTAACCAATCAATTCCTAAAGTCACATCAAATGCAAGTATCTTTGAAGAAATAAGGTCAACAGGTAATGTGATGGTGCCAACTTGGATTAAGCAAGATTTATAAACTGTAGATGTAACAAAGGTTTCACCCAACGGAGTTTCAGCAGATAAGTCAAAGGTCAATTTCTTCGGAGTCAAGTTCAAACGTTGAGCACAAGTAGGAGAGATAAAAGAATGGGTAGAACCGGTATCTAGTAAAGTATAAACTTCGCAAGAATTCAAGATTAGCTTACCCGTGATCACCTAGTTCGGGTTTCTCACATTTTGGCCAGTCACGACAAACGCCCTTCCAGGAACCACTGATTTCGACTTATCCGGGACAACTTTTGGAGTCACCATCCCCGCTGAACTTGGTTTTGCTACAGAACACTCTCGAGCTATATGACCATCCTTTCCACAGTTATAACATACCTTGGATTGTTGTGGGCAGTTTGGGCTGATATGTCCCTCTTTCCCACATTTGTAACATACGACCGGTGGTCATTCTCCTCCCCTAGAAATAGTTGATGTTTGTGCTGACGTCTTCACGTTATCATTGTTGTACCTTCTCTTCTTGAAATCTCCTCCCGACTCGCTCCTTCTATTATCACGGCCACGATTACCACCAGAGTGGTTACCGCTTTTGTTCGAATGTTTTCCTCCCTGCTGGTTTTCATTGCTCCGATGACTGCCACCACCGGTATGTCCCCGGTTTTGGTCCCTCGGTTGAACATACTTATTATCTCGCTCTAATAATTGAGCCCTGTTTACAACATCTGAATATAAAAAAAATTTATGAGAGATAAGATATTGCCGAATCTCGGGTTTTAGACCTCTCAAAAACATCCTTGTCATATGTTCCTCGTTCTCCACCAAATGAGGTGCAAACCTGAATAACTCCACGAACTTCGCCTTGTACTGAGACACGGTCATGTTGTTTTGTTCTAGTTTGATAAATTCTATCTCCTTCATATGACGAATACTTTCAGGAAAGTACTTATCATTGAACAGCTTCTGAAACGTTTCCCAAGACATGCTGAGTGCGGCTGGCTGCGTACGCTTTACAGATTCCCACCAGTAATCTGCCTCACCACGGAACATAAATGTGGCGAATGGAACCTTCTGTTCCTCTGTGCATCCCAAGACATCAACTATCTTGGTAATTTATTTGACTCACGTTTTCGCCTTAATCGGATTCGGCTTTCCCAAGAATTTTGGTGGTCCCAACTCCTTGAACTGCTTGGCTGTGACAAACCGCGCGTTGCCATCATTTCCAACCGTATTTTGTACACGAGTCTCCCTCGTCTGATTTTGCATGAACTACAAGAAGCTCCTAAACATTCCATCATTCATCGTTTGCCCGGTAACGTTGTTTACAGGAGGAATATTGCCTTCCTGTTGCACGTTCTCCTGGTTTGTGACTAAAGGTTGTTCCATAGTATCATATACTCCATTGTTAATGTTCTCGGCTGCCATTCTCAAATACTGCCATAAAACAAAGGTTAATTAAATAAATTGATATATCACATAATATCCCTATATTATGACCGACCAACAATTAAGCTTAGGCAAGACAAACTAGCGAAGGATTTACTCGTCTCTCCCCTCCTAGTTCTATTCCCCGATCTCCGCTAGAGACCATATCCCTAAGCTCTAATACCAACTGTGACGCCCCCAAAATAGGTATACAACACCCATTCTGAGTCGTCAAATACATGGTACAAAAACAAATACAACTTCATTATAATAATTGTCATGCAAAATACGACAACACAAATACTGTGAGTTAAAATACAAATATTGTCTTCTAGACAATATCCACACTCAAATAAGTCCTCATTACAATTATTGAAATACTATTTTACAAAATATTGAGGACTGCTAATACAACTGACTGGAACCATCACTCCACACCCCGACTAGTTCCCGCTATATTCTCGCCTCCTGAGAAAAATGGAACAAAAAGGAAAAGGGTGAGCTCAACTAGCCCAATAAAGAATATTATGACTAAGATAATATACAACAAATTATCGTCAGTCTTCAACATGAAAAAATCTGATAAAATATAATAGACAACAAGTTTTAGATCAACAACTGCAGTGGAAACAACAAACCATTAGAAGAGTCAAGTAGAGAATGAATTCTACTATCTTCTAAGATTTAAAAGTCAATCAACGATATTTTTTCCCTGTAACATCAATCAATAACCATCTTTAATCAAATATTCATCTTTGCACTACAGGCCAAAGATATTCATTTGTAACACCAGTCGGTCATGTTCATCTCAACACCTGTTCATCTTTGCACTACGGGCCAAAGATATTTATCAGTTAATCATTCATCTTTTCACTACAGGCCAAATATATTCAGTAATATCATCATTTAGGACTGAGGATGATGAAAAATTATCTTAAAAAAAACGAATCCAATGAGACAGAAGGACAAATATTAGGGATTCGTATTATAGTTTATCCAAGTACAATAATACTCCATAATAACCAATTGTGAAGGAGAATTTAAAAATAAAGATCAAAACATGGATACAATCAAAGATAGTAACCATAATAGACATCTTGGACAATTTTTTTTTTATTTTTCGGTGAATAGTGTCGTATACGTGAATAGTGCTGTATACGTGAATAGTAACCCCGACACAAAAAGTTCTAAATTTGATAAAAAGTTTATATCAATATTTCAGCATAATGATATTGAAGAAAATAATATCATTTAAGAAGAAAATAATATCTCTTACCTCAAACGAACAGTACTTCTGATCAGAATATCGTATATGAGGCAGAATAAAACTTGTGCTGAATAGCAACTCTTAAAGTATCAAAATACTCACAAAATACGCTCAATAATATAGAGAGAGAAAGAGAGAAAACTTATGAATTCTGGTGTGATTTTTAATTCTAACTTAGCCCTCTATTTATAGAAAAATGTTAGCACGCCGAAGCAGACTTGACCTGTAACCTGATGGCTTTACCTTCTACTATTCCCACCCACCACATTTGAATAAAAATTTCAGCATATTTCTCACCAACCAAAAGTGGGGCCCACCAATTCTAGAATTTTCCACTAAAATGATAAATTTCGAAACTTCAACAATTTCTGAACCAGTCATCTCTTAAAATTCATAACAAATCAGACGTTCATTTTTAATGGTTCAAAATTTGTGGACATATACTCAACTTATATATGTATAACATATCCAAAAATCACAACGATTCAATGGTCGGATTAAAAATTATAACCCCCGCAATATATCTCAAAAACCCTTATTAATTTTTAATACCTCCATTTCGACAAAAATACTGATAAAATACCTCAACATTAACTCCTTCATTTTTAACCATAAAATATATCCAACATTTATATTCACATAAAATAAATATTTTCTTATCATATGAATCAACAATTAATTATTCATAATTAATATTATAGAATCACATTTACGACAACCAGGCCGTTCCCAGGAAAGAGGGGGCTTTTCAATAAGGATTTCTCCTTACTGGCGCGCAATTAGATGACCAAACCTCTTCTTAGACAGAACTTTCTAGACATTGCCAATAATATTATCTAATAATATTATTCAAAAAATATGAATCATTGATCTGATAATGAGAAATAATGTGCATTGACAATTATTGAAACAACAATAATATAAAATATCAATGCAGCAATTATTGAATCAATAAAATAAAATATTGAACAGTAACTACTGTAATAATTATTGAGTAGTGCCTTCCTTCGTACGAATCAATAATTTAAAAATACTGTGCAATCCGTGTGCTACTGTGCAACCACGCATATTACTGTATTTTAATCATCGGGTATTCCAACAGTGTTAACGGTAACAACTACGCCGTTAATTATAAAAACTCAATTTTTGTCGTTATCTTCATCCAATCGTTTTTTGTTATGGGGCCCACAAATAGATGCGCCGTCGTACGAATATTCCCTGACAGAAAGAATATTTCACGACCAAACGAATATTCTCCGACAAAATGAATATTTTATAACCACTTGTTTATTTTTCAAAATTTGCACATTTCACCCATAACCAAAGTATTATATCAAATTAACACCTTATTATTCAGAATAATATTTAGAGAAAATTTAATTTTATTCTTTAATAAGTTGGGGTCTTACATAAATAATATAATAATCATGTTCTCATGGAAAATAATTAATAAAAACATTTTTATTATAAAATTAATTATTATAAGAATATAATTTATAATGATCAATAATTCTAAAATAAAATTATTTGAAAACATTCATGTAATAAATATATTTTTATTTATTACAATAATTACATAAGCTTTATCTTGTACAAATCCTCATCCTTAAAAATAAAAAAAAAATTATACGTAAAATTTCTGATTTAATTATATAGAAAATATCGGGTTATTACATTCACCCTCCCTTATAAAGATTTCGTCCCCGGAATCACCATTTTAAAACCTATACATACCAGGGTACATAGCATACATAATCATTACAAGTAGATCTTGATCAAAATTGAACGAACTGATCTTTAACTATTCAGCAAAAGGCTTATCTATCTTATTAAACGGAAATTTGATTTCTAAGAGAACTCAATTTCCTCCTTCAAAATAATTTATAAAATAATTTACTATATATAAGAAAATAATATGTAAGAAAATAAAATTTGTTCGAATAATACCTGGAGTTGCATCCCCGGCTGCTACAGTTTCTTGAACGGTCATGTTGAAGATGCTTGCGGTTGATTCTGTTGGTTCGTTTGTTGATGTTGGTCCCATTGTTGCCAATGTCCTGTTGCCTTTCCTTATTTGCACATTCCTTGCCTTCCTTCTCCTTCTTGTACTGTCTTCCACCTTATACTCCATTGATTCACACTTAAAACACACAGACTTGTCCTTTATCTCCTTTTCTTTTATCGTATAAGTGACGAAATAGTCTTTTGCCCCTCCATTATCCTAGCTATCACAAACGTTGCTACAGGTCAGTTGGTCCTCCAAATCCTGACAGTACAAACGCCTTGAAGTCTTTGACGTTTGTTGTTCGATTATCTGGCTGATCTTTCCGCGGCTGGTATTACGTTCTGTATAGCTTGATCGTCCATATTCTCATAATTCTGTATCGGGTCTGGTTGTCCTCCAGCTTTGCTGATAGGTTTTTCTGTCCGTGTATTTCGTTTTCGTCTCCTTGGCGGTATTATCACAATTTATTCTTTATTCTAAGTCTTATCGTATACGTATAATCATATAACATAAAACTTTCTATTCGAATAATCATGTACTCAAAATATTAGATTTTGAAAATTTGGTTTTCTGCATGAACCAGTACTCATATATTTAACCACTATCTTTATACCAACTTATTTCATTAATCCCACATAGACTCATATTCATTACACTTGATATACCATAACACATATTGCTTTAAACATCTGCTATCTTTTTGTGACTCAAGAGTCGGGAATCACTGCCATAACTTATAAAAAATACTACATTACACCAACATACCTATCATATACACAACATAGAATCATACATACTTAACTAATACTAATACTACTTATTCCTTACACCTTCTCTAAGGATTAATGGCTTAGTAATCTGTCTATTCTCATTATCCTCAATAATCCATTCACACCTAACTATACCTAGTTCGTCCAACATACCGTACATTATGAGTTTAAGAACTCACCACAAATATATGAGTTTAAGAACTCGACATTGACCACATATTCTTTAACTATACTCTACCTATCAGTTATACTATCGTTTCGGGGTCCGGTACTACACTTTCTGTAAGACCCCAACTTTTATAAATAAAGATGAATTTTCTATAAATATCATTTTTGAATATTATGGAGTTAATTTGATATAATGTTATAGTTGTGGGTAATATTTATAAATTTTGCAAAGTACGCAAATTGTTATATAATATTTGATTGGTCGGAGAATATTCGTTTTAACAGGGAATATTCGTACAACGGCACAATCATTGGTGGACCCCACAACGGAATTATTGTCGGATTGAGAAAATGACAAAAATATTTTATTAAAAATAACGGCGGAAGTTTTACCATTGATACTATTGAACTACTCGATAATAAAAGTACAGTAACACGTGTGGTTGCATAGTAGCACACGGTATTGATTATTAATGCTTATGTGAGAAGTCACTCAATTTGATTCAATTATTGTCAGTTAATAATATGAATTATTTAGCGATAATGAAGTTTTGTTTTATTTGTATTATTAATGTAATAAAACAGAAACATCTTTTTATATAAAACAGAATACTTTATTAAAGTTATTCTATAAATAGAATATATTATATTTTATTTAAAAGATTTTTCTTTAAATATGGACCGTCAGATTAAAGTAATCAATCTGGACCGTTCATGGATTAGTTACTATGCATTCTATTTTTCTATAAATAGCAGCTCATTCCTTCATTATTTCTTACGAATTCACTGAACTCTAGAGAGAGAAACTATAGAGAGAAACTATAGAGAGAGAGAAGAAGAGTATTCTGCTACTTAACTACTTCCTTATTTCAGCTCTTCTTTAAAACGGTAAGGGGTGTTATTCTTTCTTATTCATAAAGAGAACTGTTGTTATTCCATTTCTTATTATTCTGTTGGAATAACCTGTATACGCGGTCTACCCTATACTTGGTGACATTCTTCTATTATTCTGTTGGAACATCCTGTCTGTATGTTTTACACCGGACCTGGTTTCGTTTTTATTATTATTCTGTTGGAACATCCTGTCTGTGTGTTTTACACCGGACCTGGTTCCGTCTTGTTATTATTCTGTTAGAACATCCTGTCTGTGCGTTTACGCCGGACCTGGTTCCATTATTTATTATTCTGTCGGAATATCCTGTCTGTGCGTTTACGCCGGACCTGGTTTCATTATTTATTATTCTGTTAGAATAACCTGTCTGTGCGGTCTATCGCATGCCGGGTGATTTCTTTTGTTATTCCATTCTTTATTATACTCAGTTGGTTAAGTTTTAACTTATATACTCCATGAAATTAGTGGAATATCCTTGATAATTGCGTTTCATCCAGTATCTTTTCATGAAAATATTATTCTAAGCATTCTTGAATTTTACTCCACAAAGCAGTATCATGTTGACAATTTGGACGTTGTTAATTATTGGATAAATTAATTCTTGAACTTGTTTTATTGAATTCTTATATCATTGTCATCATCCTCATGTTTATAAAATGTTAAAAGTCATATGTAGCCTGTAGTGCATAGATGGACTTGGTATGATTATGACCAGGGATTATTCGGTATAATCATGACCGTAATGTTACAAATGATGTGGTAAAAGTCCTCATTGGCCCATAGTGCATTAATGGACAGTTGTTGACATGATCATGACCATTAATGAATACATAAATATTCTTGGCCCGTAGTGCATAGATAATTGTGGTCGTGATACTAAAGAATATCATTGGTCGTAGTGCAGGGGTGATTCGATGATGTGGATTATTTTGTTAAGCTGAGTCCCAACGATACCAGTATTGAAAAACCTTTTAAATCATAGAAGATAGTAGATTTTATTCTCTACTTGACTCTTTTAATGGATTGCTTGTTCCGCTGCAGTTAAACTTGATGTTCGTTATATTTTATCAGTTTAACACTGTTGAAGGCTAATGATAATTTATTCTGCATTATCTTAGTCATAATATTTTTTACTGGGCTAGTTGAGCTCACCCTTTATTTCACTGTTCTCTTCAGGAAATGAGAATATAGCTGGGACTAGTCGGGGAACGGAGTGATGGACCAGATGATAGTATTAGTAGTCTTCACTATTCTGTTAAATAGTATGATAATAATTATAATGAGGACTCCTTTTGAGTTTGTATAGTCTCTAGTAGACAATAATTGTATTCAAACTAACAGTTATGTTTTGTCGTATTGTACACGACAGTTGCATTAGTAAGTTGTATTTGTATTCTGTACCA
Organism: Panax notoginseng; assembly: GCA_016801055.1. Taxonomy (NCBI): domain Eukaryota; kingdom Viridiplantae; phylum Streptophyta; class Magnoliopsida; order Apiales; family Araliaceae; genus Panax; species Panax notoginseng. Next base: position 55,377,029 of record CM029012.1, on the reverse strand, counting down.
TATATCTGACGACCCAAGATGGGTGATGTATACCTAATTTTGGGGGCGTCACACTTTCCAAAATAACCACCTCATTGAGGTAGCTTTCAATGTGAGCCTTTATTTTAGCTATTGGCTTTGATATTGGCTCGGTTATAGAAATCTGCTCTTTCTTTACAATCTGAGGGTATTCTAATTCTTTTCTATCTGGCATCTACACACTTAAATTATCCTGATTATCACAAAGTATACACACAACCAATAATAGTTTTATATAAGTTATCTTTTATTTTGTTTGACGATAAATTTATTCAATTCATCTCCTTATAAACTCTATGTGAGTTATTTGTATTTTCAACGTTTCCCTCTATTCTAAGGTTATAGCCTAAGGTCTGCCCCACCTAAGGTTTCTAAACCTAAAGCTCTGATACCATGATGTAACGCCCCCAAATTTAGGTACTTAAAACCCGAACTCAGTGCTTTACAATACCATTTCTGTGAGCAGAATAATACTAATAATAATAATAATAATAATATAAATATCAAACTTAATTTACATTTATCAGAGTCTAATCCTAAGTACGCAACCTTTACTATAATAATGATAGATAATACATATCATTATCTTAATACAGTTTAACTATTACAATACCATTAAACATATTTTGTTTGATTTCCTTTTCACTTGTTCTTAGCCGAACCTTCTAGCTTTTCACACTTAGCTGAAAACATTTAAATTAAGCAAGGGTGAGCATTTGAGTGCCCATCAAGTAATAATAATTATAAATATAATTAGCTGAAAGAATTAAATATTTTCTTTATGCTTCACTTCTACAACGAATTAATAGTTGTGAAGTAAACTGAACCGATAATAATAACATAACAATTCTACCTCAAAAATTTGAAACTACGTAATGACTATATATGGGGTTTAGTTGACATACTATGAACATTATTTTCAATTTTTGAATAGGTTTAGCAGAACTTCATCCGCAAACCGTCATAACTTATGGGCGCGAGGGTGTACATCCCATGGGCCCTGTATTGATCAATACTGCATTGCAAGAACGATGTAATCGTTCACTCTGTCCGCCTTGGGCGCATAAAAGTTTTTCCTTGATCGGGATGTTCATACTAGTCTGGAATCTGAACCAAAACAATTTGATTGGATATAAAGAATTTTTATCATATTCAACGATATTTCTAAATCTGTGTCTAGCTGGTCAAATAGCTTAGACGTATATATATATATATATCTGAATTACCATATACTAACATGTTGATAAACAATGATCGGATATAAAATATATCACAATAGGGTTAATAATATAGCATAATAATAATATAATTCTGAAACTTCTTACTCATGTCCATTGCATAAAAGAAATGCAAAGGTAAGATACTTGCCTGATCTGCTGCTTACAGTACACAACTTAGTTTTATCTTTTTTACTGAAACCTATCATCATTAAGATCATTCTATCAATTAGAATAATATATCATACCACATAATACTGTTTATTGCAGTCAACACATAACCTAATCACATTGTCATATATATTCAACAATCATTGAATCACAAACATTAATACAGTCAAAATATCTAAGTCTAGATCAATTTCTGAAACATGTCGGTGTATCTATGACTTTATCGAATAATTATCGAGTCTAAGACTCTATCCTGTAGTTCAACATCTATAAGTATCAGTCATATTATTTTTAAATGACTTATAATAATTTTTAAACATTTATCATAATTTATTATGAATTTTCAAACACCGGAATCATAATTAAATGATTTAAATATTAAACAATTCTATTATCATTAATATTTAATTAATATTAAACTATTAATGAAACTATTGCCAAAATATTAAAGTTATTTATAATAACTCAAAATATTTTTAAATTATTAACATTACCCTTAAATGATTTTTAAAAGAATTAAAATTATTTTTAAATAATTATCATTAATATTAAAGTATTAATGTATTATTTATCAAAATATTAAAAGTCATTATTTATAACTTAAAATATTTTTAATTCATTTATATCCTTTTTAAATGATTTTTAAAGTAATAAAACTATTTTAAAACTATTTATTTAATATAATTATTAAATAAATCTAATATCATTGAATATTAAATTATTAATAAAATTTTCCTTTAAATATCAAAAGTTATAATTTATAACTTAAAATATCTTTAAACACTTTATTTTCATTTAAAATAATTTTTCTAATAAAAAATTATTTTTAAACTAATTTATTTAATATGAGTATTAAATAAATCTAATATTATTAATATTAAAATATTAATATTTTTTATGGCAAAATATCAAAAGTTATATTTTATAACTTAAAAATTTTTTATAACCTTTATATAATTTTTAAATCATTAATTCTATTTTTTATCATTTATTTAATACATTTATTAAATAACTTAAATATCATTAATATTAATTTATTAATAAAATTTCATCACAAAATATTAAAAGTTATCAAAAATAATTTAATTTATTTTCTTATACCATAATATAATTTTAAATGATTTTTCATGTATTAAAATCATTTTTAAATAATTTATATAATATTATAATTAAATAAATTAAATACTTTTAATATTCCAAAAATATTAAATATTTATGAAATATATTCAAAATAATTAATAACTAATTTTTGAATTTTAAAATAATTTTTAGAAATTTATTTTGTATTTTTCATAATTAAAAACTAATTAATATTAATTATTTAATAAAAATATAATTTTTATATAGAAACTGTCGTTAAAGACCACCTATAGCGACATAACCGTCGCTATAGGTGTTTTTTGTGTTCTTGAGCCCAAACCCAGAAAACATGTCAGTCACGAAGAGCACTAGTTTGACCATCAATAATTCATAACTCATGACGTTTCTGGAACAGCCAGACAACATATATTGTAGTTCTAGGTCAATACAACATGATCTAACAAGAAACATGACCAAAAATCATTAAACAAGTGAGATCTGGGGCATTAAAAATGTTGTCAGGCCTGTTCTTCATTTTCTGGGTTACCCAGAAATGAAGAACAGCCGAGGTACCTATTTTGCAAGCTCTGAATCTAGCATTATGGGCTTAGTCTGTGTAATATGAAGATTTCATCATGTAGAATACATGTTAAAGACCAATTACATAACATAATATAGATCTAACATCAACATAGTAAAGAAATCAAGGCCGGTCAAAGTGGTTTCTAGAAACTGTCTTTGAACATTTCTGGAAAACCCAAAAATGTTCATAAGCAGACTGTCAACCCAATTTTTGACCTTGCATAACATGGATCCCATTAAGTATCTAGGTTGTCTGAAGACTTTAATGTGTAGTCTTTATATCAATATACCACAACAAAACAACAACTGGGCCAAAACATCAAAAATCAACGAGATCATAAGCTTTGAAAACCTTGTCAGAGACACCTAGGAAATCTGGGCTGCCCAGATTTTCAGTTTTCGTGGTCGGTCAACTGACTTTCACCACGATTATCTAACAACCTGTGCATGATCTGGTCCTACTAAAAGTTTCATAACACAGATCTCACATCATACAACAAGAGAAAACATTGAAACAACCAAAAACACAAACACACAAAGATCTATAAGGCCTGACATTTGACTGTCAGACACAAAAACAAAATTTTCCAGATTCTTGAAATCTTCAAATCTGAGCTTATAGATGTTATGGATCCAACATCTATCAACCCAGATCATTGATTAACACCTTTTACAACATATTACAACACACAAACATAACTTTTAACACATCATTCAAGATCAGATTGTAAGATTAGCTTTATACCTTTCCATGAGCAAATCTTGATTCTATGTTTCTGATTTGTTATTGGTGATCGTGGGGCTGTATTAAGGGACTAATATACATATATATTTTGTAGGTTTTAAGTTGAGAGAGATTGGTTGGGTGTTTGAACAAAAATTAGCTAACAAATGATATTTTCTCTCTCTCCAATCTATAAATACTACATGTATGCAATGAACTTGGCTGAGCTAGAGCTGATTGCTGGCATTTTAAGTCACATGGGGTTGTTGGATTTGGTCACCAACTTCACCTATTGTCAAACCCTACTTGCTAGCTTCAAAAATGCACTCAAGGGCAATTTGGTCTTTTGATTTTTCAATTTAATGGCACTTTGGTCACTTGGCAAACCATTAGGGTTTGACCCTTAGGGTGGTTTAACCCTAAGGTTAAGCACTAAAATTGCAGGATTTCTAGGATTTTGCAAAATATGTTAAAATAAAATTTTAGTTTCTTAAAATTTGTAATTTAGAGATTACTAATTATAATTAGTTTTCAAATTTCAGAACTTGAATATTTTGGTTTTAAAGTCCACTAATTATACTTAACCTTGCTAATTTAGCAATTAGGGTTTACAATTAGGGTTTGTACAAAAATAATATTAATTTCTAAGTTTTGCAAATTAGGGTTTCTTAATCGTGTTTAATTTTCTAATTATATAAACTTACATATTAGGTTTAAAGACTCACTAATTAGCATTAAAATGACTAAATTAGCAATTACTTTTCCATTTAGCTATTAAGGTTTTCTATTTGAAAATTAGGGTTTCAAAAATAGGAATTAGGGTTTATAAATATTAATTAGGGTTTTTTTAAAAAAAATTAGGGTTTCCCTAATTTGAGTTAATATCTATAACACCGATCATTAATTACCTTAACATGAGCTAGCATTCGACTTCTGAATTAGGGTTACTAAATTTAGAAATTAGGTTTACTAATTTAGTAATTAGGGTTCTTAATTAATTAGGTTTTATAAATATAATTAGGGTTTTACCTAATTATTTCAAATTCTGTAATACACGACATAATTCACATAACACGGTTACAACACAGTCTTGAATCTCCCATCTGAATTTCAAAATAGGGTGAGATAAATTAATGCTAGGATTTTGATATTAAACACCATAATTGACCAACTATTTTCCATACACACATACAGTACATAGTTATAGCACTAAAAATTAAAATATAATTAATATTATAATAAATATCATTAATCACATAACATAACTACTAGACATATTTTAAAGTCTCATTTGACTTGAAACTAGGGTTTATCAGTAACATTAAAATTGTTCCATCAAAACTAATCCTCACATTAACGTTACACACATAGCATACCTAATTATAACACTGACAAATAATAATATAATATTGTTATTCTCATTCCTTGATCAAAATCCAAAATTAGGATTTTGGATTCAATATCTGATTTTAACTGTCATATATAACATTAATAATTAAGTTAAAAATAAATAACTTAATTAATCTAAAATAAATTTATATAATAAAATAAAATAATTATTATAATAATTCTATAATCCTTTCATATATTATTTAAATAATATAATAATCATGTTATCATGGAAACTAATTAATAAAAATATTTTTACTATAAAATTAATTATTATAAGAATATAATTTATAATGATCAATAATTCTAAAATAAAATTATTTGCAAACATTCATGTAATAAATATATTTTTATTTATTACAATAATTACATAAGCTTTATCTTGTACAAATCCTCATCCTTAAAAATAAAAATAAAAAATTTATACGTAAATTTTTTGATTTAATTATATAGAAAATATCGGGTTATTACAATTAATATCTACAATCATCCTCTTTTTCTCCACAAAAATGTCCGGCCATGTGGCTTATTTTGCTCCCACCGCATTCTCTCTCTCTCTCTCCTTAATAATCATTACATAAATATATGGAAGAGTAATAAGTAAGGTGGCTCCTTAAAACATTAGACACCTAGCTATTTGATGAAGTATCTTTTACAAGTGTGGAGCTTATAATTGATGACATGCACTCCCTTTTCCTCTCCACAATAACTAGCCAAGTGGCCTTAATATCCACCAAGTTTTGTTTTGATTTTATTTCTTATTTAGTATGTCAAATGTCTAAAATACGTCAATTGGGCTAAGAGATTGGGCTTTAATTAAATTCTTTTGGGCTTCTAAATTAATTTCTTGGGCCATGAAATTTACATAGTCCAATTCTTTTAAAATCTTATCCAACCCTAATCAAATATTTAGGGTTTTCATTTCCTCAATTGTAAATTAATTCCTTGCTCATGTACACTTAATTTCTTAATCCAATTAGACTTGCTATAATTAGATTATTAAATTAATAAATTGAGATGTATAAAATAAATCTATTGGAATTGATATATATTTTAAATACTATTATTCCCCCATACCATAACCCTTAAGTTAATCAATTTTTCATTCCTAATATATAATTAGGTTAACTTAATTTCTTTTATTTGTTTATATATTAAATAAATAAAAACAAACACATAATATTCATATTCATTTACTCACATAATTTTTAACCCTTAGGGTTTTATACTTAGCATTAAGGTTCCCAAATTAGGGTTTTGAAATTCCCAATTAGGGTTTAGGATTCCACAAAATAAAATTAAGGTTTCTAACCAATCGTTAGGGTTTCTTAACTGAACATTGATGTTCTTATCATAACATTAGGGTTTGCCCATGTTACACTTATCTGATTCATACTTGACCCTTAACCATATATTGAACACACATATAATCACAATACACAATACCACATAAGTCTTTCACAAAATTTTTAAATCCATACCTATTTTCTGTCTAGGTCTTATTATTTAACCTTTATTCAATCATTTAAGATTTTATTAATCGTCTAAATTCTTGGGTTATCTCAAAGTTGCTGAGTATCCTGTGGACGCAGGGCAGACTCGGCGTACTACCAGTAGAGACGTGGTAGCCAGTCTTGCCGATGTCGATTATGCCAATGCCACTAGGCAAATGTAATCTAGCTATTAACTAGAGTAGGTTTAGATATGTAAATATCTATTGTCCCTTCAATTAATCTCCCTTGGTGTCTGTTAGGTAATTTCAATGAGGTTAAATCTGTTATTGAAATTAATGGTGGGGATGATGCTTGGGATTGTGGTATGCAGGATTTCCTTGATTGTATATCTGGCTTACATCTTTATGATCTTCGAGCTGTGGGGGACTTCCATACCTGGTGGAACTCAAGTGATTCTAAACCGTCCTTCAAAAAGCTGGATCGTGTTTTGGTGAATAATCTTTGGTTAAATCATCTCCCCTGTTCTCAGGCCTGGTTTACCCCGCGAGAGCTATCGGACCACTGTTCTGATGTTGTCAATACTGGCCTTACCTTGCCTAGGATTCACAAACCGTTCCAATTCTTCAATTTCATGGCCGACCTCGAAGGGTTCCGTGATGTAGTGAAGTCTGCTTGGAGTGTCTCTGTCCTTAGAGACCCTTTGCAAGTTTTAACTAGCAAGCTGAGATCTACAAAGAGGGCGTTGCACTCTTTAAATAAAGCTAATGGAAATATGTTCTCCAATGTGGGCAAGGCTAGAGAATTGCTCAATGCTACTCAGATACCCTGATAACCTATCTCTTTATCAGCTTCAAAGATCTCTTTCTCAAGACTTATAGGCTGCCCTTATATCTGAGGAAAAACTTTCCAAGCAAAAGTCTAGAATTCAATGGCTTAAGGATGGGGATGGAAACAATAGTTTCTTTCATAACCAAATTAAGAACAGGTGGAATCAAAATAAAATCTTATCTATTAAGAATGATTCAGGTGATCTTTGCTTTGGCCAATTGGAAATCCAAAAAATTGTTGTGAACCATTTCTGCTCTTTATTGGGGTCCTCTTCTCAAGCTGGCAATCCAAACTTACAAAACCTTGCTTCCTCTATTGCTAACATTGTTACCTCTCAACAAGCTTTAGTCCTTGAGAGGGATATTTCAGAGGCTAAAGTTCTATCCACTTTGAAATCCATGAAAAAGAACAAAAGCCTTGACACTGACGGTTTCAATGTCAATTTCTTTCTTCATTCTTGGGAAGGATTTTACCCTTGCTATCCAGTCCTTTTTCAATCAAGGATGTTTGCTTAGAGGAACTAATTCAACTACCATTGCCCTTGTTCCTAAGGTCCCAAATCCTTCCTCCATGAATGATTATAGACTTATTTCTTGCTGCAACACAACTTATAAATGCATCTTTAAGATTATTGCTTCCAGGCTTAAAATTCTTTTCCCTCTCATTATCTCCCCGTGCTAGGTTGCCTTTGTTGCTGGTCGTACAGGAGATAATATTCTTCTTGGCCAAGAATTATTTTCAAATTACCACAGGTCTTCGGGCCCTCCTCGATGTGCTATGAAAATAGACCTTAGTAAAGCATTTGATTCAATTTCTTGGGACTTTTTATTGGAAGCACTTAGGCTCTTCAAATTCCCTCCTAAATTTGTTTTTTGGATTAAGGCTTGTATTACTTCTACATTCTTCTCTATGAAGGTTAATGGGGCCTTTTGTGGTTACTTTAAAGGTGTAAAGGGATTAAGGCAAGGGGACACTCTTTCCCCTTATCTGTTTGTGATAGCTATAGAGATTTTATCTCTAATCTTATCAAAGGAAACTTTACAGCCCTCCTTTAAATTCCATTGGAAAACTAAACTGTTGTCCATCACTCATCTTTGTTTTACAGATGATCATCTTATCTTTTGTTATGGAGATATAGATTTGGTAAGGATTATAAAGTTTTGTATTAGCAAATTTTTAGGCCTTTCTAGGTTGCATATCAACGCTTCGAAGAGTATGTGTTTTCTTTGTCAAGTCTCAAATAATCTTATGGAGTCCATTATTAATACTTTAGGATTTCAATTGGGGTCTTTTCCTGTCAAGTTTTTTGGGGTGCCTTTAATCACTTCTAAGCTTAGCCTTGCTGAGTGCCAACCTCTTTTAGATAAGGTTAAAGCTAGAATCGCTTCTTGGACTTGCAAATTCCTTTCCTATACAGGACGATTGCAATTAATTAAATCTGTTATATATGCCATCCAGTCTTATTGGTCGGCCCATTTTATTCTTCTTGCTGCTGTTCTAAAAGACATAAAGTCTATTATGACTAGATTTTTATGGAGGGGTCCTTCTTTGCTAAAGCATGGTGCTAAAGTGGCATGGGCCAAAATCTCTCTACCCCACTCAGAAGGTGGTCTAGCTATAAAGAACCTTGATAGTGACGAGCGTGACGAGGATGTGATGGAGGATTTGTTCGAAGAGAACATGGCGCTGGAGAATAGAGTGACAAAGTTAGAGCAAGAGAATGCCACTCATCAGTTTTCTGAAACTCAATACAAGGAGCTGGCATATCAAGCTCAGAACGAGCTTGCTGAGATGAAGATACAGTTGCAGAGGCAGACGACCTTGGCTACACATATGGTTGCCATGAATGCTGAGCTGAGGGAGAGACTAGAACAAGAGGAGCTCAAGCTGGGAGTGTTAAGGGTTGAGGATGAAGCCATGCGATTTGAGTTCGATTTAGAAATCGCCGATAAGATTAGGATCGAACAAGTATGGATTAGAGCATCCAATATGGTGGACCAGCTTAAGGAGAAACTGGAGGTTAGTGAAGTCTGAGTGGATACTTTGGGACGATCTCTAGATGCCGCTTACATGGGTCAACGAGCAAGAGTGAGGAGATCCTTTGAGATAGGCAAGTCGAGTCGATCTGTTAAACGTCGACTTATGAATGGACTCATTCCACCAGAGCAGGAGCATGCAGGCGCACCTTCTCCAGACGCGCAGTGATAGTTTAATAGCTTTCTATTGTATATAGATGCAGTAGAACACCTTTTGTTTATTAGGGTTTTATGCTTGATGTAAACCTCAGACTGTGTGAGGTAGTATGTAAATATGATATATCCCCATATTAGGTGTGTAGGGGAGTATGTCTTTTGATAGATCCCATCTCTGGATGTTAAGAATGGGATAGTTAGCATTTATAAAAATATGCTAGGCATATGTACGACACTAAAAAAATTTGGTATAGGAATATAAATGCAGTATTATAATTACTTGTTTGATCAAATAGAAAAGTATTAAGAATTAAAATGAGAAGCTATTTGTTTGAAAAGTCAGTAAATTGAATATGTTAATTCAGCAAGCTGAATGTGTTATTCAGCAAGCTGAATATGTTAATTCAACAAGCTGAATGTGTTATTCAGCAAGCTAAATATGTGAATTCAGTAAGATGAATATGTTAATTCAACAAGCTGAATTAGTCAATTCAGCAGGTTGAATTCGTTAATACAACATTATGATAATATGATTGTTAGAGTTTAAATTACATGTTATATTTTAAACACTTAGAATATATATCATATAATTAAACTCGATGTAATAAATTAAGGTTTTGTTTAATCAGATAATGCCGCCAAGACGTCAAAATCGTAACCAGAGGGAGGAAAAATCTGTAAATAATGAAGAAGGTCAGGTAGACCCAATGCAGAACTTTGTTGATATGTTAGCTCAGGCTATGCAAAATTAAGCACCAACAGCTAGAGGTAGGCCAGATGTTGGATTGGCAAATTTTAAAGACTTTAAAGCAGCCGGACCGCCAGAATTTAAGGGAACCACGGACCATATTGAAGCTCAGACCTAGGTGAAGGAGATGGAAAAAGCATTTGCGATTGCTAGGGTAGCAGAGGGGTAAAAGACAGCTTTTGCTACCTATTTAATGAAAGGTGAAGCTAATTATTGGTTGGAATCAAACCAGGCTAGAGCCGGAACAGCAGTGGTAACTTGTGTTAGGTTTATAATATTCATGAACGTAATCATATTGCATAAAATAAACGAAAACGTGGAAAATCAGAGTTTAAAATTTTATAAACCATATACCCGGATCATCCTTTATGCACAATTATTAATTAAATAAAAAATAAAGGACAAGAATCATACCCTTGAAGATTCGAGCTTCCCCAGGTACAAGTTCACCTCCAAATCCTTTTCGTGTTCAACTTGAATCCACCGAATTGGGTTCCTTCCTTTGATCAACGTTAGCCACCCAAGTGTTTGGCTTCTAGAGGTGATCCACCAAGAAAGAATAAAGATTCAAGAAGATGGGTGTTTAGCAAAACCATAGTTTTTTTATCTCTCATAGAAAAGGAGCGTACTCTCCAACTATTCGAATTACGTATGTTGTCAAAAAGTCAACCAAAAAAACCCTTCACCCATAATAAGACTCCTCCTATTTATAGATGTGGGCAACCCTCCTTAATAATTAAGGAATTAGATTTTATTTTAATTAATTAAAATCATTTAATTAATTAAGCTCCCAATCTTATTAGGAATAATTAATTAAAATCTTTTAATTAATTTACCTCCTAATCTTATTAGGAATATATGAGAGTACTTTTATTAATTAATTCTCAAACTCCTTTAGGAATTAAATAATAATAATAGTAATAATAATAATAAGACTCCTCTTATTAATTTATATTTAATATTTTTAAAATATTAAATAATAAATATTAAGCTATTTAATTTATTCTATCACCATAGATTAAATTAAATATATTTAACTTATTATTACGATTATGCCAATAACTTCTTAAATAATTATTCTTCCTTTTATGGTGTGGCCCTTTAGGTTCTCCATATTAAACCGGTTGTGAATAAATTAATTAGAACAATTCTAATCTTATTTAAATAAATAAATTAAACTATTAATTTATTTAAATAAATAATATTTATTCTACAATAGGGATAAACCTCCCTAGCGATTAACGACTTTTCAGATAATATAGATTTCAACATTAATCATAAAAGAACCTTTGAGTAAATAGTTACCGTATAATTCAACCCTTCCACCATACAATGTCCCAATTAAATATAAGACATAGAATTACTGTCAATGTAAGACCCCGAATTTTATGAAATAAAAGTATTTAATTTTTCTATTCAGTAAATGGTTAAATTGATAAATGTTAAAGTTAAGGGTGATATATAAATTTTTTTCAAAATACACAAGTGGTTATAAAATATTCATTGTTGTCGGGGAATATTCGTTTGGTCGTGGAATATTCTTTCTGTCGGGGAATATTCGTACGACGGCGCAGCTATTTGTGGGCCCCATAACGAATAACTGTCGGATGAAAAAAATGACAAATTTGAGTTTTTACAAATAACGACGTAGTTGTTACCGTTAACACTGTTGGAATACCCGGTGGTTAAAATACAGTAATACGCGTTATTGCACAGTAGCACACGGTATTGCACAGTATTTTTGAAATTATTGATTCTTACGTAAGAAGGCACTACTCAATAATTGTTACAGTAATTACTGTTCAATATTTTATTTTATTGATTCAATAATTGTTGCGTTGATATTTATATTATTGTTGTTTCAATAATTGTTGTTGCACAGTATTTTCTATTATCAGATCAATAATTCATATTATTTGAATAATATTATTAGATAACATTATTGGCAATGTCTAGAAAGTTCTGTCTAAGGAGAGGTTTGGTCATCTAATTGCGCGCTAGTAAGGAGAAATCCTTATTGGAAAGCCCCCTCTTTCCTGGGAACGGCCTGGTTGTCATAAATATGATTCTGTAATATTATTTGTGAATAATTAATTATTGATTCATATGATAAGGAAATATTTATTTTATGTGGATATAAACGAGGGATATATTTTTGTGGTTAAAAATGAAGGAGTTAATGTTGAGATTTTTATCCGTATTTTTGTCGGAATGGAGGTATTAAAAATCAGGGTTTTTGAGATATTTTGCGGGGTTATAATTTTTAATCCGACCGTTGGATCGTGGTAATTTTTGGATATGTTATACATATATAAGTTGAGTATATGCCCACAAATTTTGAACCGTTAAAAATGAACGTATGATTTATTATGAATTTTACGAGATGTCTGGTTCAGAAATTGTTGAATTTTCGGAGTTTATCATTTTGGTGGAAAATTCTAGAATTGGTGGGCTCCACTTGTGGTTGGTGAAAAAATGTGCTGAATTATATTTCAAATGTGGTGGGTGGGAATAGTAGCAGGTAAAGCCATCAGGTTGCAGGTCAAACCTACCAAAATTTTCCTATAAATAGAGGGCTAAGTTAGAATTGAAAATCACACCAGAAACATAAGCTTTCTCTCTTTCTCTCTCTATATTATGAAGCATATTTTGTGAGTATTTAGATACTTTGAGAGTTTCTATTTAGTGCAAGTTTCCTTCGGCTTTGCATACCGATCAGAAGTACTGCTCTTTTGAGGTAAGGGATAGTAAGGGATATTAAGGGATTTTAAAGGTTGTTATGATTTTCAGTTTTGTAATTTTTCTGATCTTCAAAAATTTTAGAAAAATTGGAAATGATATTTTGATGAGTTTTCTTGATTGTGTCAAAAAATGGTGATTTTTGGACGTATAGATTGAGAGTTATGAATTTTATGAGAAAAGACTATTTTAAAAGTAACAGCTTATAATTCCTTGTGGTTAACTCCAAAATTGATGAAATTTTTATTGGGAGTACATGTATATGATAGAAGTATACTCTGTAAATTTCAGAATTTTTAGACAAAAGTACAATTTTTGATAAATGTCTAAAAATTCGGCTATTTTGGCCATATGAAAAATAGTAAATGACTTTTAAAAATTCTGAGAAAAATATATGTTCAATATGGGACTATATTATGCTAAATTCCAGAAAAGAAATATTTTTGGAACTGATTTGGTATTTTTCATGAAAATGGTCTAGTTATGAGTAAATGAATTAAATATGTTTTGTGAAGAAAGAAAATTGGAAAAATAGGATTTTATGGCTTGAGAATCCTATATAAGGTATATGCAGATTTTTTATGAGGGTTTTGGTTATTGATGATGAAATTGTAAGAGTTGACATTTTATGATGATTAAATGCATTAATTAGTAAAGTGTAAATAATTAAAATAAATTGTTTATAAATTTAAGTAATGTTATTCTTTCAATATCATTATACCGAAATATTGGTATGGATTTTATTGTGGAATTTCTATCTTTTGTGTCGGGGTTACTATTCATGAGTTACTATTCACGATTTACTATTCATGAGTTACGAATATTACTCTTGAGATTAAAACTATATGTTGATCATATTATTTTTATCATCATATATAACATTTTTATAATCCTGATGTTGAAATTCTCTTTCACTGGAGTGTAAAGACGGGTAGATTATTGGTATGATCATGACTAGGGTTCTCTTTGGCCTGTAGTGTAAAGTTGAATTGTGACTGGTATGATCATGACCATTGAATTTATAATTGAATATCTTAAGCTTAAGTGCAAAGTGAATTGATCAACATGGTTATAATTATTGTTTATATAAATTCTGAAATGATTATATATTTCTTTGAGATATGAATATATTTGGCCTGTAGTGCAAATATGAATTGTTGATGAATATCTTTGGCATGTAGTGCAAAGATGGCCTGTTGATGAATATCTTTGGCCTGTAGTGCAAAGATGAACTGTTGTTGAATATCTTTGGCCCGTAGTGCAAAGATGGTTTGTGTAACAACCCCAAAATAGGTCCATTCCATCCAACCCATTCTGAGTCGTCAAATACATGGTACAGAAAACAACTACAACTTTATTACAACAATTGTCGTGCAAAATACAACAACACATATGCCGTGAGTTTGGATACAAATATATACCAAATGTGACATTGGACACCATCATGTATCAGCACCTCACAAAGGTACCTTACATAAAGGTACAGTCAAAAACTGTTTTAAAAATTAGAATCTTTGGGAAGTGCTCAAGGAAACCTTCGTACATGGGAGGCCACGCGTCTAGGTTATGATAGATATCATATGGCCACAGAATTATCCTTGGTTGACCCAATAGACCCCAAAGAAAAACGAGAAGATTACTATCATATTCTTCCCAATGGTGAGTCTTCTCTTGACTTATCATTATCTCCACTGTCTCTAATTGAGAATTATACTTCAAACAAACACCAAGATTATATAGGTAGTGCCCATAGATATACTCAGCAAGTGGATGAGCACAACCCTGTCTTATGATGACACGAGGTTGTATGTCGTTAGACATCTTGTATGATAGTGGCAAACCACCCTTCCAACGTTGGGTTCGCCTCACCCTATTTTCTTCACCAAATATAACTACTATATGATGACCACCGTTCCATTCCCTTGTTACCCCCGCTCGACCCAGCTACACTCTTATTACCTGAAAGGAATTGTGAAGCAAAAGGGTGAGCACAACTAGCTCAGTAAAGAATATCATGACTAAAGATAATTCAATTATCAATAGCCTTCATCAACAATAAATCAGAGATTTAGAACATATGGTAAATGATAAAAATTTCAACCATAGTTGCAGCGGAACGAGCAATCCATTAGAAGAGTCAAATAGACCATAAAGTCTATTATCTTCTCCATGTTAAAAGTCCACCAACAATGTTTTATCCCTGTAACATCAATCAACAATTCATGTCCACAATCACATGAAACTCATAATCGTAATTGTAGTTCAAATTCCTTTTCTCATCCAGGACAAAGATAATTTTTATCACCTGAAACATCAAACATCATGGTTATACCAAATCACAGTTCCTGTTCATAATCATACTAATAACTTCATCTTTGCACTACGGGCCAAAGATATTCATCAACAAGTCATCTTTGCACTACAGGCCAAAGATATTCATTAACAACTCATCTTTGCACTACAGGCCAAAGATATTCAACAACGGGTCATCTTTGCATTACGAGCCAAAGATATTCGTCAACAATCCATCTTTGCACTACAGGCCAAAGATATTCATATCTCAAAGAAATATACAATCATTTCAGAATTTATATAAACAATAATTATAACCATGTTGATCAATTCACCTTTGCACTTAAGCTAAAGATATTCACTTATAAATTCAATGGTCATGATCATACCAGTCACAATTCAACTTTGCACTACAGGCCAAAGAGAACCCTAGTCATAATCATACCAATAATCTACCCATCTTTACACTCTAGTGAAAGAGAATTTCAACATCAGGATTATAAAAATGTTATGTATGATAATAAAATTAATATAATCAATACATTGTTTAATCTCAAGAGTAATATTCATAACTCAACTATAATTTGGTTAGAAAAAGAAACCAATTTTTATCGTGAATAGTAACTCGTGAATAGTAACTCATGAATAGTAACTCATGAATAGTAACCCCGACACAAAAAGGTAGAAATTCCACAATAAAATCCATACCAATATTTCGGTATAATGATATTGAAAGAATAACATTACTTAAATTTATAAACAATTTATTTTAATTGTTTACACTTTACTAATTAATGTATTTAATCATCATAAAATGCCAACTCTTACAATTTCATCATCAATAACCAAAACCCTCATAAAAAATCTGCATATACCTCATATAGGATTCTCAAGCCATAAAATCCTATTTTCCAATTTTCTTTCTTCACAGAACATATTTAATTCATTTACTCATAACTAGACCATTTTTATGAAAAATACCAAATCAGTTCCAAAAATATTTCTTTTCTGGGATTTAGCATAATATATAGTCATAGTGAACATATATTTTTCTCAGAATTTTGAAAAGTCATTTACTATTTTTCATATGGCCAAAATAGCCGAATATTTAGACATTTATCAAAAATTGTACTTTTGTCTAAAAATTCTGAAATTTACAGAGTATACTTCTATCATATACATGTACTCCCAATAAAAATTTCATCAATTTTGGAGTTAACCACAAGGAATTATAAGCGGTTACTTTTAAAATAGTCTTTTCTCATAAAATTCATAACTCTCAATCTATAAATCCAAAAATCACCATTTTTGGACACAATCAATAAAACTCATCAAAATATCATTTCAAATTTTTCCAGAATTTTTGAAGTTCAGAAAAATTACGAAATTAAAAATTATAACAACCCTTAAAATCCCTTATTATCCCTTACCTCAAAAGAGCAGTACTTCTGACTGGATATCGGATATGATGCTGAAGGAAACTTGCACTAATGAATAGCAACTCACCAAGTATCTAAAAACTCACAAAATATGCTTCATAATATAGAGAGAGAAAGAGAGAAAGCTTATGTTTCTGGTGTGATTTTCAATTCTAACTTAGCCCTCTATTTATAGGAAAATTTTGGTAGGTTTGACCTGCAACCTGATGGCTTTACCTGCTACTATTCCCACCCACCACATTTAAAATATAATTCAGCACATTTCTTCACCAACCACAAGTGGGGCCCACCAATTCTAGAATTTTCCACCAAAATGATAAACTCCAAAAATTTAACAATTTCTGAACCAGTCATCTCGTAAAATTCATAACAAATCATACGTTCATTTTTAACGGTTCAAAATTTGTGGATATACTCAACTTATATATGTATAACATATCCAAAAATTACCACGATCCAACGGTCGGATTAAAAATTATAACCCCCGCAAAATATCTCAAAAACCCTGATTTTTAATACCTCCATTCCGACAAAAATACGGATAAAAACTCAACATTAACTCCTTCATTTTTAACCACAAAAAATATCCCTCGTTTATATCCACATAAAATAAATATTTTCTTATCATATGAATCAATAATTAATTATTCACAAATAATATTACAGAATCACATTTATGACAACCAGGCCGTTCCCAGGAAAGAGGGGGCTTTCCAATAAGGATTTCTCCTTACTAGCGCGCAATTAGATGACCAAACCTCTCCTTAGACAGAACTTTCTAGACATTGCCAATAATGCTATCTAATAATACTATTTAAATAATATGAATTATTGATCTGATAATGGAAAATACTGTTGCAGCAACAATTATTGAACAACAATAATATAAAATTTCAACGTAGCAATTATTGAATCAATAAAAAAAAATATTGAACAGTAATTACTGTAACAATTATTGAGTAGTGCCTTCTTACGTAAGAATCAATAATTTCAAAAATACTGTGCAATACCGTGTGCTACTGTGCAATAACGCGTATTACTGTATTTTAACCACCGGGTATTTCAACAGTATTAACGATAACAACTACGCCGTTATTTGTAAAAACTCAAATTTGTCGTTTTTCTTCACCCGACAGTTATTCGTTATGGGGCCCACAAATAGCTGCGCCGTCGTACGAATATTCTCCGACAGAAAGAATATTCCCCGACCAAACGAATATTCCCCGACAACAATGATTATTTTATAACCACTTGCTTATTTTGAAAAAAAATTCATATTTCACCCATAACTTTAAACTTTTATCAATTTAACCATTTACTGAATAGTAATTATAAGAAAAATTGAATACTTTTATTTCATAAAATTCGGGGTCTTACAATCTCCCCTCCTTATGAAATTTCGTCCCCGAAATTTACGTACGTACCTGGTATTTCAAAGAGTTGAGAATACCTTCCTTTCATTTCAAATTCCATCTTCTCTGTCATCATAATTTCTCCATTGCTCATCTCCTGTATTTCAAATATCATTCTAGAATACAGCTTCAAAACAAGGGTTAATTTAACAAATTAACATATCACATAATATCCCGATATTATGACTGACCAACAAATAAGCTTAGGTAGGACACACTAGCGAATGATTTACTCATCTCTCCCCTCCTAGTTATATTCCCCGATCTCCGCCAGAGATCATATCCCTAAGCTCTGATACCACCTGTAACTCTGGACACCAACCTATGTCAGCACCTACATTGATACCTATCAGTTTGCCACCGCAGAACGGCGTCCCCTACGGAGAGTCTGGCTTCGTGCATCCCCCATCACAGGAAGTCACCAGCGAGAGGCTCGGGCTCTTACTTATAGCTCTGATACCAACTGTAACTCTGACCCAACCTATGTCAGCACCTTACATTGATACCTATCAGTTTGCCACCGCAGAACGGCGTCCCCTACGGAGAGTCTGGCTTCGGTGCATCCCCCATCAACAGGAAGTCACCAGCGAGAGGCTCGGGCTCTTTACTTATAGCTCTGATACCAAATGTAACAACCCCAAAATAGGTCCATTCCATCCAACCCATTCTGAGTCGTCAAATACATGGTACAGAAAACAACTAAAACTTTATTACAACAATTGTCGTGCAAAATACAACAACACATATGCCGTGAGTTTGGATACAAATATATACCAATGTGACATTGGACACCATCATGTATCAGCACCTCACAAATGTACCTTACATAAAGGTACAGTCAAAAACTGTTTTAAAAATAGAATCTTTGGGAAGTGCTCAAGGAAACCTTCGTACATGGGAGGCCACGCGTCTAGGTTATGATAGATATCATATGGCCACAGAATTATCCTTGGTTGACCCAATAGACCCCAAAGAAAAACGAGAAGATTACTATCATATTCTTCCCAATGGTGAGTCTTCTCTTGACTTATCATTATCTCCACTGTCTCTAATTGAGAATTATACTTCAAACAAACACCAAGATTATATAGGTAGTGCCCATAGATATACTCAGCAAGTGGATGAGCACAACCCTGTCTTATGATGACACGAGGTTGTATGTCGTTAGACATCTTGTATGATAGTGGCAAACCACCCTTCCAACGTTGGGTTCGCCTCACCCTATTTTCTTCACCAAATATAACTACTAAATGATGACCACCGTTCCATTCCCTTGTTACCCCCGCTCGACCCAGCTACACTCTTATTACCTGAAAGGAATTGTGAAGCAAAAGGGTGAGCACAACTAGCTCAGTAAAGAATATCATGACTAAAGATAATTCAATTATCAATAGCCTTCATCAACATAAATCAGAGATTTAGAACATATGGTAAATGATAAAAATTTCAACCATAGTTGCAGCGGAACGAGCAATCCATTAGAAGAGTCAAATAGACCATAAAGTCTATTATCTTCTCCATGTTAAAAGTCCACCAACAATGTTTTATCCCTGTAACATCAATCAACAATTCATGTCCACAATCACATGAAACTCATAATCGTAATTGTAGTTCAAATTCCTTTTCTCATCCAGGACAAAGATAATTTTTATCACCTGAAACATCAAACATCATGGTTATACCAAATCACAGTTCCTGTTCATAATCATACTAATAACTTCATCTTTGCACTACGGGCCAAAGATATTCATCAACAAGTCATCTTTGCACTACAGGCCAAAGATATTCATTAACAACTCATCTTTGCACTACAGGCCAAAGATATTCAACAACGGGTCATCTTTGCATTACGAGCCAAAGATATTCGTCAACAATCCATCTTTGCACTACAGGCCAAAGATATTCATATCTCAAAGAAATATACAATCATTTCAGAATTTATATAAACAATAATTATAACCATGTTGATCAATTCACCTTTGCACTTAAGCTAAAGATATTCACTTATAAATTCAATGGTCATGATCATACCAGTCACAATTCAACTTTGCACTACAGGCCAAAGAGAACCCTAGTCATAATCATACCAATAATCTACCCATCTTTACACTCTAGTGAAAGAGAATTTCAACATCAGGATTATAAAAATGTTATGTATGATAATAAAATCAATATAATCAATACATTGTTTTAATCTCAAGAGTAATATTCATAACTCACTATAATTTGGTTAGAAAAAGAAACCAATTTTTATCGTGAATAGTAACTCGTGAATAGTAACTCATGAATAGTAACTCATGAATAGTAACTCGACACAAAAAGGTAGAAATTCCACAATAAAATCCATACCAATATTTCGGTATAATGATATTGAAAGAATAACATTACTTAAATTTATAAACAATTTATTTTAATTGTTTACACTTTACTAATTAATGTATTTAATCATCATAAAATGCCAACTCTTACAATTTCATCATCAATAACCAAAACTCTCATCAAAAATCTGCATATACCTCATATAGGATTCTCAAGCCATAAAATCCTATTTTCCAATTTTCTTTTTTCACAAAACATATTTAATTCATTTACTCATAACTAGACCATTTTTATGAAAAATACCAAATCAGTTCCAAAAATATTTCTTTTCTGGGATTTAGCATAATATAGTCCCATAGTGAACATATATTTTTCTCAGAATTTTTAAAAGTCATTACTATTTTTCATATGGCCAAAATAGCCGAATATTTAGACATTTATCAAAAATTGTACTTTTGTCTAAAAATTCTGAAATTTACAGAGTATACTTCTATCATATACATGTACTCCCAATAAAAATTTCATCAATTTTGGAGTTAACCACAAGGAATTATAAGCGGTTACTTTTAAAATAGTCTTTTCTCATAAAATTCAAACTCTCAATCTATAAATCCAAAAATCACCATTTTGGACACAATCAATAAAACTCATCAAAATATCATTTCAAATTTTTCCAGAATTTTTGAAGTTCAGAAAAATTACGAAATTAAAAATTATAACAACCCTTAAAATCCCTTATTATCCCTATACCTCAAAAGAGCAGTACTTCTGACTGGATATCGGATATGATGCTGAAGGAAACTTGCACTAATGAATAGCAACTCACCAGTATCTAAAACTCACAAAATATGCTTCATAATATAGAGAGAGAAAGAGAGAAAGCTTATGTTTCTGGTGTGATTTTCAATTCTAACTTAGCCCTCTATTTATAGGAAAATTTTGGTAGGTTTGACCTGCAACCTGATGGCTTTACCTGCTACTATTCCCACCCACCACATTTGAAATATAATTCAGCACATTTCTTCACCAACCACAAGTGGGGCCCACCAATTCTAGAATTTTCCACCAAAATGATAAACTCCAAAAATTTAACAATTTCTGAACCAGTCATCTCGTAAAATTCATAACAAATCATACGTTCATTTTTAACGGTTCAAAATTTGTGGGGATATACTCAACTTATATATGTATAACATATCCAAAAATTACCACGATCCAACGGTCGGATTAAAAATTATAACCCCCGCAAAATATCTCAAAAACCCTGATTTTTAATACCTCCATTCCGACAAAAATACGGATAAAAATCTCAACATTAACTCCTTCATTTTTAACCACAAAAATATATCCCTCGTTTATATCCACATAAAATAAATATTTTCTTATCATATGAATCAATAATTAATTATTCACAAATAATATTACAGAATCACATTTATGACAACCAGGCCGTTCCCAGGAAAGAGGGGCTTTCCAATAAGGATTTCTCCTTACTAGCGCGCAATTAGATGACCAAACCTCTCCTTAGACAGAACTTTCTAGACATTGCCAATAATGCTATCTAATAATACTATTAAATAATATGAATTATTGATCTGATAATGGAAAATACTGTGCAGCAACAATTATTGAAACAACAATAATATAAAATTTCAACGCGTAGCAATTATTGAATCAATAAAATAAAATATTGAACAGTAATTACTGTAACAATTATTGAGTAGTGCCTTCTTACGTAAGAATCAATAATTTCAAAAATACTGTGCAATACCGTGTGCTACTGTGCAATAACGCGTATTACTGTATTTTAACCACCGGGTATTTCAACAGTATTAACGATAAAAACTACGCCGTTATTTGTAAAAACTCAAATTTGTCGTTTTCTTCACCCGACAGTTATTCGTTATGGGGCCCACAAATAGCTGCGCCGTCGTACGAATATTCCCGACAGAAAGAATATTCCACGACCAAACGAATATTCCCCGACAACAATGATTATTTTATAACCACTTGCTTATTTTGAAAAAAAATTCATATTTCACCCATAACTTTAAACTTTTATCAATTTAACCATTTACTGAATAGTAATTTAAGAAAAATTGAATACTTTTATTTCATAAAATTCGGGGTCTTACAGTTGTTGATGAATATCTTTGGCCCGTAGTGCAAAGATGGATTTGTTAGTATGATTATAAACAGGAACTGTAATTTGGTATAACCATGATCTTTGATGTTTCAGGTAAAGACAGGTGATGAAAATATTCTTCGTCCTGGGTGCGAAGAAAAATTTATAGTCACAATTATGATTATGAGTTATTCATATGATTGTGTAAAGGAACTGTTGAGCGATGTTACATGGATAAAATATTGTTGGTGGATTTTTAACATGGAGAAGATAATAGACTTTATAGTCTATTTGACTCTTCTAATGGATTGCTCGTTCCGCTGCAACTATGGTTGAAATTTTTATCATTTACCATATGTTCTAAATCTCTGATTTATTGTTGATGAAGGCTATTGATAATTGAATTATCTTTAGTCATGACATTCTTTACTGAGCTAGTTGTGCTCACCCTTTTGCTTCACAATTCCTTTCAGGTAATAAGAGTGTAGCTGGGTCGAGCGAGGGGGGTAACAAGGGAATAGAACGGTGGTCATCATTTAGTAGTTATATTTGGTGAAGAAAATAGGGTGAGGCGAACCCAACGTTGGAAGGGTTGTTTTGTCACTATCATACAAGATGTCTAATGACATACAACCTCGTGTCATCATAAGACAGGGTTGTGCTCATCCACTTGCTGAGTATATCTATGGGCACTACCTATTTAATCTTGGTGTTTGTTTGAAGTATAATTCTCAATTAGAGACAGTGGAGATAATGATAAGTCAAGAGAAGACTCACCATTGGGAAGAATATGATAGTAATCTTCTCGTTTTTCTTGGGGTCTATTGGGTCAACCAAGGATAATTCTGTGGCCATATGATATCTATCATAACCTAGATGCGTGACCTCCCATGTACGAAGGTTTTCTTGAGCACTTCCCAAAGATTCTAATTTCTAAAACAGTTTTTGACTATACCTTTATGTAAGGTGTTATTGTGAGGTGATGTCCACGGTTGGAACATGAGTCACATTTGGTATATATTTGTATCCAAACTCACAGCGTATGTGTTGTTATATTTTGCACGACAATTGTTGTAATAAAGTTGTAGTTATTTTCTGTACCATGTATTTGGCGACTCATAATAGGTTGGATGGAATGGACCTGTTTTGGGGTCGTCACAGTCAAGTCTTATTTTATTTAATTATATGTATTTCGACTCTTAAATGCACAACTTCAAATAATGCAAATTAAAAACTCCTTTCTAATTTTATTCTGCCTTGGCCAAGGACTACTGGGTTGTCATTTATTGAATCACATAGGACATTTCTCTTCTTTTACTAGAAGCGGTAGATTCTTTATTGATCATACATTATCTCCATGTACGACTTATTATACCCAAGCATACCCTTTGATATACCCTAAGGGTCTTAAGGAATAAGTCAAAGTATAACTCATCATACACAAGATACTATGATGATCTCAAGTCCAAGGATCACTTGTACTACTATCACTACAGGAATTCCTATTGACAGAAAAGTAAAACTCCATTAGGTATTCCTTAGCGAGCCACGTTCAGTGAACTTATTCTCTAATAAGCACCTACATACTTGCTTTAATGTCTCCACACAAATGATCATGAGATCAATCATCCTCATCCAATGAGCAAGCAACGCATGTACCAATCTATCCAGATTTACTAATCCCCAATTTAGTAATCCAACGATTGGAAACTATTTTAGTTTTAAGCTTTCTAAGAATTTAGATCTCATTAGAATGAACATCATCATTATTCTAAAAGCATTGCTTAAAACTATGAGTTTATCACATATTATAAAACAACATCATGTAGATAATTAAAAGCCTTTAAAAAATTAATATTTTTTATTAATAAATGAATAAGATTGTTACAAAGTATATACTTTATCATCAAACATGATTGACTTGTGTGCATGCTACTTTCAATCTCCCACTTGCACTAAAGCCAATCGTCATGGTATCTCATACCCTTCTTCTCTAAGTGACGATTATCCTACTGTTGGATAAGCTTTAGTTAATGGATGTGCAATGTTGTTCTTGAGAGTCCACTATCTCTATAGTGATTTTCTATCTTTCAATGATTCCTATAATCAAATGAAAGTGCCACAACATATGTTCAGATCCAAGATGAGACTTAGGAACTATTCCTAGTTCTGTAATGAACTTTTTATCCAAATAATCAACTTGTATCTTCATTTATAGCTATTTACTTTGTCTTTATCACTAAATCAACAACTCTATGCTATTTGAAACCTTTCTAATTCACTGCACAGTGTTCAAGGTAACCTTTTACCTTAAAATGGATTTTCTGTCGTCTTGGTCTGTCTGAAAAACTTGGGTCTATTAAGCCCTTTAGTTTTAATTTTGACCTACTATGAATATGATCTCGTCCTTAGTGCCGGTTAAATACTTTAAGATGTTTTCACTGACTCATAGTGAACTTCTCCAGAATATGACTAATCATCATCAGGTCTCGTATATTTCATTATATACATGATTTTCACTCATGCGATCACTCATTTCAGGAGTCTATGGGGACTATTAAGAGAGATTCACTCCATGGCTCATCAACATGAGACATCTCTTGGAGTTTTTCATGCTAAACGACTTTAGCATCAAATGAATATACGTTCCTTGGGTTAAATCGAGCATCCTTTTAAATCTATCTATAGAGATTTGTATCCCCAATTACGATACTCTTCCCAAATCATTCATGGAAGAATGTTTAGACAACTTTATCTTTACTGATTATAGCATTGGTATGTCAATCCTTATCTGTAGTATATCAACATATAATACTAGGAATGACATGACGCTCCCACTGACTCTATTGTACACACTAGGTTCATTCTTATTTTTGATAATATCAAATTCTTTTGATTGTCTCATCAAAACGAATGTTTCATTTTTGAGAAACTTGCTTTAATCTATTTTTCTGAGTGTCTCCAACTCTTCCCTCATCGTATATAACTGGATCATCATCCTTTATGATGCATACCTCATCATCATCATCCATGATGAATCCATACCTCCCAGGTATCTTCAATTCTATTCCACATTTACGATTCGGTTGTGGTACAATAGGTCTATCTACAAGTTCCTCTTATTTGACTTATAGTGTTTTGTGGTTCTTGAACTCTTCAAGATATATTATCCTCCCACTAGCCCCTTCAATGATAAACATCTTTATCTTAGAAGGTAGTATGTTTCGCAACAAACACCTTTTTCTAAGTAGGATTATAGAACATATACCCTAAACTTATTTTAGGATGTCCCACAAATCTGTACTTGTCAAATCTTGTCCCAAGCTTATCCTTTGAAACTTTTTCATATAAGCTGGATAACCCTTTATCTTAACATATTTAAGATTAGGAATCCTCCCTGTCCATAACTTTTATGGAGTCTTGGGGTTGGATTTTGATGTTACCTTTTCGTAGATATGCAGCCATTTCTAGGGCATTACCCCAGAAGGATACTGAAATGTTAGTAAAATCATTATGGACCGTACCATGTCCAACAAGGTACGATTTTTCCTTTTAGATACATCAATCAATTATTGTGTATCAAGAGGCGTCCATTATGAGAAAACCATTTGAGATGATCTAGAAACTTATTGCACAAGTATTTATTCCTTGATCTAATCAAAGAATCTTAATACTTTGCCAATTTATTTCACTTCTGAATTCTTTGAACCTTTCAAATAATTCACACTTATATTTCAGCAAATACGCACATTTAACTCTTTGAATGATCATTTCATTTTCTTATACTAGTTTGTTCAATTTGTAAAATTATTTTCACGTAAGTCAAGTATACAAAATCCATTAAGTAATATTCCAGTTCTATACAAAATATTATTATTATAAATAGAACAACAATTATTCTTAAATATAATATCAAAGATTTCATTGTCCAACAATAAAATAGAAATAATATTTCTAACAAGAATTGGAATACAATAACAACTTATTGACTTAATAGATTTGCCCGTAGGCATTGCTAAACTATAAGTTTCTATGGCTAGTGTGGCAATCTTTGCTTCATTTCCCACACATAGGATTACTTATATTTGTTTAGCTTTCTACTTCTGCTTGGTCCCTTCATAAATCTATATTTATGATAACCAAAGTCGGTATTCAATACCCAAGTAGAACCTTGACTTAAAGAAAAATTTTCTTTAAATCATGAACAAATTTGTATTTGTAAACGAAACTTCACTAAGCTTCTTTGGTTAGCCTCTGCAAGATGCCTCTCGCAATTTCTTTCTAGTGTCCAGGCTTATTACAGTGGAAGCAAACTCCTTTGCTATCCGTATCAGTTTTGTTCTTATTATTCTTTGTTTTTGCCTTTCTATTTACCTTCTTTGAATCGTTCTTCTTTTCAGAAGATCCTTTGGCCCCTACCAGTAAGACATGGTCTTTCTTGGTTGGAAAATGACTCTCAATATTTTTCAACATGTTAAGTAAATTAGCAAGGCTGATATCTAGCTTGTTCATATGAAAAATTAACAACAATTGTGAAAGGAGTCCGGGAGTGAGTGCAAGATCAAATCTTGGCTCAACTCTCCATCCATGACAAAATCTGTTATCCTAATTGATCAATCAAATTGATTATGTTAAAGACTTTTATCTGTACAATAGTGTCATCGGTTATTCTAGATCGAAAGAGCTCCTTAGATATCTGATATCTATCAGTCCTACTTTCCTCACCATCAACTACTTGATGTGCAAGAATATAGTAAGAGCATCCATATTTTTATGCTGACGCTGAAGCTCGTTACTCATGGATGCGAGCATGATGCATTGACCCAACTGTGCATCATCTTGCCACTTTTTAAAAGTAGCAATCTCTTCCTCAGAGGCATTATCTACAACCATTGCAGGGATAAGCGTATTAAGGACATAAGATAGCTTTTCAGCCATGAGAACTATTCTCAAATTCCTTAACCAGTCCGTTTAATTCGGTCTGATTAATTTAGCCTCTAATATGCTACGCAGTGATAGTAATTTAGACATTATAAACTTCTGTAAATGAATTTGTAATTAGCAACATTTTAGCATACCTTCTTTTATTAATTACCAAAATAAATTAGGTCTTGTTTTAAATTGGCATCTCCCACTATTTTTTTCAAACTATATTACCCTCACTTATATAGTTCGGCAAAATCTAATTAAAGATTTGCTAGTGAGAATAAGGATCCCATTTCAAATGTATATAGCCTTGTGGTGACACAACAAACTATATATAAATAAATAGGTAGCCAACTCTTATCAATTATATCAACTATGCAACTCCTTGTATTTTACCTCTTAGATCATAATGGTCAAGTGTATGCACATCCGAACTAAAATGATTTAAGTTAAGTCCAACCTAGGACTACATATATTCAAAAAAGAAAAATATTGTCCTTGTGGTGACACAACAAAATAATATTGTTCAATTTTCTTTATAAGCATCTAATGTGATAAATTAACATCTTAAATACTTAATACTTACCTTGTAGTGACACAACAAACTCATATTAAATATTTAATACTCTATTAATTTTATCATGCAAGAAGGCGACGTTCGATATTTCAAATATCTTTGAACGTTACAACTTAATATAAAATATTTGAGGGGTTTGTTATTAATTTGTCTCATCTTGTTTAGCGCGCATGCACATATATATAAAATACGCGTCATATTAATTAACATGCGAAGTATGTTTGCATAATATAATATATATATATATATATATATATATATATATATATATAGTATAAGCATGCACATATAGATAATATATTCTACCTGGATTGATTATGGACTTTTATTCTAGTTTGGTTCACTAGAGCCACCAAGTGAACCAAAATGTCAAACCCTAGGGGTGCAAGAATTAATATTTAAATATAACTATTACATTTAAACACGGGCTCCATTACAAACGGGTCTTCAAGCGCTCCTTGCCCCTTGATCTCCAATTTTTTAAAATTAATTCTAACTATTCCTATTACAAAACTATTTAATATAAATAGAAACCTTGATCAGTAGTCAAGGGAAAGTACATAGAAGGGAGATAGAATTTACATTAAGAAAAATTAGAGAAGATGAGGTACACAGAACCCATTTAATAAAATCCATACATTCATGCATCCAACTAAAATAAAATTCAATCACATTGGTCAATAGTCCATAATCAATCCCATTTATTATCATACACATCACCATATGCATCAATAAATAACATTCATCTCATGAATAATAAACATTCAATATATATATATATATATATATATATATATTATATATACATATATATTGATATCATTTAATGGGCAAATTTAGTTAGCATAAAATCTAATTTTGAATCAAAATAAACTCCTTTATTTTAATCCAAATTTAAATCAAAATAAACTTCTTTTATTTTAATTTATCCAATTTTGAATAAAATAAACTATTTTGTTTTAATCAAAATCATTAATCAAAATAAACTCCTTTATTTTAATTAATTATGGAATCCAATTCCAAGTAAAAAAAAACTCATTTATTAAAGGAAACACGGATTATCTTTCCTATTCACAAATAAACTCTTTTATTTTGAATAATATGAAATCTTATTCCATATCTAAATAAACTCCTTTATTTAAGGAAACATGGAATCCAATTTCAACTCTAATTAGTTATCATAGAATCTAATTTCAACTCTAATTAGTTAGCATAAAATCTAATTTTAAAATTAAAATAAATCTTTTTTATTTTAATTATAAAATTATTAATATATATATATAGTGGGTATTACGTGATTCACATTAATACCCAAAGTATACTGCAGCATGATCTCTCTCTCTCTCTGTCTCTCTCTCTTCTATATCTTTATATATATTATATATATATATATATATAAATATTTAAATATATAAATTAAAGTTTCTGTTAACATATTAGCAGCATTCACGTGAAGTAGCAGGAAAGCAAATGAATCATGTTTACGTGAATCATTGGGCCACGTGATATCACCTTATGTTTAATATATATATATATATATATATATATATATATACTAAATGAAACAATCCAACACATAATCCGTACCCTGTTTCCAGAAGAATAAAATCTCCTAGTAACCCTTTTAATTCATGTAATCCCAGAAGAACTTGATTCCCTTAAATCACGAATCGAACAAAACAGTACCAGTTTTTTTTAAAAACAGGCTTTGCGTTTTTTTTAATAAATTTTATACAATAAAATTATGTCCAATTAAATTGTTTTAAACACATATCAATATACATATCAAATTAAAATAATTAATAATTCGCATAAAGGTTTGGCTCTGATACTACTGTTAGGTTTGTAATATTCATGAACGCAATCATATTGCATAAAATAAGCGGAAACGTGGAAAATCAGAGTTTAAAATTTTACAAACCATATACCCGGATCATCATTTATGCACAATTATTAATTAAACGAAAAATAAAGGATGAGAATTATACCCTTGAAGATTCGAGCTTCCTCATGTACAAGTTCACCTCCAAATCCTTTTCGTGTTCAACTTGAATCCACCGGGTTGGGTTCCTTCCTTTGATCAACGTTAGCCACCTAAGTGTTTGGCCTCTAAAGGTGATCCACCAAAAAGAATAAAGATTCAAGAAGATGGGTGTTTGACAAAACCCTAGTTTTTCTATCTCTCATAGAAAAGGAGCGTACTCTCTAACTATTGAAATTACGTATGTTGTCAAAAAGTCAACCAAAAAAATATTCACCCATAATAAGACTCCTCTTATTTATAGACGTGGGCAACCCTCCTTAACAATTAAGAAATTGGGTTTTATTTTAATTAATTAAAATCATTTAATTAATTAAGCTTTCAATCTTATTAGGAATAATTAATTAAAATCTTTTAATTAATTTACCTCCTAATCTTATTAAGAATATATGAGAGTACTTTTATTAATTAATTCTCAAACTCCTTTAGGAATTAAATAATAATAATAGCAATAATAATAATAAGACTTCTCTTATTAATTTATATTTAATATTTCTAAAATATTAAGCTATTTAATTTATTCTATCACCATAGATTAAATTAAATATACTTAACTTATTATTACGATTATGCTATTAACTTCTTAAATAATTATTCTTCCTTTTATGGTGTGACCCTTTAGGTTCTCCATATTAAACCGGTTGTGAATAAATCAATTAGAACAATTCTAATCTTATTTAAATAAATAAATTAAACTATTAATTTATTTAAATAAATAATATTTATTCTACAATAGGGATAAGCCTCCCTAGCGATTAATGACTTTCCAGATAATATAGATTTCAATATTAATCATAAAAGAACCTTTGAGTAAATAGTTACCGTACAATTCAATCCTTCCACCATACAATGTCCCAATTAAATATAAGACATAAAATTACTGTCAAGTATTATTTTATTTAATTATATGTATTTCGACTCTTAAATGCACAACTCCAAATAATACAGATTAGAAACTCCTTTCTAATTTCATTCTGCCTTGGCTAAGGACTACTGGGTTGTCATTTATCGAATCACATATGACATTTCTCTTCTTTTACTAGAAGCGGTAGATTATTTATTGATCATACATTATCTCCATGTACGACTTATTATACCCAAGCATACCCTTTGATATACCCTAAGGGTCTTAAGGAATAAGTCAAAGTATAACTCATCATACACAAGATACTATGATGATCTCAAGTCCAAGGATCACTTGTACTAATATCACTACAGGAATTCCTATTTACAGGCAAGTAAAACTCCATTAGGTATTCCTTAGCGAGCCACGTTCAGTGAACTTATTCTCTAATAAGCACCTACATACTTGCTTTAGTGTCTCCACACAAATGATCATGAGATCAATCATCCTCATCCAATGAGCGAGCAACGTATGTACCAATCTATCCGGATTTACTAATCCCCAATTTAGTAATCCAACGATTCGGAACTATTTTAGTTTTAAGCTTTCTAAGAATTTAGATCTCATTAGAATGATCATCATCATTATTCTAAAAGCATTTCTTAAAACTATGAGTTTATCACATATTATAAAACAACATCTTGTAGATAATTAAAAGCCTTTAATAAATTAATACTTTTTATTAATAAATAAATAAGATTGTTACAAAGTATATACTTTATCATCAAACATGATTGGCTTGTGTGTATACTACTTTTAACTTGGACAAGGTTTAAGGAGTTGTTCTTCGAGAATTATTTCTCGCCGAGCATACAAGCCAAAATGGAAGTGAAATTTCTTGAATTGAAGCAAGAGAACATGATAGTTTCAGAATACGCAGCCAAATTCAATGACCTAGCAGGATTTGCACCACATCAGGTGGACACACTGGCAAGAAAGGCACGTAGATTTGAGAATGGATTGAAGCCTTGGATATATAGTAAGGTGGCAGTTTTGCAAATTAATACGTTTTCAATATTGTTGGAAAAGGCTATCATTGCAGAAGGTGGTAGTGAAGCGGTGTCTAAGTACACTAGGGAAAAGAATAAGAAGAAGATGGAAGGGGTGCCAGCAGTGGTGGCAGTAACAACAAGAAACATAAGTGGAACAATAGTAGCAATGAATCAGGAATGCAACAAGGGAATACTCAGCAGAAGAAGCCAACGTGTTCAAAGTATGGAAAGAATCACTCAGAAGAGTGTATGAAAGGAAAAAATGTCTGTTATAATTGTGGTCAGGAAGGACATATTTCACCAAATTGTCCTAAGCCGAAGAAAGGTGGTTATTTTTCTTGCGGAGGAACGGGGCATCGATTCAAGGATTGTCCATTGAAGAAGAATACAGATGGAGGAAGTGGAAACAAGAGAAGTTCTACAAAGTTAACCATTGGAGGACCAGTTCAGCAGAGTAAGTCGACAGCAAGAACATTTAATATGACTGTGCAAGACACGATTGCATCAAAGGAGGTTGTGTTAGGTATAATTCCGATCAATGATATAAATGCATATGTATTATTTGATTCGGGAGCTACCTGTTCATTTGTGTCTGATGAATTTGCAAAAAGACTAAATTTGCCCTGTGAAAAGCTAAAGAACCCAATGAATATAGAAGTTGCAAACAAAGAAGTGATCCCCGTAGAGTATATCCATAGAAATTATTATGTAGAAATAAGGGGGCGTAAGCTAAGTGTGAACTTGATTCCAATACGCCTAGGAGAATTTGATATTATCCTAGGGATGGATTGGTTATTTAAACATGAAGCAGTTATAGACTGTCAGAAGAAGAGTATACGCCTTACCAAATAAGTCTAAGGTTATATTTTATGGTAGTAAGTCGCCAAGACAAACGAGTTGTCTGACGATGATGCAGACCAAGAGAATGCTACGGAAAGGGTGTGAAGGTTATTTGGCTCATGTAGTGGATACACGGATGGTGAACTCGAACATGGGACATATACCTGCAGTCAATGAGTTTGGGGATGTCTTTCCAGAAGAACTTCATGGACTTCCACCAGATCGAGAGATAGAATTTGTAATTGATTTAGTACCGGGGACAGCATCGATATCGAAAGCACCATATACGATGGCTCCGGTAGAAATGAAAGAGTTAATGATCCAGCTATAGGAGTTGTTGGATAAGAAGTGCATTCAATCTAGTGTATCTCCATGGGGAGCACCAATAAGAAAGATGGTTCAATGAAATTATGTATGGATTATAGAGAACTGAATAAGGTGACAATCAAGAACAAGTATCCGTTACCAAGAATAGACGATCTGTTTGATCAACTTAAGGGAGCGAGATATTTTTCAAAGATTGACCTGAGAACTGGTTATCATCAGTTGAAGGTGAGAACAGAAGATGTACCAAAGACAACATTTAAAACTCGTTACGGTCATTATGAGTTCTTGGTGATGTCGTTTGGATTGACGAATACGCCAGCTGCTTTTATGGACTTGATGAACAGAGTATTTAAACCGTATTTGGATAAATTTGTGGTGGTGTTCATTGACAACATTTGGTGTATTCAAAGACTGAAGAGGAGCATGTTGAACATCTACGGATGGTGTTAGAAATGTTGAGAAGGGAGAAGTTATATGCAAATTATTCAACGGATGGTGTTAGAAATGTTGAGAAGGGAGAAGTTATATGCAAAATATTCAAAGTGTGAGTTCTGGTTGAAGAGAGTTCAATTTTTGGGACATGTTATCGATAACAAGGGAATTTCTGTTGATCCAGCTAAAGTAAAAGTGGTGGAAAATTGGGAACAACCGAAGACGTCGATAGAGGTCAGAAGTTTCTTAGGATTAGTAGGATATTACAGGAGGTTTATTCAAGATTTCTCAAAGATAGTGACACCATTGACTAATTTGTCGAGGAAGACTGTTAAGTATGTGTGGATGGAAAAGTGTGAACAAAGTTTTTAGGAATTGAAGAAGCGACTAAGTGAAGCACCCGTGTTATCTTTACCAGATAGTACAGGAGGTTTTACAGTGTATAGTGACGCATCACACAAAGGACTAGGTTGCGTATTGATACAGAATGGTAAAGTCATTGCGTACGCGTCACGACAGTTAAAGGATTACAAGAAGGGATACCCTACCATGATCTAGAATTGGCTGCGGTAGTGTTTGCCCTTAAGATTTGGAGACATTATCTCTACGGAGAAAAGTGTGAGATATACACAGATCACAAGAGTCTGAAGTATATCTTTACACAGAAGGAATTAAATATGAGGCAGAGGAGATGGTGCGAATTGATCAAGGACTATGATTGTGATATTCTATATCATCCGAAAAAGGCTAATGTAGTGGCAGATGCTTTAAGTTGGAAGAGCCAAGAAAAATTATTTGTATTAATAGAACAGGAAGAATTAGTAAGAGAAATGGAGAAAATGGAGTTGGAGGTGAAAAATTCGAAGGATTCAGATAGAGTAATAGGAATGGAAGAAAGTCCAACTTTATTGGACAAGGTAAAAGATTCACCAGAAAATGATGAAGAATGTGATAACATCAAGAAGCGGTTAAATGAAGGTGAAGAGTTAAAGTATAAGATTGATGGCACTGGATTGCTAAGATTTGAAAGACGAGTATGGGTACCTGCAATTCCAGAGTTACGAGTAGAGATTTTACAAGAAGCGCACAATAAGAGATATTCGATACACCTGGAAAGCACGAAGATTTATCAAGATTTGCGTCAACATTATTGGTGGCCGAACATAAAGAGAGAAGTTGCAGAATGCGTCAGTAAATGTCTAATGTGTCAGAGAGTCAAGGCAGAGCATCAACGACCCAGCGGGTTATTGCAGCCATTGGAGATTCCAGAATGAAAGTGGGAGCACATCACGATAGATTTTATGCTGGGAATTCCAACAACACAGAAGGGTTATGATACTATATGGGTGATTGTCGACCGTCTTACAAAGTTAGCACAGTTTTTGCCGATCAAGATCAGGTATACTTTGGATCAGTTAGCCAAGTTGTATATCAAGGAGATAATTTCGAGACATGGAGTGCCAGTATCAATAGTGTTTGATAGAGATCCACACTTTACGGCAAACTTTTGGAGGAGTCTTCAAGAAAGAATAGGGACACAATTAAGGTTGAGTACTGCGTATCATCCACAGATAAATGGGAAAAGCAAGAGAATGATTCAAACATTAGAAGACATGCTCAGAGCCTATGTGATGGATTTCAAGGGAAGCTGGGAAGATCATCTTCCATTGATGGAGTTTGTATATAATAATAGTTATCATGCAAGCATTGGTATGCCACCGTATGAAGCCTTGTATGGAAGGAAATGCAGAACGACATTATGTTGGGACAAAGTAGGTGAAAGAAGACTGTTGGGGCCAGAATTGGTATAACAGACGGTGGAGATCATTAAGGTGATAAGAGCTCGATTGAAAGAAGACTGTTGGGGCCAGAAATATGCTGATATTCATCGCAAGAAAAGAGACTTCGAGGTGGGGAGTTATACATTTTTAAAAGTATCTCCCTGGAAAGGGAAAATTAGAT
Source organism: Panax notoginseng (assembly GCA_016801055.1). Taxonomy (NCBI): domain Eukaryota; kingdom Viridiplantae; phylum Streptophyta; class Magnoliopsida; order Apiales; family Araliaceae; genus Panax; species Panax notoginseng. Next base: position 55,341,299 of record CM029012.1, on the reverse strand, counting down.
TTGGGAAGAAAGGTAAACTAAGTCCAAGATTTATTGGACCATTTGAGATATTGAAGAAGATAGGAGAAGTGGCGTACGAGGTAGCTCTACCTCCTGAACTGGAACATATTCATAATGTGTTTCATGTATTAGTGTTACGTCCATACAAGCCGAATTACAAGCATATGATATCGTATGAGCCGATTCAAGTCGAGAAGGATTTATCATACGTAGAAATCCCTGTAGAAATTTTGGATATGAAGGAGAAAAGATTAAGAAAAGAAATAAGGTTATACATTCTGTCAAAGTGCTCTGGAGGAACCACAATGCTGAAGAAGCTACGTGGGAACTCGAGAAAAAAATGAGAAAGAATTATCCAAATCTTTTTGAGTAATCTTAGATGAAATTTCGGGGACGTAATTCTTATAAAGAGGAGAGAATGTAATAGCCAAGAATTCTAAGTCACTTTGTAAATAGATATATTAATTAAATATTAATGATATTAAAAACTTTGGGATGAAAATGAATGAATAAGTGATTATGCGACTAGTATGCTATTTGTAATTTAGAAGATGTTCCACTAATAAGATAATTAAATTAGTGGACTAACCTAAGTATTTTAATAATCTAGAAATTTGATTATGGTATTGAACCCTAATTCAATATTCAATTTACTTGAATATGGTAAGTCTTGATTGATGAGAATGTGTAAATATCAATAATAATGAGTAATAGTTCATGTGATAATAGATTTAATATTGCTAAGAATGGCAAGTAATTTAAACAAGCCCAATAGTTTATTTAAGCATTGGACTTGTAGATAATTTGATTTAAGAGTAACTAAATTGTTAAACTAGCCCATTATTTAATTTAATGGGCAAGTATACTAGTAGCACAATTATCTAATTGTGGAGGCCCAAGTTCATTTTAATTAGTAGCAAAACTAATTAATTTTAAGCCCAAAAGAATTAAAGGAATGACCCAATCCTAGCATAATTAAAGAGGGGCATTATGGTCATTTAATTCAGCAAATTTTGCATTTAAAAATAAAATACAAGTGAGGAATATATGGGGGGAAGAATCTGGCCATTGTGTAGAGAATTGGCGTGTGACTTATGTTTTTTTTTCTTTATTTGGTCACCAACTCACTTGGGTGTCACTCCATGATTTAGCCACACTATTTTGACAATATTGCAAGCTATATGGAGAGAGAAGGGAAGAGATATGTTAATAGTTAATGTATAGATACACCAAATATATCTATCAATTTTCCTCCGGCACTTAAAACAAAATTCTCTTTCATCTCATCCTAAGTTAGCAAACCAAACAAAAAGGAAATAGAAAAAAGAGAGAGAATTTGGTGGGAGAAAGAGAGAGAGAAGGAGAGAGTATAGGTGTAGGAAATCCTAGGAGCAAGAGAGGAGGGTGTGGTCTTACATGCATCCTAAATTTATTAATTACTTTGGAAGATTAAGAAGAAGTGCTCAAAGACCAAGGTATAAATCTTAAACTTGTGAATTTCTTTTTTATTTTGTTTGATTTGGTTAGTTAAAGTTTATGATCTTGAGGTCTAAAACCCTCTATCTACCTGTTTTATATGGTTTCATGTATGGTTCTAACATATTTGAGTGTTAGAAAGTAAATTAAAAGAATAGAAAAGAAACTAGTTTTGTTTTGTTAGAAACTCTAGTTTTTTTTACTTCCTTTGATCGACTACTATTTTTAATCTACACCTTCTTTTCATGATCCGTAAAAGAGAGGTGCTAGATATGTAAGTTAACTACTAAATCCAAGTGGTAGCACTCAAAAATGTTGAGTACACAAGTTGTAGCGACTGTTTTAGCAAAATATTCATTGTTAGTATTGTGATTCTGTAATATTATTTGTGAATAATTAATTTTTAATTTATATGATGAGGAAAAAATTCATTTTATGTGGATATAGATGGAGAAATTTTTTTTTAAAGTGATAATTGTTGAAAATCGATATTTTATCTTTTCTGATAAAATTATATTTTATTATATTATTATAATATAATAATGATGATATTTTTACAATAAATGTGGGATATATGAGTATATGAGGAGGAAGAGTATTTTTGTTGCATTAAATGATTAACACATATTTTGTGTGTCGGTGGACCCCATTTCTTGGCTGAAATTTGATTATAGCTTGTAAAATCGTCCGTTTGTGGATTTCGATCAATTTCTGTTTGGAATTTGGAAAAAAATTTCTTCTGCAAAGTTGTAGATAATGAAATTTTCTATGGAAAAGACATGTGGTTTGATTTTTTCTGACAAAAGGGCTATTTATTATGAATTATTGAAGTTCTGAAGTTCCAAAATAATTGATTTTTAGAAGTTTTATTTATTTTTATTAATAAAAATGTTTTTTACATTTTGAAAGCATCATTAACATGTGCTAGGGGCTGATTTCAGTTCCCAAAGGTGTACGTAGGAAATATATATATATATATATATATATATATATATATATATATATATATATATATATATATTATATTAAATTTTCTGCTTTGGTGTTCTAAGCATTTTCCTACAAATAGGGTGCTTAGGTTAGAATTGAAAATTACACCAGAAACTGAAATTTTCTCTATCTTTCTCTCTCGATATATTGAGTGTACTCTTGTAAGTATTTTAATACTTTGAGTGTTGCTATACGGTGCAAGTTCAAGTCATAGCCTATATCCGGTGTTTCAACTAGAAGTACTATTTTTACGAGGTAAGGAATGTTATTTCTTCTTAAATGATATTATTTTTTTCAATATCATTATGCCGAAGTATTGATCTGAAATTTTTATCAAATTTAGAACTTTTTGTGTCAGGGTTACAATTCACGTATACGGTACTATTCATGTATACGACACTATTCACCAAAAAATAAATTTTTTTTCTTTTTGTCCAAAAGATCTATTATGGATACTACCTTTGATTGCATTCATGTTTTGATAATTTTTGAATTTTACTCCATTATAATTATTTATGAGGTATTTTTGGACATGAAATAGCTGAAATACGAATCCTTAATATTTATTATTTTGTTTCACTGGATTCATTTTCTTTAAAATATTTTTCATCATCCTCAGTCCTAGATGATGATATAATTGAATATCTTTGGCCTGTAGTGCAAAGATTAATGATTTCTGATGAATATCTCTGGCCCGTAGTGCAAAGATGAACAGGTGTTTAGATGAACATGACCAACTGTGAATATCTTTGGCCTGTAGTGCAAAGATGAATATTTGATTCCAGATATATATTGATTTATGTTACAGGGATAAAATATTGATGATGGACTTTTAAATTCGTAGATAATAGTAGATTTCATTCTCTACGTAACTCTTCTATGAATTATTGTTTTCGTTGCGAATATTGAATTAAAACTTGTTGCCTATTGTATTTTATTAGATTTTTTCCTGTTGAAGATTAACGATAATTTGTTTTATATTATCTTAGTCATAATGTTCTTTACTGGCTAATTGAGCTCACCCTTTTTCTTGTTGTTCCATTTTTCTTCTCAGGAGGCGAGAATGTAGCGAGTACTAGTCGGGGTGTAGAATGATGGTTATAGAAGTGGTTCTAGTAGTCCTCACTATTCTGTAAAATAGTGTATTAGTAATTGTAATGAGGACTTATTTGAGTGTGGATATTGTCTAGATGACAATATTTGTATTTAAACTCACAGTTTTTATGTTGTATTAATAAAGTTGTAGTTGTTTCTGTACCATGTATTTTGACGACTCAGAATGGGTGTTGTATACCTATTTTGGGGGCGTCACAGTTGGTATCAGAGCTTAAGGATATGGTCTCTGACGGAGATCGGGGAATAGTACTAGGAGGGGAGAGACGAGTAAATCCTTCTCTAGTGTGTTATACGTAATCTTATTTGTTGGTCAGTCATAATATAGGGGTATTATGTGATTTGTTAATTTGTTTAATTTACCCTTGTTTTATGGCAGTATTTAAGAATGGCAACTGAGAATGTGAACAGTGGAGTAAACGAAACCGTAGAGACGACTGTACTCACTAACGAGGAGAACGTGCAACAGGCTAGCGATGTTCCTCCTGTGAACAAAACCACTGAGCAGATTATAAGCGATGGGATGTTTAGAAGCTTTTTACATTTCATACAAAATCAGGCGAGGGAGACTCATGTTGAAAATACAGGAGAAAATGATAGCAATTCACGGTTTGTCACAGCCAAGCAGTTCAAGGAGTTGGGACCACCAGAATTCTGGGAAAAGCCGGATCCGATTAAGGTGGAGACGTGGGTCAGACAAATTACCAAGATATTCGATGTCTTGGGATGCACGAAAGAACAGAAGGTTCCATTTGCCACCTTTGTGTTCCGTAATGAGGCAAATTACTGGTGGAAATCTGTAAAGCGTACCCATCCAGCCGCACTTAGCATGTCTTGGGAAACGTTTCAGAAACTGTTCAATGACAAGTACTTTTCTGAAAGTATTCGTCATATGAAGGAGGTAGAGTTTATTTGACTGGAGTAGAATAACATGACGGTGTCCCAGTTCGAGGCGAAGTTTACAGAGTTGTCTAGGTTTGCACCTCATTTGGTGGAGAATGAGGAACGTATGACACGGATGTTTCTGAGAGGTTTGAAACCCGGCATATGTCAATATCTCATTTCACATAAATTTTCTCTCTATTCAGATGTTGTCAACAGGGCTCAATTATTAGAGCGAGATAACGAGTACGTTCAACCGAGTGACCACAACCAGGATCATACCGGTGACAGCAGTCATCAGAACAACGATAACCAGCGGAGAAAGAAAAATACGGACAAGAGCGGCAACCACTCTGGTGGTAATCATGGCCATGAGAATAGAAGAAGCGAGTCGGGAGGAGATTTTAAAAAGAGGAGATTCAATAATGACAATACGAAGACGTCAGCACCAGCAGCAACTGGTTCCAAGGGAGGAGGACGACCACCGGTCATATGTTATAAGTGTGGAAAAGAAGGACATATCAGCCCAAACTGCCCACAACAATTTAAGGTATGTTATAACTGTGGAAAGGAAGGACATATCGCTCGAGATTGCACTGTAGCAAAACCAAGTCCAGCGGGGATGGTGACTCAAAAGGCTGTCCCAAAAAATTTAAAGTCAACGGTTCCTGGAAGAGCGTTTGTCGTGACTGGTCAACATGCGAGGAACCCAAACGAGGTGATCACGGGTAAGCTAATCATAAATTCATGCGAAGTTTATACCTTACTAGATACCGGTGCTACCCATTCATTTATTTCTCCTGCTTGTGCTCAACGTTTAAACTTAACTCCGGAGAAATTAGACTTTAATTTATCTGTGGAGACTCTATTAGGAGAAACTTTCATCACATCTACTGTTTATAAATTTTGTTTGATCCAAGTTGGCACCATCACCTTACCTGTTGACCTTATCTCTTTAAAGATACTTGCATTTGGCGTGATTTTAGGGATTGATTGGTTAACTACTCATCATGCCAAAATTGATTGTTTTCGTAAGGTTGTTAGTTTTCATATTCCTAAGCAACCTGTTGTCCGAATTCAAGCAACTAAGCCATTAAAATCAATCACTGTTATATCAAGTCATAAAATTATTCGTTTATTAAAAAACGGATGTCAAGCTTTCTTAGCCCATGTTATGGATTTGAATAAAGACACGTCATATTTGAATAATATTCTTGTTGTTATTGACTTTCCTGACGTATTTCCTGAAGAACTTCCCGGTCTACCCCCAAAACATGAAATTGAATTCTTTATAGATCTTGAACCGGGTACAAATCCCATTTCTAAAACCCCATATCGAATGGCTCCTATTGAATTTCAGGAGTTAAAGGTCCAATTACAGGAGTTGTTGGACATCGGTTTCATTCGTCCTAGTACATCTCCTTGGGGTGCTCCTATTTTACTCGTAAAGAAGAAAGATGGGAGTATGCGACTTTGTATCGACTACCGAGAATTAAGCCATGTCACTATCAAGAATAGATATCTGCTACCTCGTATTGATGACCTGTTTGACTAGTTACAAGGAGCACAATTCTTTTCAAAAATTGATCTTCATTCTGGATATCATTAGCTGAAGATTAGAACTGAGGATATTCTAAAGACTGCCTTTAGAACTCGGTACGGGCATTATGAATTCTTAGTCATGTCTTTTGGATTGACTAATGATCATGCGGCTTTCATAGATATGATGAACCGAGTATTCAAGGAATATTTGGATTAGTTCGTTGTTGTTTTTATTGATGACATCCTCATATATTCCAAAAGTCGTGAAGATCATGAGCACCATTTGAAGCTGGTACTCCAAAGGCTTCGTGAAAACAAGTTATATGCCAAGTTAAACAAATACGAGTTCTGGCTTGAGGAAGTAGCATTCCTTGGGCACGTGGTGTCAAAACATGGAGTATCTGTTGACCCGACGAAGATTGAAGCAATACAAAGTTGAGAACAACCGAAGTCGGTGACCGAAGTATGTAGCTTTCTGGGCTTAACTGGTTATTATCCGAGATTTGTAGAAGGATTTTCTCGAATCACTACTCCACTAACTCAGCTGACTCGGAAAGATAGCAAATTCGTATGGAGCAAGGAATGCGAGAAGGGTTTCCAAGAGCTTAAGAGGAGACTCATTTCGGCACCTGTTTTGACCATACCATCTAGTTCAGATGGATTTGTTATCTACAATGATGCTTCAAGCAAAGGGCTAGGATGTGTTCTCATGCAACGTGGAAAAGTTATAGCCTATGCCTCGCGAGAACTTAAAGAATATGATAGGAATTATCCTACTCATGATCTAGAGTTGGCAGCAGTCGTTTTTGCGCTAAAGATCTGGAGGCACTATCTATATGGGGAGAAAGTGAAGATATATTCAGACCATAAAAGCCTCAAATATTTTTCACTCAAAAAGAACTCAACATGCGGCAACGACGTTGGTTCGAGCTGTTGAAGACTACGACCATACCATTTAATACCATCCTGGAAAATCGAACATGGTAGCCGATGCATTGAGTAGAAGATCATACCCGGGAACGAGTGCGATGTCGTCAACACAAAGGCCCATTTGGTATGATTTACAAAAGATGAAGATAGAATTCAAGACTCTGGGGACCCATGCAATGATGTCAAGTATATGTATAGAACCAACTTTAATCGAAAAAGTTAAAGTTGCTCAAGCCACAGACCCAGAGTTGATGAGTATGAAGAAGAAAGTGCAAGAATGTGCTATTTCAGAAGCAAGAATTGATGAAGAAGGAATACTTCTAGTCCACTCCAGACTTTATGTTCCTAATGATTCTGATTTGAAGTACAAGATCATGATGGAGGCACACAATACACCATTTGCAATCCATCCTGAAAGTACCAAAATGTATCGTGATCTTCAACATACATTTTGGTGGAACAATATGAAGAGAGAGATTGCAAAGTTTATCTTGAGGTGTTTAACTTGTCAACGTGTAAAGGCGGAGCATCAAGTGCCTAAGGGCCCATTGCAACCACTTGAGATTTCGAAATGGAAGTGGGAACACATTACCATGGATTTTGCTACGGGTTTTCCCACGGTTTCTTAAGGCATAAATGCTATTTGGGTTATTGTTGATAGATTAACCAAGTCTGCTCATTTCTTGCCGATATGGGAGACTTATTCCCTTAAACGTCTTGCTCGTATGTACGTAGATGAGATTGTGAGATTTCATGGCATGCCAGTATCCATAGTTTCGGATCGTGACCCAAGATTTAATTCAAGATTTTGGGTTAGCTTGCAAAAAGCTATGGTCACAGATTTACGGTTCAATTCGGCGTACCATCCTTAAACGGACGGGCAATCAGAGAGGACTATTCAAACTCTTGAAGATCTATTAAGACTTTGTATCCTAGATTTCAAAGGAAGTTGGGATAAGTACCTACCATTGGTGGAATTCTCCTACAACAACAGTTATCAGGCAAAGGTGTGGCTCCATTTGAAGCATTATATGGACGAAAGTGTCGCTCTCCAATATGTTGGGATGAGGTGGGAGAAGCAACATTGTTGGGACCTGAGTTGGTACGTATGACTACAGAAAAGATCCGAATGATTCGACAACGCATACAAACGGCACAGGATCGACAAAAGAGTTATGCGGATCTTCATTGAAAGGACGTGGAATTTAGTATTGGGGATCATGTATTGTTGCGTGTGGCTCCATGGAAGGGAGTTACAAGATTTGGGAAGAGAGTAAAGCTCAATCCATAATTTATTGGTCCATTTCAGATTCTTGATCGAGTAGGAAATGTGGCCTATAGACTTGCGTTACCTCCAGGTATGTCTCGTGTTCATAATGTTTTTCATATATCTGTTCTTCGTAAATATATGAAAGACCCAAACCACATCATTGAGTTAGACCCGGACGAGATAGCTGAAGACTTAACGAACGAGGATGTACCTGTTAAAATCTTGAATAGAAAAGAGCATGTCCTACGTACAAAGGTCATACCAGAAGTTAAAGTTTTGTGGAGGAACCATGCTATTGAGAAAATGACCTGAGAGTTAGAAACGGAAATGAAATCGAGGTATCCTCATCTTTTCGAAACACCAGGTACGTACGTCAATTTCAAGGACGAAATTTTATAAGGAGGGGAGGTTGTAAGACCCCAAATTATTAATAAATGAAATTTAATTTTCTCTATTTATTATTTTGAAATAGTAAGGGTTGAATTGCTTAATGAGGTTGGTTATAGGCAAAATGCACAAATATTTTAAATAAGCAAGTGGTTATAAAATATTCATTGTTGTCGGGAAATATTCGTTTGGTCGTGAAATATTCTTCCTGTCGGGGAATATTCGTACGACGGCGCAGTCTTTTGTGGGTCCCATAATGGAAAGTGATTGGATGAAGAAAACGACAAGTATAAGTTATTTATAAATAACGGCGTAGTTGTTACCGTTAATACTGTTGGAATACCCTGTGGTTAAAGCACAATAATACGCGTTGTTGCACAGTAGCACACGATATTGCACCAATTATTGATTCTTACGTACGAAGGCACTACTCAATAATTGTTATAGTAATTACTATTCAGTATTTTATTTTATTGATTCAATAATTACCGCGTTGATATTTTATATTATTGTTGTTTCAATAATTGTCACTACACAGTATTTTTCATTATCGGAGCAATAATTTATATTATCTGAATAATATTATTAGATAACATTATTGACAATGTCTAAAAAGTTCTGTCTAATGAGAGGTTTGGTCACCTAATTGCGCGCCAGTATGGAAAAATCCTTATTGGAAAGTCCCCTCTTTCCTGGGAACTGCCTGGTTGTCACTATTGTGATTCTGTAATATTATTTGTGAATAATTAGTTATTGATTTATGTGATGAGGAAAATATTCATTTTATGTGGATATAGATGGAGAAATTTTTTTTTAAGTGACAATTGTTGAAAATCGATATTTTATCTTTTCTGATAAAATAATATTTTATTATATTATTATAATATAATAATGATGATATTTTTACAATAAATGTGAGATATATGAGTATATGAGGAGGAATAGTATTTTTGTTGCATTAAATGATTAACACATATTTTGTGTGTCGGTGGACCCCATTTCTTGACTGAAATTTGATTATAGCTTGTAAAATCGACCGTTTGTGGATTTCGGTCAATTTCTGTTTAGAATTTGGAAAACTTTTCTTCTAGAAAGTTGTAGATAATGAAATTTTCTATAGAAAAAACATGTGGTTCGAATTTTTCTGACAAAGGGCTATTTATTATGAATTATTGAAGTTCTGAAATTATTGATTTTTGGAAGTTTTATTTATTTTTATTAATAAAAATGTTTTTCACATTTTGAAAGCATCATTAACATGTGCTAGGGTCTGATTTCAGTTGCCAAAGGTGTACGTAGGAAATTTATATATATATATATATATATATATATATATATATATATATATATTAAATTTTCTGTTTTGGTGTTTTAAGCATTTTCCTATAAATAGGGTACTTATGTTAGAATTGAAAATCACACCAAAAACTGAAGTTTTCTCTCTCTTTCTCTCTCGATATATTGAGCGTATTCTTGTGAGTATTTTAATACTTTGAGTGTTGCTATACGGTGCAAGTTCAAGTCATAGCCTATATCCGGTGTTTCAACTAGAAGTACTGTTTTTACGAGGTAAGAGATGTTATTTCTTCTTAAATGATATTATTTTCTTCAATATCATTATGCCAAAGTATTGATCTTAACTTTTTATCAAATTTAAAACTTTTTGTGTCGGGATTACTATTCACGTATATGGTACTATTCACGTATACGACACTATTCACGAATATAGCACTATTTACGAATACGACACTATTCACCAAAAATTAAAATTTTCTTCTTTTTGTCCAAAATATCTATTATGGATACTAGCTTTGATTGTATCCATGTTTTAATCATTCTTGAATTTTACTCCACTATAATTATTTATGAGGTATTTTTGGACATGGAATAGCTGAAATACGAATCCTTAATATTTATTATTTTATTTCACTGGATTCGTTTTCTTTAAAATATTTTTCATCATCCTCAGTCCTAAATGATGATATAATTGAATATCTTTGGCCTGTAGTGCAATGATTAATGATTTCTGATGAATATCTTTGGCCCGCAGTGTAAGGATGAACATGTGTTTAGATGAACATGACCAACTAGTCAATATCTTTGGCCTATAGTGCAAAGATAAATATTTGATTCCAGATATATATTGATTTATGTTACAGGGATAAAATATTGATGATGGGCTTTTAAATTCATAGATAATAGTAGATTTCATTCTCTACGTAACTCTTCTATGAATTATTGTTTCCGCTGCGAATATTAAATTAAAACTTGTTGTCTATTGTATTCTATTAGATTTTTTCTTGTTGAAGACTAACGATAATTTGTTTTATATTATCTTAGTCATAATGTTCTTTACTGGGCTAGTTGAGCTCACCCTTTTCCTTGTTGTTCTATTTTTCTTCTCAGGAGGCGAGAATGTAGCGAGTACTAATCGGGGTGTGGAATGATGGTTCTAGAAGTGGTTCTAGTAGTCCTCACTATTCTATAAAATAGTGTATTAGTAATTGTAATGAGGACTTATTTGAGTGTGGATATTGTCTAGATGACAATATTTGTATTTAAACTCACAGTTTTTATGTTGTATTAATAAAGTTGTAGTTGTTTCTGTACCATGTATTTTGACGACTCAGAATGGGTGTTGTATACCTATTTTGGGGGCATCACAGTTGGTATCAAAGCTTAGGAATATGGTCTCTGGCGGAGATTGGGGAGTAGTACTATGAGGGGAGAGACGAGTAAATCCTTCGCTAGTGTGTCATACCTAAGCTTATTTGTTGGTCAGTCATAATATAGGGGTATTATGTGATTTGTTAATTTGTTTAATTAACCCCTGTTTTATGGCAGTATTTAAGAATGACAACTGAGAATGTGAACAGTGGAGTAAACGAAACAGTGGAGATGCCTGTACTCACCAACAAGTAAAACGTGCAACAGGCTGGCAATGTTCCTCATGTGAACAATACCACTGAGCAGATGATGAATGATGGGATGTTTAGAAGCTTTTTGCAGTTCATCCAAAATAACACGAGGGAGACTCGTGTTCAAAATATAGGAGGAAATGATAGCAATTCACGATTTGTCACAGTCAAGCAGTTCAAGGAGTTGGGACCACCAGAATTCTGGGGAAAGCCGGATCCTATTAAGGCGGAGACGTGGATCAAATAAATTAACAAGATATTCGATGTCTTGGGATGCACGGAAGAACATAAGGTTCCATTCGCCACCTTTATGTTCCGTAATGAGGCAGATTACTGGTGGGAATCTATAAAGCATACCCATCCAGCCGCACTTAGCATGTCATGGGAAACATTTCAGAAACTGTTCAATGACAAGTACTTTCCTAAAAGTATTCGTCATATGAAGGAGGTAGAGTTTATTATACTGGAGCAGAATAACATGACGGTGTCCCAGTACGAGGCGAAGTTTGTAGAGTTGTCCAGGTTTGCACCTTATTTGGTGGAGAATGAGGAACGTATGACACGGATGTTTCTGAGAGGTTTGAAACCCAGCATACGTCAATATCTCATTTCACATAATTTTTCTCTCTATTAAGATGTTGTCAATAGGGCTCAATTATTAGAGTGAGATAACGAGTACGTTCAACCAAGGGACCACAACCAGGATCATACCAATGACAGCAATCATCAGAACAACGATAACCAGCGGAGAAAGAAAAATACGGACAAGAGCGGCAACCACTCTGGTGGTAATCATGGCCATGAGAATAGAAAAAGCGAGTCGGGAGGAGATTTTAAAAAGAGGAGATTTAACAATGACAATACGAAGACGTCAGCACCAGCAGCAACTGGTTCCAAGGGAGGAGAACGACAACCGGTCATATGCTATAAGTGTGAAAAAGAAGGACATATCAACCCAAACTGCCCACAACAGTTTAAGGTATGTTATAACTATGGAAAGGAAGGACATATCGCTCGAGATTGCACTGTAGCAAAACCAAGTCCAGCGGGGATGGTGACTCAAAAGGCTGTCCTAAAAAAGTCAAAGTCAATGGTTCCTGGAAGAGCGTTTGTCGTGACTGGTCAACATGCGAGGAACCCAAATGAGGTGATCATGGGTAACCTAATCATAAATTCATGCGAAGTTTATACCTTACTAGATACCGGTGTTACCCATTCATTTATTTCTCCTGCTTGTGCTCAACGTTTAAACTTGACTCCGGAGAAATTAGACTTTGATTTATCCGTGGAGACTCCGTTAGGAGAAACTTTCATCACATCCACTATTTATAAATCTTACTTGATCAAAGTTGGCACCATCACCTTACCTGTTGACCTTATCTCTTTAAAGATACTTGCATTTGACGTGATTTTAGGGATTGATTGGTTAACTACTCATCATGCCAAAATTGATTGTGTTCATAAGATTGTTAGTTTTCATATTCCTAAGAAACCTGTTGTGCGAATTCAAGCAACTAAGCCATTAAAATCAATCACTATTATATCAAGTCATAAAGCTATTCGTTTATTAAAAAACGGATGTCAAGCTTTCTTAGCCCATGTTATGGATTTGAATAAAGACACGTCATATTTGAATAATATTCCTGTTGTTATTGACTTTCCTGACATATTTCCTGAAGAACTTTCTGGTCTACCCCCAGAACGTGAAGTTAAATTCTTTATAGATCTTAAACCTGGTACAAAGCTCATTTCTAAAACCCCATATCGAATGGCTCCTATTGAACTTCAGGAGTTAAAGGTCCAATTACAAGAGTTGTTGGACATCGGTTTCATTCGTCCTAGTGCATCTCCTTGGGGTGCTCCTGTTTTACTCGTAAAGAAGAAAGACGGGAGTATGCGACTTTGTATCGACTACCGGGAATTAAACCATGTCACTATCAAGAATAGGTATCCGCTACCTCGTATTGATAACCTGTTTGACCAGTTACAAGGAGCACAATTCTTTTTAAAAATCGATCTTCATTCTGGATATCATCAGCTGAAGATTAGAACTGAGGATATTCCAAAGACTGCCTTTAGAACTCGGTACGGGCATTATGAATTCTTAGTCATGTCTTTTGGATTGACTAATGCTCCTACGGCTTTCATGGATATGATGAACCAAGTATTCAAGGAATATTTGGATCAGTTCGTTATTATTTTTATTGATGACATCCTCATATATTCCAAAAGTCGTGAAGAACATGAGCACCATTTGAAGCTGGTACTCCAAAGGCTTCGTGAAAATAAGTTATATGCCAAGTTAAAGAAATGCGAGTTCTGGCCTGAGGAAGTAGCATTCTTTGGGCACGTGGTGTCAAAACATGGAGTATCTGTTGACCCGGCGAAGATTGAAGCAATACAAAGTTGGGAACAACCGAAGTCGGTGACCGAAGTACGTAGCTTTCTGGGCTTAGCTGGTTATTATCGGAGATTCGTGGAAGGATTTTCTCGAATTGCTACTCCATTAACTCAGCTAACTCGGAAAGATAGCAAATTCGTATGGAGCGAGGAATGCGAGAAGAGTTTCCAAGAGCTTAAGAGGAGACTCATTTCGGCACCTGTTTTGACCATACCATCTGGTTCAGATGGATTTATTATCTACAACGATGATTCAGGCAAAGGGCTAGGATGTGTTCTCATGCAACATGAGAAAGTTATAGCCTATGCCTCGCGACAACTTAAAGAATATGAGAGGAATTATCCTACTCATGATCTAGAGTTGGCAGCAGTCGTTTTTGCGCTAAAGATCTGGAGGCACTATCTATATGGGGAGAAAGTGGAGATATATTCAGACCATAAAAGCCTCAAATATTTCTTCACTCAAAAAGAACTCAACATACGGCAACGACGTTGGCTTGAGCTGTTGAAAGACTACGACCATACCATTCAATACCATCCTGGAAAAGCGAACATGGTAGCCGATGCATTGAGTAGAAGATCATACGCGAGAATGAGTGCGATATTGTCAACACAAAGGCCCATTTGGTGTGATTTACAAAAGATGAAGATAGAATTCAAGACTCCCGGGGACCCATGAAATGATGTCAAGTATACGTATAGAACCAACTTTAATCGAAAAAGTTAAAGTTGCTCAAGCCACAGACCAGGAGCTGATGAGTATGAAGAAGAAAGTGCAAGAAGGTGCTATTTTAGAAGCAAGAATCGATGAAGAAGGAATACTTTGAGTCCACTCCAGACTTTGTGTTCCTAATGATTTTGATTTGAAGTACAAGATCATGATGGAGGCACACAATACACCATTTGCAATCCATCCTGGAAGTACCAAAATGTATCGTAATCTTTGACATACATTTTGGTGGAACAATATGAAGAGAGAGATTACAAAGTTTATCTCAAGGTGTTTAACTTGTCAACGTGTAAAGACAGAGCATCAAGTGCCTAAGGGCCTATTGCAACCACTTGATAATCTAAAATGTAAGTGGGAACACATTACCATGGATTTTGTTACGGGTCTTCCCACTGTTTCTCAAGGCATAAATGCTATTTGGGTTATTGTTGATAGATTAACCAAGTCTGCTCATTTCTTGCCAATACGGGAGACTTATTCCCTTGAATGTCTTGCTCATATGTACGTAGATAAGATTGTGAGATTGCATGGCATGCCAGTATCCATAGTTTCGGGTCGTGACCCAATATTCACTTCAAGATTTTGGGTTAGCTTGCAAAAAGCTATGGGCACAGATTTACGGTTCAGTTCGGCGTGCCATCCTTAAACGGACGGGCAATCAGAGAGGACTATTCAAACTCTTAAAGATCTATTAAGACTTTGTATCCTAGATTTCAAAAGAAGTTGGGATAAGTACCTACTATTGGTGGAATTCTCCTACAACAACAGTTATCAGACAAAGGTGTGGCTCCATTTGAAGCATTATATGGACGAAAGTGTCGCTCTCCAATATGTTAGGATGAGGTGGAAGAAGCAACATTGTTGGGACCCGAGTTGGTACGTATGACTACGAAAAAGATCCGAATGATTCGATAACGTATACAAACGGCACAAGATCGACAAAAGAGTTATGCGGATCTTCATTGAAAGGACGTGGAATTTAGTATTGGGGATCATGTATTGTTGCGTGTGGCTCCATGGAAGGGTGTTACAAGATTTGGGAAGACAGGAAAGCTCAATCCACGATTTATTGGTCCATTTCAGATTCTTGACCGAGTAGGAAATGTGGCCTATAGACTTGCGTTACCTCCAAGTATGTCTCGTGTTCATAATGTTTTTCATATATCTGTGCTTCGTAAATATGTGAAAGACCCAAACCACGTCATTGAGTTAGAACCGAACGAGATAGCTGAAGACTTAACGTACCAGGAGGTACCTGTCAAGATCTTGGATAGGAAAGAGCATGTCCTACGTACAAAGGTCATACCACAAGTTAAAGTTTTGTGGAGGAACCATGCTATTGAGGAAATGACCTGGGAGTTGGAAACAGAAATGAAAGCGAGGTATCCTCATCTTTTCGAAATATCAGGTACGTACGTCAATTTCGAGGATGAAATTTTATAAGGAGGGGAGGTTGTAAGACCCCAAATTATTAATAAATAAAATTTAATTTCCTCTAATTATTATTTTGAAATAGTAAGGGTTGAATTGATTAATGAGGTTGGTTATGGGCAAAATGCGCAAATATTTTAAATAAGCAAGTGGTTATAAAATATTCATTGTTGTCGAGGAATATTCGTTTGGTCGTGAAATATTCTTCCTATCGGGGAATATTCGTACGGCGACGCAGTCTTTTGTGGGCCCCATAACGGAAAGTGATTGGATGAAGAAAACAACAAGTATAAGTTGTTTATAAATAACGGTGTAGTTGTTACCATTAATACTGTTGGAATACCCGGTGGTTAAAGCACAGTAATACGCGTTGTTGCACAGTAACACACGGTATTGCACCAATTATTAATTCTTACGTAAGAAGGCACTACTCAATATTTGTTATAGTAATTACTATTCAGTATTTTATTTTATTGATTCAATAATTGCTGCGTTGATATTTTATATTATTGTTGTTTCAATAATTGTCACTACACAGTATTTTTCATTATCGGAGCAATAATTCATATTATCTGAATAATATTATTAGATAACATTATTGGCAATGTCTGGAAAGTTCTATCTAAGGAGAGGTTTGGTCACCGAATTGCGCGCCAGTAAAGAGAAATCCTTATTGGAAAGCCCCCTCTTTCCTAGGAACTGCCTGGTTGTCACTATTGTGATTCTGTAATATTATTTATGAATAATTAATTATTAATTTATATGATGAGAAAAATATTCATTTTATGTGGATATAGATGGAGAAATTTTTTTTAAAGTGACAGTTGTTGAAAATCGATATTTTATCTTTTCTGATAAAATAATATTTTATTATATTATTATAATATAATAATGATGATATTTTTACAATGAATGTGGGATATATGAGTATATGAGGAGGAAGAGTATTTTTGTTACATTAAATGATTAATAAATATTTTGTGTGTCGGTGGACCCTATTTTTTGACTGAAATTTGATTATAGCTTGTAAAATCGTCCGTTTGTGGATTTCGGTCAATTTTTGTTTGGAATTTGGAAAAATTTTCTTTTGCAAAGTTGTAGATAATTAAATTTTCTATGAAAAAGACATGTGGTTTGAATTTTTTTGGTAAAAGGGCTATTTATTATGAATTATTGAAGTTCTGAAGTTCCGAAATAATTGATTTTTGGAAGTTTTATTAATAAAAACATTTTTTACATTTTTAAACATTCATTTCTTTGTCCTTATTGTTCTGTTCTGGAAATGCTATGATATTATGTATAGAAATTTGTATATATATATTTATATTATATTAAATTTTCTGCTTTGGTGTTCTAAGCATTTTTCTATAAATAGGGTGCTTAGGTTAGAATTGAAAATCACACCAGAAACTGAAATTTTCTCTATCTTTCTCTCTCGATATATTGAGCATATTCTTGTGTGTATTTTAATACTTTGAGTGTTACTATACGGTACAAGTTCAAGTCATAGCCTATATCCGGTGTTTCAACTAGAAGTACTGTTTTTACGAGGTAAGTGATGTTATTTCTTCTTAAATGATATTATTTTCTTCAATATCATTATGCCGAAGTATTGAAATAAACTTTTTATCAAATTTGGAACTTTTTGTGTCGGGATTACTATTCACGTATACGGTACTATTCATGTATACGGCACTATTCACGAATACGGAACTATTCACCGAAAAATAAAATTTTCCTCTTTTTGTCCAAATTATCTATTATGGATACTAGTTTTGATTGTATCCATGTTTTGATCATTCTTGAATTTTATTCCACTATAATTATTTATGAGGTATTTTTGGACATGGAATAGCTGAAATACGAATCTTTAATATTTATTATTTTGTTTCACTGGATTCGTTTTCTTTAAAATATTTTTCATCATCCTCAGTCCTGAATGATGAGATAATTGAATATCTTTGGCCTGTAGTGCAAAGATTAATGATTTCTGATGAATATCTTTGGCCTGTAGTGCAAAGATGAACAGATGTTTAGATGAACATGACCAACTGGTGAATATCTTTGGCCTGTAGTGCAAAGATGAATATTTGATTCCATATATATATTGATTTATGTTACAGGGATAAAATATTGATGATGAACTTTTAAATTCATAGATAATAGTAGATTTCATTCTCTACGTAACTCTTCTATGAATTATTGTTTTCGCTGCGAATATTGAATTAAAACTTGTTGTCTATTGTATTCTATTAGATTTTTTCCTGTTGAAGACTAACGATAATTTGTTTTATATTATCTTAGTCATAATGTTCTTTACTGGGCTAATTGAGCTCACCCTTTTTCTTGTTGTTCCATTTTTCTTCTCAGGAGGCGAGAATGTAGCGAGTACTAGTCGGGGTGTGGAATGATGGTTCTAGAAGTGGTTCTAGTAGTCTTCACTATTCTGTAAAATAGTGTATTAGTAATTGTAATGAGGACTTATTTGAGTGTGGATATTATCTAGATGACAATATTTGTATTTAAACTCAGTTTTTATGTTGTATTAATAAAGTTGTAGTTGTTTCTGTACCATGTATTTTGACGACTCAGAATGGGTGTTGTATACCTATTTTGGGGGTGTCAATGGCTACAAAATTTAAAATGGAGGGTTACATTAACATATATAAGATAATGCCAGGAGATGGGAATTTCTGGAGTTGAGCATAATGGGGCTAATTTCTTAAGTCACGCACTAAAAATAATTTTTGAAAAATACTAAAAGAAATTGAAAAATTATGGAAAATAACTTTTTGTGTCAGAAATACATGTATATAAGTATGGCCAAAAAATATAAAAATAATAAGTTGATTTGGTATTTTCACTAACGGAGATATGGAATCCAGCAGGCTGGATTGAAAAATAGTTGAATCCAATTTGCTGGATTGAAGGATTTAGAATGTAGACTTGCTGGATTGAAGGATTTAGAATCCAAGCTTGCTAGATTGAAGGATTTGGAATCCAGGCTTGCGATTGAAGGATTTAGAATCCAGGCTTGCTGGATTGGAAGTTTGTTGAATCCAGTTTGCTGGATTAGCCAATCCAGGTGGCTGGATTTCATGTTTGAATAATCTAGATTATGATGTTAGTATTCGGCTTACTAGATTATAAGGAAGAGCTAATAAAAGGAAATATTAAGTGTTAAATCATAAGGTATATGAAAAAGTAATTAAAATATTATTAAAAAATGATAATAATAAAGATGTTTTCAGGTAATTGATTATGTGGTTAAGTGTTAACTAAATTGCTGATAGAGTAATTATATTATGATATAAAGTATGATATGCTGATTTTAAGATTAATCTTAACAATGATAGGTCTTTACAATAAAGAGATTAAATTAAATTGCGTAGCAGTAGATCGCAGTCGAGGCAAGTTCTCTAACTCAAACTTAAGTTATTAATATCAAAACATTTTAGTGAATAATTATTGTTGATTATTCACATCTATATTGATTATTGATACTCGTACTCGATGCAATTAAATTTCTGTTCTATTATTATTGAACTGTGAATTTATTAAAGTTCTTTTATTCATGAACTGTTTAAGATATGGATCTATGCTCATTGTATCAGCTAGATCAAGTATGTTTAAATTTGTTAAATCAAATATGTTGTTAAAAGTTATTGTTCACCAATTGACTTGGTAAGGACTCAAGACTGAGAAAAAGAATAATTTGATTAAAGCATTATTGAAAAACAATTATTGCTCGTACATTAAGTGTTTATGCATAATACACCGGGTATGAAAGGCTGATCCCCTTGATTACCAAAATTTATTAAAAGGACCAGTTTAAATACTGACAACCTTAGCATGTGTTCATGGTCACTATGGCCACTCAACATATGTTATTCAATTAGTCGAATATTTAGTTATCAAGACTTAATTCATGTTCTTTCACAATTAATTTTTATTGTTGAACATTGAACAATAAATTTCTTGCTAATCATGACATTTATTTCAGCCATGCCAGAGACATCCAAGAGGGACAAAGGCAAACGAAAAGCGCAGGAATAGATAAGGAGAATGTTTATGTAGTATATTATATTATGTACATTAGTATTGTAAACCTTTTGTGTTACTAAGGATAACTTAATTAAGGTATGTATAAGTTAAGGTAAACAGACATTGGGATAATGTTGGAAGACTTTATTATAATGAACAATGTATGTTTATTATTCCACAATAGTTTATAGAATGCTTATCATGATGTTAGATCGTGAGCACCAAACCCGAGGTTTGAGAACTCGGATTTGGGGGCGTCAAACCAAGTGCTGTGGTTGTCTCTCTCTCTCTTGCCTCTAGGGGCTGCCGAATTTGCTTCTCTCTCTCTCCCTCTTGGTTTTCTTTTTGGTAAGAATAAGATATGAAAGAGAAAATAAGAAGAATAAGAGATGAAAGAGAAAATAAGATAGACTTTCTTTATTCAATATAGATATATGATTAATATCTACAATCATCCTCCTTTTCTCCACAAAAACGTC
The DNA here is from genome assembly GCA_016801055.1 of Panax notoginseng. NCBI lineage: Eukaryota > Viridiplantae > Streptophyta > Magnoliopsida > Apiales > Araliaceae > Panax > Panax notoginseng. Next base: position 55,320,707 of record CM029012.1, on the reverse strand, counting down.
CGACCATGTGGCCTATTTTGGTCCCACCACATACTCTCTCTCTCTCTCTCTCTCTCCTTAATAATCATTACATAAATATATGGAAGAGTATTAAGTAAGGTGGCTCCTTAAAACATTAGACACCTAGCTATTTGATGAAGTATCTTTTACAAGTGTGGAGCTTATAATTGATGACATGCACTCCCTTTTCCTTTCCACAATAACCAGCCAAGTGGCCTTAATATCCACCAAGTTTTGTTTTGAATTTATTTCTTATTTAGTATGTCAAATGTCTAAAATACGTCAATTGGGCTAAGAGATTGGGCTTTAATTAAATTCTTTTGGGCGTCTAAATTAATTTCTTGGGCCATGAAATTTACATAGTCTAGTTATTTTAAATTCTTATCCAACCCTAATCAAATATTTAGGGTTTTCAATTCCTTAATTGTAAATTAATTCCTTGCTCATGTACACTTAATTTCTTAACCCAATTAGACTTGCTATAATTAGGTTATAAAATTAATAAATTGAGATGTATAAAATAAATCTCTTAGAATTAGTATATATTTTAAATACAAATATTCCCCCATACCATAACCCTTAAGTTAATCAATTTTTCATTCCTAATATATAATTAGTGTACCTTAATTTCTTTTATTTGTTTATATAATAAATAAATAAAAACAAACATATAATATTCATATTCATTTACTCACATAACTTTTAACCCTTAGGGTTTTATACTTAGCATTAGGGTTTTGAAATTTTTAGTTAGGGTTTAGATTCCCGAAAATAAAATTAGGGTTTCTAACCAATCATTAGGGTTTCTTAATCGAACATTGATGTTCTTATCATAAAATTAGGGTTTGCCCATGTTACACTTATCTGATTCGTACTTGACCCTTATCCACATACTGAACACATATATAATCATAATACACAATACCACATAAGTCCTTCACAAAAGTTTTAAATCCATACCTATTTCCAGTCTAGGTCTTATTATTCAACCTTTATTCAATCATTTAAGATTTTATTAATTGTCTAAATTCTCGGGTTGTCTCAAAGTTGTTGAGTATCCTGTGGAGGCAAGGCAGACTCGGCATACTACCAGTAGAGACATGGTAGCCAGTCTTGCCGATGCCGACTATGCCATTGTCACTAGGCAAATGTAATAGCTATTAACTAGAGTAGGTTTAGATATGTAAATATCTATTGCCCCTTCAATTAATCTCTCATGGTGTCTGTTAGGTGATTTCAATGAGGTTAAATCTGTTATTGAAATTAATGGTGGGGATGATGCTTGGGATTGTGGTATGCAGGATTTCCTTGATTGTATATCTGACTTACATCTTTATGATCTTCGAGCTGTGGGGGACTTCCATACCTGGTGGAACTTAAGTGATTCTAAACCTTCCTTCAAAAAGTTGGATCGTGTTTTGGTGAATAATCTTTGGTTAAATCATCTCCCCTGTTCTCAGGCCTGGTTTACCCCGCGAGAGCTATCGGACCACTATCCTGCTGTTGTCAATATTGGCCTTACCTTGCCTAGGATTCACAAACCATTCTAATTCTTCAATTTCATGGCGGACCTTGAAGGGTTCCATGATGTAGTGAAGTCTGCTTGGAGTGTCTCTGTCCTTGGAGACCCTTTGCAAGTTTTAGCTGGCAAGCTGAGATCTACAAAGAGGGCCTTGCACACTTTAAATAAAGCTAATGGAAATATGTCCTCCAATGTAGGCAAGGCTAGAGAATTGCTCCATGCTACTCAGATTGCTATCTCTCGTAACCCTGATGACATATCTCTTTATCAGCTTCAAAGATCTCTTTCTCAAGACATATGGGCTGCCCTTATATCTGAGGAAAAACTTTCCAAGCAAAAGTCTAGAATTCAATGGCTCAAGGATGGGGATGGAAACAATGGTTTCTTTCATAACCAAATAAAGAACAGGTGGAATCAAAATAAAATCTTATCTATTGAGAATTATTCAGGTGATCTTTTCTTTGGCCAACTAGAAATCCAAAAAATTGTTGTGAACCATTTCTGCTCTTTATTGGGGTCCTCTTCAAGCTAGCAATCCAAACTTATAAAACCTTGCTTCCTCTATTGTTAACATTGTTACCTCTCAACAAGCTTTTGTCCTTGAGAGGGATATTTCGGAGGCTGAAGTTCTATCCACTTTGAAATCCATGAAGAAAAATAAGAGCCCTGGCCCTAACGGTTTCAATGTCAATTTCTTTCTTCATTCTTGGGATATTGTTGGGAAGGATTTTACCCTTTCTGTCCAATCCTTTTTCAATCAAGGATGTTTGCTTAGATGAACTAATTCAACTTCCATTGCCCTTGTTCCTAAGGTCCCAAATCCTTCCTCCATGAATGATTATAGACTTATTTCTTGCTGCAACACAACTTATAAATGCATCTCTAAGATTATTGCTTCCAGGCTTAAAATTATGCTCCCTATCATTATCTCCCCATGCTAGGCTGCCTTTGTTGCTGGTCGTAGGATATGAGATAATAATCTTCTTGTCCAAGAATTATTTCAAAATTACCACAGGTCTTTGGGTCCTCCTCGATGTGCTATGAAAATAGACCTTAGTAAAGCATTTGATCCGGTTTCTTAGGACTTTTTATTAGAAGCACTTAGGCTCTTCAAATTCCCTCCTAAATTTGTTTTTTGGATTAAGTCTTGTATTACTTCTACATTCTTTTTTGTGAAGGTTAATGGGGCCTTTTGTGGTTACTTTAAAGGTGTTAAGGGATTAAGGAAAGGGGACCCTCTTTCCCCTTATCTATTTGTGATAGCTATGGAGATTTTATCTCTAATCTTATCAAAGGAAACTTTACAGCCCTCCTTTAAATTCCATTGAAAAACTAAACTGTTGTCCATCACTCATCTTTGCTTTGCAGATGATCTTCTTATCTTTTGCCATGGAAATATAGATTCGGTAAGGATTATAAAGTTTTGTATTGGCAATTTTTTTGGCCTTTCTGGGTTGCATATCAACACTTCGAAGAGTATGTGTTTTCTTTCTCAAGTCTCAAATAATCTTGCGGAGTCCATTATTAATACTTTAAGATTTCAATTGGGGTCTTTCCCTATCATGTTTTTGGGGGTGCCTTTAGTCACTTCTAAGCTTAGCCTTGCTGACTGCCAACATCTTTTAGATAAGGTTAAAGCTAGAATCGCTTCTTGGACTTGCAAATTCCTTTCCTATGCAGGACAATTGCAATTAATTAAATCTGTTATATATGTTATCCAGTCTTATTGGTTGGTCCATTTTATTCTTCATACTGCTATTCAAAAAGACATAAAGTCTATTATGACTAGATTTTTATGGAAGGGTCCTTCTTTGCTAAAACATGGTGCTAAAGTGGCCTGGGCCAAAATCTCTTTGCCCCACTAAGAAGGTGGTCTAGCTAAAAAGAACCTTGAGGATTGTAACAAATCATTGATTCTACTGCATCTTTGGAGGATTGTTAATCCTAGGCACCATTCCCTATGGGCCTCTTGGGTTAGAGCTAATATTAAATCTAAGTTTTTTTGGTGTATGTCTATTGCCAATGACTGCTCTTGGATCTGGAGAAAAGTACTTCTGCTGAGGCCTTTAACTCTTAATCACATTAATTTTCGTATTGGTAATGGTGCGGATACTAGCCTATGGTTTTACCCTTGGATGGGAAATGGCATTTTGGCCACCTCTATTCACGCTTCCTTGGTTATCAACTCTGGCCTAGGGCCAAATGCAACAGTTAGCCATATTATCCACAACTCTACTTGGAACCTTCCCTCCTCTAACCATAATGATTTCATAGTTTTTAGGGATGCTTTTGATTTTAATAGGCGAATTCCTTTGATCTCCATAGGCACTATGACTCTTCTCGGCCTGATGAGATTCTTTGGGATACATCTAAGTCCAATGAGGTTAAAGCCTCTCCTTTATAGAGCTCAATTAGATAGGTGGGTGTTGTTGTCCTTTGGGACAAGTTAGTGTGGAATAAGATTTTGATCCCAAGGTATTCTTTTACTCTCTGGTTAGCTTTTCACCGAGGGTTGCGTACTATGGACAGGTTGATCAATTTTGGGATTCATGTTATATGACCCCCAAAATAGGTATACATCACTAATCTTGGGTCGCCAAATACATGGTACATAAATCAAATACAAACTTCTTTTATACAATACAACAACAGCGTAGCTGAGAGTTTTTACATGAATATTGTCTCATAGACAGTATTCAAACTCAAATGAAGTCCTCATTACATTTATTATCACACTATTTTTATAAAATAGTGAGGACTACTATAGCCACCATCTCGGACCATCACTCTGTTCCCCGACTAGTCCCGGCTACGTTCTTATTTCCTGAAGAGAACAATGAAAGCAAAAGGGTAAGCTCAACTAGCCCAGTAAGAAATATTATGACTAAGATAATGCAGAATAAATTATCGTTAGCCTTCAACAGTGTTAAACTAATAAACAACAAGTTTAACTGTAGCGCAACAAGCAATCCATTAGAAGAGTCGAGTAGAGTATGATATTTACAATCTTCTATGATTTAAAAATTTTATCAACAATTTTATCGCTGAGACTCAGCTTAATAAATAGTATCACAACCACGAATTATCCATGCACTACGAGCCAAGGATATTCGTGTTTTCACCAATGGTCATGATCATACCAGCAACTGTCCATAAATGCACTACGGGCCAATGAGGACTTTTATCACATCATTTGTAACATTACGGGTCATGATTATACCGAATGATCCCTGATCATAATAATACCAATCAACAGTCCATCTATGCACTACGGCCAAAGATGACTTTCATCACAATATAAGCATGAGGATGATGACAATGATATAAGAATTTAATTAAATGAAAGCAAAGGATAAATTTTAAAGATTTATAATTTAATTTATCCAAAATTTAATATTGTCCAAATTGTCAACATGATACTGTTTTGTGGAGTAAAATTCAAGAATAACATTGTATCAAAAATAATTTGGACTTAAAAAAAATTAATTTTTATCATGAATAATACTCTAGGTGAATAGTACTTCAAGAATAGTATCCCGTGAATAGTACTTTATAAATAGTACTCATGAATAGTACTTTATGAATAGTACCCATGAATAGTACTTTGTGAATAGTACCTAATAGTACTTTATGAATAGTACTGTATAAATGAATAGTACTCATGGATAGTACTCCGACATGAAAAGCTTAAAATTTAACAAGAATGTGCAGAAAATATCCTTGTGAAACGATACTAGATGAAGCGCAAATTTCAAGGATATTCTACTAATTTCACGGAGTATAGAATCAATACTTTAACAAAATAAGGGTATAATCAGGAATACGAGACGAAATAATATTACTCAAATACTACAAAGTATGGAAGAAAATATTATTCCTTATGAATATCGAACAAAAATAATTTCTCTTACCTTAGAAGAAGACTGGATACTAGAATAGTGAAGTAGTGGAATACTCTTCTTCTTTCTCTCTATAGTTTCTCTCTCTATAATTGCTCTTGTGAGTCTTAGTGAATTAGTGAGAATGAAAAAAGAATGAGCTTCTATTTATAGGAAAATATAGTTTCGATAATTTCACATTTTGGGGCTCGAATTATTACAATATAGTACCTTCATCTTTTTCTCTATTTTTAATTTAGTCTTGCAAGTATTATCACTCTTGCACCACCTCCCCTAATAGTAATGTATGTGAACCAATAGTTCCGTTCATGTGAGCAAATAGTTATATGCATGTGAACTAATAGCAATTAATTGCTCATTTATTCGATTAATTACCTAATTGGTCAATATAACCTCCAGAAATCAATTATTATCGAAATAAATAACAATTTTCACTAACACTAATAATTCCAACACAATGAAAATATTAATTTCATCTTTAATCAACACGAACTTAATAATCATTAATATTATAACTCACAATATTTAATAATAAGATCATTCCTAGGAAAGAGGGGACTTTTCGATAAGGATTTCCCCCTATTGGCGCGCAATTAGGTGACCAAACCTCTCCTCGACAGAACTTTCTAGACATCGTCAATATTGCAAATAATAATATGAATAACTTTGTCGTCTCAATTATTAATTTTATAATATAAAATATTATGCAGATGATACTGTGACAATAATTGAATTAATAATATGAGAGATATTATGTAGCAATTACTGTAGCAATAATCGAGTATAACTGAGTGACTTCTCACGTAAGCATTAATAATCAATACCGTGTGCTACTATGCAACCACGCGTATTACTGTACTTTTACTATCGGGTAGTTCAACAGTTTAACGCTAAAACTTTCGTCGCTATTTTTATAAAAAGATATTTCTGTCGTTTTTTAACTACGACAATACTTTCGTTGTGGGGCCACTATGATTGTGTCGTCGTACGAATATTTCCTATTAAAACGAATATTCCCCAACCAATCAAATATTTTAAAACCACTTGCTTACTTTGCAAAATTTATAAATATTACTCAAAACTATAACATTATATCAAATTCGCACCATAAAAAATATATTTCGAGAAAAATTAATCTTTATTCATAAAACTCGGGGTCTTACAACCTCCCCTTCTTATGAAATTTCGTCCTCAAAATTAGGGTACGTACCTGGTATGTCGAAGTGGTGATGATACCTTGACTTCATTTCAGATTCTAACTCCTAGGTTATTTTCTCAACAACGTGGTTTCTCCACAAAACTTTGACTTGAGGTATAACCTTGGAGCGTAGAATATGATCATTCTTATCCAAGATTTTAACAGGTACCTCTTCATATGTTAAATCTTCCACTATTTCATCCGGTTCTAATTCAATAATGTGGTTCGGGTCTTTCACATATTTACGTAACATAGATATGTGAAAAATATTATGAACACGAGACATACTTGGCGGTAAGGCGAGTCTATAGGCCACAGTTCCTACTCAATCAAGGATTTCAAATGGCCTAATGAATCGAGGATTTAGCTTTCCTCTCTTTTCGAATCTTGTAACTCCTTTCCATGGAGCAACACGTAACAACACATGCTCTCTAACATTGAATTCCACGTCTTTTCGATGAAGATCAGCATAACTCTTTTGTTGATCTTGTGAGGTTTTTATAAGTTACCGGATCATTTGAATCTTTTTCATTGTCATGCGTACCAAATCTAGTCCCAACAATGTTGCTTCACCCACCTCTTCCTAGCATACTGGAAAATTACATTTGCGTCCATACAACGCCTCGAATGGAGCCATGTCAATACTTGCTTGATAATTATTGTTGTAGGAGAATTCCACCAATGGCAAGAACTTGTCCCAACTTCCTTTGAAGTCAAGGACACGGAGTCTTAATAAATATTCAAGAGTTTGAATAGTCCTCTTTGACTGCCCGTCCGTTTGAGGATGATATGCCGAACTAAATCGTAAATCTGTGCCCATAGCTTTTTGCAAACTAACCCGAAATCGTGAAGTAAATCTTAGGTCTCGATCAGAAACTATGGATGATGGCATATCATGTAGTCTTATAATCTCATTTATGTAAATACGAGCAAGACGTTCAAGTGAATAAGTTTCTCGTATAGGCAAAAAATAAGCAAACTTGATTAATCTATCAACAATAACCCAAATTACATCAATTCCTTGAGAAACCTTGGGAAGACCAGTAATAAAATCCATGGTAATGTGCTCCCACTTCCATTCTAGAATTTCAAGTGGTTGCAATGGACTTTTTAAAACTTGATGCTCCGCCTTGACACGTTGACAAGTTAAACACCTTGAGATAAACTCCGCGATCTCTCTTTTCATATTGCTCCACCAAAATATATGTTGAAGATCACGATAAATCTTGGTACTTCCGAGATGGATTACAAACGGTGTGTTGTGCGCCTCCATCATGATCTTATACTTTAAATCAGGGCCATTAGGAACATAAAGTCTGGAGTTGACTCAAAGTATTCCTTCTTCATCAATTCTTGCTTCTGGAATAATACCTTCTTGTACTTTCTTCCTCATACGCATCAGCTCCAGGTCTGTAGCTTGAGCAGCTTTAACTTTATCGATTAAAGTCGGTTCGACTCGTATATTTACCATCATCACGTGGGTCCCTGGAGTCTTTAACTCTATCTCCATCCTTTGCAAGTCATACAAAATTGGTCTTTGCGTTGACAATATCGCACTCGTACCCGCATATAATCTTCTACTCAATACGTCAGCTACCACGTTCGCTTTTCTAGGATGGTACTGAATGGTATGAACATAATCTTTCAATAGCTTGAGCCAACGTCGTTGCCGCATGTTGAGTTCCTTTTGGGTGAAGAAATATTTGAGGCTTTTATGATCCGTATAGATCTCCACCTTCTCCCTATAAAGGTAATGCCTCCAGATTTTAAGCGCAAAAACGACAGCTGCCAACTCTAGATCATGAGTAGGATAATTCCTCGCATATTCTTTGAGTTATCGTGATGCATAGGCTATGACTTTCCCATGTTATATGAGAACACATCCTAACCCTCTACCTAAAGCATCGTTGTAGATGACAAATCCCTCCGAACCAGATGGTATTGTCAGAACAAGTGCTGAAATGAGTCTCCTCTTGAGTTCTTAAAAACTCTTCTCACATTCCTCGCTCCAACCGAATTTTGTATCTTTCTGAGTCAGCTGAGTTAATGGAGTAGCGATTCGAGAAAACCCTTCTACGAATCTCCGGTAATAGCTAGCTAAGCCGAGAAAGCTACGTACTTCGGTCACAAACTTAGGTTGCTCACAGCTTTGAATTACATCAATCTTTATCGAGTCAACAGATATTCCATGATTTGATATCACGTGCCCAAGGAATGCTACTTCCTCAAGCCAGAACTCGCATTTCTTCAACTTGGCATAAAGCTTATTTTCACGAAGCTTTTGGAGTATAAGGCACAAGTGTTGCTCATGATCTTCACGACTTTTGGAGTAAATGAGGATGTCATTAATAAAGACGACTACAAAGTGATCCAAATATTCCTTGAATACTCGGTTCATCATATCCATGAAGGCAGCAGGAGCATTAGTCAATCCAAAAGACTTGACTAGGAATTTGTAATACTCGTACCGAGTTCTGAAAGCAATCTTTGGAATGTCATCAGTTTTAATCTTCAACTGATGATATCCAGAACGAAGATTGATCTTTGAAAAGAATTTGGCACCTTGCAACTGGTCAAACATGTCATCGATGCTAGGCAATGGGTACCTATTTTTTATGGTGACATGATTTAACTCCCGATAATTAATACAAAGTCACATACTTCCATCTTTCTTCTTCACAAATAGAACAAGAGCACCCCAAGGAGACGTACTAGGGTGAATGAAATCGATGTCTAACAATTAATGAAGTTGGGTTTTTAACTCTTGAAGTTCAATAGGAGCCATTCGATATGGGGCTTTGGAAATGGGTTTTGTATCGGGTTCAAGGTCGATACAAAATTTGATTTCATGCTCTGGGGGTAGGCCAGGAAGTTCTTCAGGGAATACGTCTGGAAATTTATTAACAATAGAAATATCATTCAAATCTGACGTATTTTTATTTAAATCCGTGACATGGGCTAAGAAAGCTTGACATCCGTTTTTTAATAAATGAATAACTTTATGGCTTGATATGACAATGATTAACTTTAGTGGGTTGGTTGCTTGAATTCACATAATAGGTTGGTTAGGAATATAAAAGCTAACAGCCTTACGAAAATAATCAATTTTTGCATGATGAGTAGTTAACCAATCAATCCCTAAAATCACATCAAATGCAAGTATTTTTAAGAAAATAAGATCGACAGGTAATGTGAGGGTACCGATTTGAACCAAACAAGATTTATAAATAGTGGATGTAATGAAGTTTTCTCCCAATAGAGTTTCAATAGATAAGTCAAAGTCTAATTTCTCCAGAGTTAAATTTAAACGTTGAGCGCAAGTAGGAGAAATAAAAGAATGGGTAGAACCGATATCAAATAAGGTATAGACTTAGCTAGAGTTTATGATTAGCTTACCCGTGATGACTTCGTTTGGGTTCCTCATTTTTTGAGAGGTTACGACAAATGCTCTCCCTTAAACTACCGCTTTTGACTTCTCTGGGACGGCCTTTGGTGTCTTCATTCCAGCTGGACTTGGCTTTACTGCACGACAAAATCGGGCTAGGTGACCTTCTCTTCTGTAATTATAACACGCTTTGGATTGCTGCATACAGTTCAGACTGATATGTCCATCCCCTCCGCATTTGCAATATACGATTGGCGGTCGTTCCCCTTCCTTAACAACTTATGTTGGTGCTGACATCTTTGCATCATTGTTGAATCTCTTCTTCTTGAAATTTCCACTTCTATTATCTTGGCCATGATTTCCACCGAAGTGTTTATCATTTCTGACATATTGATTCCCTCCACGTTTGTTGTCATAGCTTCGATGACTGTTACTACTGGTATTATCATTTTGCCGGCTGCTCTCTCTTGGTTGGGTTGACTCGTTATCGCGCTCCAATAACTGAGCCCTATTTACAACATCTGAATGCAAACACAGTTTATGAGAAATTAGGTATTGACGTATCTCAAGTTTCAAACCTCACAGAAATATTCGCGTCATTCTCTCCTCATTGTCAGCCAAGTGGGATGCAAACCGGGATAACTCGGTAAACTTAGCTTCGTACTGCAACACGATCATATTATTTTGCTCCAGCTTGATAAACTCCACCTCTTTCATGTGACGAATACTTTCGGGAAAGTACTTGTCGCTGAACAGTTCTTAGAACTTCTCCCAAGACATCTTCAGTGCGGCAGGTTGAGTGAGCTTTACAGATTCCCACCAGTAATATGCCTCTCCTCGCAACATGAAGGTGGCAAAGGGAACCTTTTGCTCCTCAGAGCATCCCAAGACATCAAATATCTTGGTGATCTGCTTTATCCATGCCTCCGCCTTAAGTGGTTTTGGCTCTCCCAAAAATTCTGGTGGTCCCAGCTCCTTGAACTATATAGCGGTGACCATCCGAGAGTTGCTAGTGTTTCCACCTGCATTTTGAATAGGAGTCGCTCTCGCCTGATGTTGCATGAATTGCATAAAGCCTCTGAACATACCATCGTTCATCTTTTGGTCGGTGTTGTTGTTTTCCTGAGGATTATTACCTTCTAGATGCACATTATCCTGGGTATTGATCGTTGGTGACTCAACGGTCTCATGTGCTCCATTGCTTATCTCAACATTTTTGGATGTCATTTTCACACATAGCCACAAAACAAGGGTTAATTGACATGTCACATATTATCCCTATATTCTGACCGACCAATTAAATAACAAATAAACTTAGGTAGGTCATGAAAGTAGTATGCATACAAGCCAATCATGTACAATGATAAAGCATATACTTTGTAATCAATCTTATTTATTTATTAATAAAAGAATTTTTTATTAAAGGCATTTATTATCTACATGGTGTTGTTTTAATAATATGTGATAAATCTATAGTTTTAAGCAATGCTTTTAGAATCATGATGAGATCATGCTAATGAGATCTAAATTCTTAGATAGCTTAAAACTAAAATGTTCCCAATCAATGGATTACTAAAAAGGGGATTAGTGAATCCGGATAGATTGATACGTACGTTGCTTGCTCATTGGATGAGGATGATTGATCTCATGATCATTTGTGTGGAGACACTAAAGAAAGTATGTAGGTGCTTATTAGAAAATAAGTTCACTGAATGTGACTCGCTAAGGAATACCTAATGGAGTTTTACTTGTCTGTCAATGGGAATTTATGTAGTGATAGTAGTACAAATGATCCTTAGACTTGAGATCATCATAGTATCTTATATAGAATGAATTACACTTTGACTTATTTCTTAAGACTCTTAAAATATATCAAAGGCTATGCTTGGGTGTAATAAGTTATATATGAAGATAATGAATGATCAATAAAGAATCTACCCCTTCTAGTAAAAGAAGAGAAATGTCCTATGTGATTCGATAAATGGCAACCCAAAAATCCTTGGCCAAAGTGGAATGAAATTAGAAAGTAGTTTCTAATTTACATTCATTAGGAGTTGTGCATTTAGGAATCGAAATACATATAATTGAAGAAAATAAGACTTGATAGTAATTCTATGTCTTATATTTAATTGGGATATTGCATGGTGGAAGAATTGAATTGTACGGTAACTATTAACTCAAAGGTTCTTTTATGATTAATGTTGAAATCTATATTATCTGGAAAATCGTTGATCGCTAGGGAGGCTTATCCCTATTGTAGAATAAATATTATTTATTTAAATAAATTAATCGTTTAATTTATTTATTTAAATAAGATTAGAATTGTTCTAATTGATTTATTCACAACCGGTTTAATATGGAGAACCTAAAGGGTCACACCATAAAAGGAAGAATAATTATTTAAGAAGTTAATGGCATAATCGTAATAATATGTTAAATATATTTAATTTAATCTATGGTGATAGAATAAATTAAATAGCTTAATATTTATTATTTAATATTTTAGAAATATTAAATATAAATTAATAAGAGGAGTCTTATTAATATTATTACAATTATTATTATTTTAATTTCTAAAAGAGTTTAGGAATTAATTTAATATAAGTACTCTCATTGATTCCTAATAGGATTAGGGAGCCCATTTAATTAAAAGAGTTTAATTAAATGAATAATACCTTATTTGAATTAAAATAGGGTTACCTGATATCTTTATAAGAGGAGTCTTATATCAGATATCAGATATACGTAATTTTAATAGTTGGAGAGTACGCCCCCTTTTTCTACAGAGATAGAAAAAACTAGGATTTGAGCCAATACACCCTTCTTCTTGAAAATTCTTCTTCCTTGGTAGATCACCTCTAGAGGCCATACACTTGGGTGGCTTACATTGATCAAAGGAAGGAATCTACCCGGAGATTCAAGGAGATCGCGGAGAAGTAGGAGTTGAACTCGTACCTGTTGAAGCTCGTATCTACAAGGGTATGATTCCATAACTTCTTGTTCTTCGTTTTAATTAATAATATGCATAAAGGATGATCCGGGTAATTGGTTTGTGAAAAATTTTAAAATCTAATTTTATTACGCTTCTGCTATTTTTGCAATTTGATTGCTACTTTGATTTTCACAAAACCTTACAGTGGTATCATGAGCCAAATCTTATGCGAATTATTAATTATTTTGATTCCATATATGTATGGGTATGCATTTTGAATAATTTAATGGACATAATTTGTTATATAAAATTAGTATTTTAAACAAAAAAAAAAGAAAAAAAAAGGGCAATTCGCGAAACCAATTTTTTTAAAAAGGGTCTGATTCACGACTCTTTTTTTTTGAATCATATTGTATGGATTCCGTGATATGCGTGGGCGGCGTGGCAAATATAGTAGTATATAATATATATGATATATATAATTTCTTCAGGTATCATACTTCCTATATATATTACTTAGTAATAATATATATTATGATAGTTTACTTGCAGAAGATTTCGCACGGTTAGTATGTTAACTAATTTACCAAGTCGTTAGCCATGAAACATGGAACGGTTATTACATATTTATATATGTATAATTTTTTATTTTTATTTTTAATAATTTTATAATTAAAATAAAGAGTTTATTTTAATCTTGAAATTGGATTTCATGCAACATAAAATTGCCCATCAAATGATATTCATATATATATGGAATGATTTTATTTATTGATATATATGGTGATATGTATGATAATAAATGAGATTGATTATGGACTATTGACCAATGTGATTGGATTTATTTTAGTTGATGTTTGAATGAATGGGTTTTATTAAATGAGGTCTGCGTACTTCGTCTTTTCTGGTTTTCTTCTTGATGTAAATTCTATCTCTCTCCTATGTACTTTTCCTTGACTGCTGATCAATGTTTCTATTTAAATTAAATAGTTTAATGTAATAGGATTAGTTAGAATTTTTTGAAGAACCGGATATCAAAGAGAAAGGAGCGCTCGAAGACCCGTTTGTAATGGAGCCGGGGTTTAAATGTAATAGTTATATTTAAATATTTATTCTTGCACCCTAGGGTTTGACCTTTTGGTTCACTTGGTGGCTCTAATGAACCAAACTAGAATAAAAGTCCATAATCAATCCGGGTAGAATATAGTATTCTATATGTGCATGCTAGTATTATATATATTATATATTATGCAAACATGCTTCGCATGTTTAATAATATGACGCGTATTTTATATATATATTTGCATGCGTGCTAAACAAGATGAGACTAATAAAAACAAACCCCTCAAAGTTTTTATTATATTAAGTTGTAACGTTCAAAGATATTTAGAATATCGAACGTCGCCTTCCAGCATGATAAAAATAATAGAGCATTGAATATTTAATATGAGTTTGTTGTGCACACACAAGGCGAGTATTAAATATTTGAGATGTTATTTTTATTACATTTGATGTTTATAAGGAATTGAACATTACTGCTATGTTGTGCACACACAAGGGCTGTAGTTTTCTCTTCACTTATATGGAAATGCTGGGTATGACTTAACTTAAATCATTTTAGTTCGGATGTGCACACACTTGACCATTATGATTTAAGAGGCAAAATATAAGGAGTTACATGATGATGTAATTGACAAGAGTTGTCTACCTATTTATTTATATATAGTTTATTGTGCACACACATGGCTATATACATTTGAAATGAGATCCTTATTCTCACTAGCAAATCTTTAATTAGATATTGTCGAACTATATTCATGAGGGTAATATAGTTTGAAGAAAATAGTGGGAGATACCAATATAAAATAAGACCTAATTTATTTTGATAATTAATTAAATGAATATTTGCTAAAATATTGTCTTTTTACATGCAGAATTTTGAAAATGTCACATTCACTAATTTCACTGCGTAGCATACTTGATGCTAACAAACTGATCGGACCGAATTACACGGACTGGTTAAGGAATCTGAGAATTGTTCTCACTGCTTAAAAGATTTCTTATGTCCTAAATTCGCCCGTACCTACAAAAGTTGTAGAGACAGCCTCTGAGGAAGAGATTGCTACTTTTAAACAGTGGCAAGAAGATGCATCTGTGGCTCAATGCATCATGCTCGCATCCATGAGTAATGAGCTTCAGCGCCAGCATGAAAACATGGATGCTCCTACTATACTGTTGCACCTGAAAGAGCTGTATGGTGAGCAAAGTAGGACTGCTAGATATGAAATATCTAAGGAGCTCTTCCGATCTCGGATAACCGAGGACACTACCGTTGAGACTCATGTCTTAAAGATGATCAATCTGATTGAACATCTTGGACAGCTTGGGTTCGTCATGGATGGGGAGTTGAGTCAAGATTTAGTCTTGCAGTCACCTTCTCACAATTTGTTGTGAATTTTCACATGAATAAGTTGGATGTCAGCTTGCCTGAGTTACTTAATATGTTGAAAACTGCTGAAGGTCACTTCCCATCCAAGAAGAACCATGTCTTACTGGTGGATGATTCTTCCAAGAAAAGGAAGAGGCCCAAGGTATCTTCTAAAAAGAAGAAATCCAAGAAGGCTAAGGGAAAGGCGAAAGTGAAGGATCAAAAGAAACCTGATCCAGCTAGCAAAGGAATTTGCTTCCATTGCAACAAGCCGGGTCACTAGAAGAGGAACTTCAAGGATTATCTTGCGGAACAAAAGCAGAAGAAGCTTGGAGAAGCTTCGAATCCTAATCAAGGTTTGTTTATGATTGAAATTAATTTTTCTAAAAGTCAATCTTCTACTTGGGTATTGGATACCGGTTGTGGTTCTCATATATGTAATAATATGCAGGGACTGGTCAGAAGTAGAAAGCTGAGCAAGGATGAGGTCGTCCTACGAGTGGAAAATGGAGCAAAGGTTGCTGCATTAGCTGTAGGGACTTATTGTTTAGCATTGCCTACGAGAAAATCCATTAGTTTAAATAATTGTTATTTTGTTCCATCACTTATTAGAAACATTATTTCAATATCTGTATTAGATATGGATGGTTTTGACGTTATAATAAAGAACAATAGTTGTTCTATTTATAATAATAATGTTTTATATGGTGTTGGTAATTTACGAAATGGACTTTACATTCTTGACTTGCATGAAAATATACTTCAAATTGAACAAACTAAGAAAAGGAAAAGAGATGATGTTAATTATACCTATATTTGGCACTATAGACTTGGTCATATTAATGAAACAAGATTATCCAAGTTGTATACAGATGGGCTCCTAGAGCTGTCGGATTATGAATCATATCCAACTTGTGAATCTTGTCTCATGGAAAAAATGACTAAATCTCCTTTTAGTGGAAAAGGAGAAAGAGTTATAGAGTTGTTAGCGTTGGTACACACGGATGTATGTGGACCTATGATAACGAATTCACGGGGAGGGTATTCTTATTTTATTACATTCACTGATGATCACTCAAGATTTGGATATGTGTATTTAATGAAATACAAATCTGAATCATTTGAAAAGTTCAAAGAATTCAAAAGTGAAGTAGAGAAACAAACGGGTAAAAGTATTAAGATTCTTCGATCAGATCGAGGTGGTGAATTGTCTCAAAGAAAATGGTATAATCTCACAATGGACTCCACCAGGGACGTCACAGCTGAATGGTGTGTCTGAAAGGAGAAATCGAACACTGTTGGACATGGTTCGTTCCATGATGAGTTTTACCGATCTTTCGGTGTCATTCTGGGGATATGCCCTAGAAGCGGCTACATATCTACTAAATAAGGTTCCCTCGAAATCCGTCCCTAAGACTCCATATGAGATGTGGATAGGGAGGAAGCCTAGTCTCAAGCATGTTAAGATTTGGGGATGTCCAGCTTATGTGAAAAGGTTTCAAAATGATAAGCTTGGGACTAGATCTGATAAGTGTACTTTTGTGGGATATCCTAAAGAAAGTTTAGGATATTATTTCTACAATCCTACTGAACAAAAGGTATTTGTTGCCAAACATGCTGCCTTCTTGGAAAAGGAGTTTATCCTTGAAGGGGTCAGTGGGAGGAAAATAGATCTTAAAGAAATTCAAGAACCACAAACCACTACAGATCAAATGGATGAACCTGTCCAAGTAGACATTCCTTCTGTACAACACCCTATTCGTAAATCTGGAGGAGTACCAAAGATACCTGATAGGTATGGACTTGTCATAGAGGATGACGATGAGGTACGCATCATAGATGATGATGATCCATTAAATTACGAACATGCTATGAGTAGTAAAGACTCAAAGAAGTGGCAAGACGCCATGAAATCCGAGATGGACTCTATGTATGAAAACCAAGTATGGACTTTGGTTTCACCACCTGAAGGCATTAAGCCTATTGGGTGTAAATGGGTATTTAAAAGAAAGACTGGAGCAGATGGCAAGGTAGAGACCTATAAGGCCCGACTGGTCGCAAAAGGTTTCAAACAAAGACAAGGAGTTGACTATGATGAAACCTTCTCACCAGTAGCAATGCTCAAGTCCATTCGGATTTTGCTTGCAATTGCAGCTTACCATGACTACGAAATCTGGCAAATGGACATGAAAACGGCCTTCCTCAATGGAAAACTTGAGGAGGATGTGTATATGACACAGCCAGAGGGATTTGTTTCAAAGGTTGGAACAAATCAAGTCTGTAAGCTACAATGATCCATTTATGGATTGAAGCAAGCTTCTCGTAGGTGGAACATCCGTTTTGATGAGACAATCAAAGAGTTTGATTTTATCAAAAATGAGGATGAACCATGTGTGTACAAGAAGGAGCGCTGTTTCATTCCTTGTATTATATGTTGATGATATATTACTGATAGGGAATGATATTCCTATGCTACAATCAATTAAAATCTGGTTATCTAAACACTTCTCCATGAAGGACTTGGGAGAAGGATCCTATATTTTGGGGATAAAGATCTATAGAGATAGATCTAAAAGGATGCTTGGCTTGTCCCAAGGAACGTACATTGACTCG
Source organism: Panax notoginseng (assembly GCA_016801055.1). NCBI lineage: Eukaryota > Viridiplantae > Streptophyta > Magnoliopsida > Apiales > Araliaceae > Panax > Panax notoginseng. Next base: position 55,302,730 of record CM029012.1, on the reverse strand, counting down.
ATGCTAAAGAGGTTTAGCATGGAAGATTCTAAAAGAGGTCTCATGCCGATGAGCCATGGAATACATCTCTCCAAGAAACTGGCCCCAAAGACACCTGAGGAGAGAGACCGTATGAGTAAGATTCCTTATGCTTCAACAATAGGATCTATCATGTACGGTATGATATGTACTAGACCAGATGTCGCTCATGCACTTAGTGTAACAAGCAGATATCAGTCGAATCCAGGACAAGAACACTGGAAGGCAGTGAAAAATATCCTAAAGTACTTAAGAAGAACTAATGATGTATTTCTTGTCTACGGTGGGTCTAAATTGAAACTAGAGGGCTTCACAGACTCAAGTTTTTAAACAGACCAAGATGACAGTAAATCCGTTTCGGGATATGTGTTTACCTTAAACGGTGGCGCAGTGAGTTGGAAGAGTTCCAAACAGCAAACGGTTGCTGATTCAGTGACAGAGGCAGAGTACATAGCTGCAAGTGAAGCTGCAAAGGAAGCTGTTTGGATGAAGAAGTTCATTACTGAACTTGGTGTGGTTCCTAGCATTACAGGACTAGTGCCTTTATTCTGTGACAACACCAGAGCTGTTGCGCAGGCTAAGGAACCCAGGTCTCATCAGAAATCCAAACACGTGTTGCGGCGATTTTATTTGATCAGAGAGATCATTGAAAGAGGAGACGTCACCCTGGAGCGTGTAGACTCTCAAGATAATATTGCAGATCCATTTACTAAAGCGTTAACACAACAGCAGTTTGATCGTCACTTAGAGAAGATGGGTATGAGATACCACGGCGATTGGCTTTAGTGCAAGTGGGAGATTAAAAGTAGTATGTATACAAGCCAATCATATATGATGATAAAGCATATACTTTGTAATCAATCTTATTTATTTATTAATAAAAGAATTATTTATTAAAGGTATTTATTATCTACATGGTGCTGTTTTAATAATATGTGATAAACCCATAGTTTTAAGCAATGCTTTTAGAATCATGATGAGATCATGCTAATGAGATCTAAATTCTTAGATATCTTAAAACCAAAATGTTCCCAATCAATGGATTACTAAAAAGGGGATTAGTGAATCCGAATAGATTGGTACGCACGTTGCTTGCTCATTGGATGAGGATGATTGATCTCATGATCATTTGTGTGGAAACACTAAAGCAAGTATGTAGGTGCTTATTAGAGAATAAGTTCACTGAACGTGACTCGCTAAAGAATACCTAATGGAGTTTTACTTGTCTGTCAATGGAAATTCCTGTAGTGATAGTAGTACAAATGATCCTTAGACTTGAGATCATCATAGAATCTTATATAGAATAAATTACGCTTTAACTTATTCCTTAATACTCTTAGAGTATATCAAAGGCTATGCTTCGGTGTAATAAGTTATATATGAAGACAATGAATGATCAATAAAGAATCTACCACTTCTAGTAAAAGAAGAGAAATGTCCTATGTGATTCGATAAATGGCAACCCAGAAATCCTTGGCCAAGGTGGAATGAAATTAGAAAGTAGTTTCTAATTTACATTCATTAGGAGTTGTGCATTTAGGAATCGAAATACATATAATTAAATAAAATAAGATTTGATAGTAATTCCATGTCTTATATTTAATTGGGACATTGCATGGTGGAAGGATTGAATTATACGGTAACTATTAACTCAAAGGTTCTTTTATGATTAATGTTGAAATCTATATTATCTGGAAAGTCGTTGATCGCTAGGGAGGCTTATCCCTATTGTAGAATAAATATTATTTATTTAAATAAATTAATCGTTTAATTTATTTATTTAAATAAGATTAGAATTGTTCTAATTGATTTATTCACAACCGATTTAATATGGAGAACCTAAAGGGTCACACTATAAAAGGAAGAATAATTATTTAAGAAGTTAATGACATAATCGTAATAATATGTTAAGTATATTTAATTAATCTATGGTGATAGAATAAATTAAATAGCTTAATATTTATTATTTAATATTTTAGAAATATTAAATATAAATTAATAAGAGAAGTCTTATTAATATTATTACAATTATTATTATTTTAATTTCTAAAAGAGTTTAGGAATTAATTTAATATAAGTACTCTCATTGATTCCTAATAGGATTAGGGAGCCCATTTAATTAAAAGAGTTTAATTAAATGAATAATACCTTATTTTAATTAAAATAGGGTTACCTGATATCTTTATAAGAGGAGTCTTATATCAGATATCAGATATACGCAATTCCAATAGTTGGAGAGTACGCCCCCTTTTTCTACAGAGATAGGAAAAACTAGGGTTTGAGCCAATGCACCCTTCTTCTTGAAAATTCTTCTTCCTTAGTGAATCACCTCTAGAGGCCATACACTTGGGTGGCTTACATTGATCAAAGGAAGGAATCTACCCAGAGATTCAAGGAGATCGCGGAGAAGTAGGAGTTGAACTCGTACCTGTTGAAGCTAGTATCTACAAGGGTATGATTCCATAACTTCTTGTTCTTCGTTTTAATTAATAATATGCATAAAGGATGATCCGGGTAATTGGTTTGTGAAAAATTTTAAAATCTGATTTTATTACGCTTCCGCTATTTTTGCAATTTGATTGCTACTTTGATTTTCACAAAACCTTACAGGTCATACTAGCGAAGGATTTTCCCGTTCTCCCCTCTAGTTCTAGTCTTACATTTTAGCCAGGGATCACATCCCTAAGCTTTGATATTAACTGTGACGCCCCCAAAATAGGTATACATCACCCATCTTGGGTCGCCAAATACGTGGTACATAAATCAAATACAAACTTCTTTTATACAATACGACAATAGCGTAGCTGAGAGTTTTTACACAAATATTATCTCATAGATTGTATTCAAACATAAATGAAGTCCTCATTACATTTATTATCACACTATTTTATAAAATAGTGAGGACTACTATAGCCACCGTCTCGAACCGTCACTCTGTTCCCCGACTAGTCCCGGCTACATTCTCATTTCCTGAAGGGAACAATGAAAGCAAAAGGGTGAGCTCAACTAGCCCAGTAAGAAATATTATGACTAAGATAATGCAGAATAAACTATCGTTAGCCTTCAACAGTGTTAAACTAATAAACAACGAGTTTAACTATAGCGGAACAAGCAATCCATTAGAAGAGTCAAGTAGAGCATGATATCTACTATCTTCTATGATTTAAAAATTTTATCGCTGAGACTCAGCTTAATAAATAGTATCACAACCATAAATTATCGATGCACTATGGGTCAAGGATATTCGTGTTTTTACCAATGGTCATGATCATACCAGCAACTGTCCATCAATGCACTATGGGCCAATAAGGACTTTTACCACATCATTTATAACATTACGGGTCATGATTATACCGAATGATCCCTGGTCATAATCATACCAATCAACAGTCCATCTATGTACTACGACCAAAGATGACTTTCATCACAATATAAGCATGAGGATGATGACAATGATATAAGAAATTAATTAAATAAAAGCAAAGGATAAATTTTAAAGATTTATAATTTAATTTATCTAGAATTTAATAATGTTCAAATTATCAACATGATACTGCTTTGTGGAGTAAAATTCATGAATAATATTGCATCAAAAATGATTTGAACCGAAAAGAAATCAATTTTTGTCAAGAATAGTACTCTGGGTGAATAGTACCCGAGTGAATAGTACCCCATGAATAGTACTTTGTGAATAGTACTCGTGAATAGTACTTTATGAATAGTACTCATGAATAGTACTTCATGAATAGTACCTAATAGTACTTTATGAATAGTACCGTATAAATGAATAGTACTTATGGACAGTACTCCGGCATGAAAAGCTTAAAATTTAACAAGAATGTGCAGAAAATATCCTTGTGAAATGATACTAGATGAAGCACAAATTTCAAGGATATTCTACTAATTTCACGGAGTATAGAAGTAATACTTTAACAAAATGAGGGTATAATCAGGAATACGAGACAAAATAATATTACTCACATACTACAGAGTATGGAAGAAAATATTATTTCTTATGAATACTGAACAAAAATAATATCCCTTACTATAGAAGAAGACTAGATACTGGAATAGTAAAGTAGTGGAATACTCTTCTTCTTTCTCTCTATAACTTCTCTCTCTATAATTGCTCTTCTGAATCTTAGTGTATTGATGAGAATAAAAGAAGAATGAGCTTCTATTTATAGAAAAACATAGTTTCGATAATTTCACGTTTTGGGGCTCGACTTACTACAGTATAGTACCTTCATCTTTTTCTCCATTTTTAATTTAGTCATGCAAGTATTATCAATCTTGCACCACCTCCCCTAATAGTAATGCATGTGAACCAATAGTTCCATTCATGTGAGCAAATAGTTATATGCATGTGAACTAATAGCAATTAATTGCTCATTTATCCGATTAATTACCCGATTGGTCAATATAACCTCCAAAAATCAATTATTATTGAAATAAATGTCAATTTTCACTAACATTAATAATCCCAACACAATGAAAATATTAATTTTATCTTTAATCAACACGAACTTAATCATGATTAATATTATAACTCATAATATTTAACAACCAGATCATTCCCAGGAAAGAGGGGGCTTTCCGATAAGGATTTCTCCCTATTGGCGCGCAATTAGATGACCAAACCTCTCCTCGATAGAACTTTCTAGACATCGTCAATATTGCAAATAATAATATGAATAACTTTGTTGTCTCAATTATTGATTTAATAATATAAAATATGATGCAGATGATACTGTGACAATAATTGAATCAATAATATGAGAGATATTATGCAGCAATTACTGTTACAATATTTGAGTATAACTGAGTGACTTTTCACGTAAGCATCAATAATCAATACCGTGTGCTACTATGCAACCACGCATATTACTGTACTTTTACTATCGGGTAGTTCAATAGTTTAACGGTAAAATTTTTGCCGTTATTTTTATAAAAAGATATTTCTGTTGTTTTCTAACTACGACAATACTTCCGTTGTGGGGTTCACTAATGATTGTGTCGTCGTACGAATATTCCCTGTTAAAACGAATATTTCCCGACCAATCGAATATTTTAAAACCACTTGCTTACTTTGCAAAATTTATAAATACTACCCACAACTATAACATTATATCAAATCCACACAATAAAAAATATATTTCAAGAAAAATTAATCTTTATTCATAAATCTTGGGGTCTTACATGTTAACTCAATGTAATAACCCGGGATTTTAAATAATTCGAATTTTTTCGAATAATTTTTTTTATTAATATTGATATTGATTATTAATATTGTGTCGAGTATCTATGATACGAGTCTCGAGATGTAGTCAATTTGTGTACTGACAGAGAAATAAGAATAGAGTTGTGCTTAACAGCTTTAGAAACCCTAACCCTAGTTACAGACGGGGATTCGATAGAAAGTATAATTAAAATAATTATATTGATAAGTACGTGTTTGTACTATAGAGAACTTTTGATCAATGATTGATCGGATAAGGTATAAAATTTGTAAACCCTAATAAGGGATTAGAAACCTTAATCTCAAGATTAAAAACTCTAACGCATAGTTAGGAACCCTAAACGAAAGCCAAGAAACCCTAATTTCATATTTGGGAATCCTAAACCCTAATTAGAAAATCCTAATCCTAATTAGCAAGTCTAATGTGATTATTAAACTTTAATATAATTAGAAAACCTTAATATAATTAGGAAAACACTAATTATATTTTAGTTATTTTAATTTTCTATTTTAATAAAACCCTAATTAGAAATTTTTGAAAATTAAAGTGGGAAAACCTAAGGGTTAGAACCTTAGGGTTAAACCCTAAGAGTTAAACCCTAAGGGACGGACAATGTCTAGATTGCCATTAAAATCTCATGCTCAATGACCAAAATGCCCTTTTGGATTTTTATTAGTAAGTAACTTGTAAAATTAGCCAACAACTTTAGTTGGTGACCAAATCATTTGACCTTGTAGATTAAAATCTCAGCAAATCTGATCTTCCATGACAACTAGCATTGCTTAGATTCATTGTATCAATTATTAGAAAGATTAGAGAGAGAGAAAACTTACTAACTTAGTCACTTTTCTCTCAAATACCAAACCAACTCTTTCTCTCCCCACGAAAACTTTAAGTGTATCAGTCACTAGATAAGCCTCTCAATCATCAAGATCAGTGGGTGAGGGCAAGATCAAAGCTTGGAACTAAAAAGGTATATAAAACCTAACTCACTTTGATCTTGTATGCTTAGTTAAACTTTATGTGTAAGTGTTTAATCATGTGTTAGAAGATGTTTTTAGATGATCTATGATGATCCATTATTGATCCATAGCATCAAATGGCTTTAAAATCAAAGTTTTTCAAAACTGCTCAAGAACATTATTTGTGGTCTGACAAGTTAATGTCAAGAGCCACAGATTCTTCTATGTTCATGATTTTTCTTGTTTTACGTTTTGGATCTGTAGTCTGACATGAGGACTGTAATCTGGAAGTGGAATCATAGCCATTCCATATCCAGATTACAAGTTATTGTTGGTCAAAGAGAGTTGACCGAGCATGACCAACACTTTCTAGGTAACCCAGAAAGTGTGAATCCGAGTCTGACAAGATTTTCTAAGCCTTGTATCTGTCAGGTTTTATGAGTTTTTATGTTGTTGTTGTAATCAGTTTATAGCCTGTTATATGTTCTTTAAATCCATTCATTTAGATCCCTTAAAACATCAACTGAGCGTGTGTAATGGATGGTCAAAGTTGCCCATCTGATCACGAAGACACTTTTATGGAATTTCCAGAAAGTGTATGAACACTTTTTCTGACCACGTTTGACCGGATTAAATCTGGATATTGAGATGTTGTTGAACTGATCTGTTGTTATATAAATGTTCTATGAAATGAGTACTATAGGTTTGAACCTTAACAACACCAATACAATGACCAGAACTTAAAGGAAATGGATCATGAAACTGACCACTAGAACTGCCTTGGTTTTTGGAAAACCCAGGAACGCTCTGACAGTAACCCATGAACTGGAAATAGCTATGTGTGAATGAAGAATTACGACTTTTTGTTTAAATTCGGAGAATTACAACTTTTGTTTAAAGTTGTGTTATTAATCCTGATATTATTTAAAAAGGGATAATGCTATGTGTTAAGTGCTAAATGTATTGTGTGATATTTGAATAAATATGTAATTATATGAGATTTTTTTTTATTCTTATTGTGTTATTAATAAGAATATATGTAAAAAAAGAAAATTAATGTAAGATTTTTATCAGATAATGCCACCAAGGAAGGGAGGTCTAAAGGGAAAAATGGAAGAACAATTTTTGAATCTGAAGCAGAAGAATATGACAGTGATTGAATATTTTGTCAAGTTTAACAAGTTAGCTAAATTTACTCCACATCAAGTGGACACTGAGGAGCTTAAAGCACGATGTTTTAGGAACGGATTGAAATTATTGGTACTCGAGAAGTTAGATGTGCTGCAAATTAATTCATTTTCAACTTTATTGGAGAAAGCCATTATCGCTGAGGGAGAAATGGAAGCTGTGTTAAAGAATAGTCAATAACAAAGAAAGAAGGCTGAAGGAAATAATATGATAGGTGGTAATGGATGCAATGATTTTAATAAACGTAAGAGGGATGATAATGTTAATTTAGGAAATAATCCAAGAGAGAGTAGGAGGAAGGGTACGCCATGTGTAGTTTGCGGGAAGCATCATCAAGGAGTTTGTTTGAAGAAATAAAGAGTCTGTTATAACTGTGGTCAAGAGGGATACATGTCACCCAATTGTCCCAATCTGAAGAAGGTACAAGGTTGTTTTGCGTATGGATCGACCGATCATCTGGTCCGAAATTGTCCGAAGAGAAATGTAGAGAGGGGAAGTGACAACAAGGGACCCGGTAGCGGAACCTTGACGATTCGAGGACCTGCACAGCCAGGAAGACCAACAACATTAACTTTTAGCATGACAGTTCCAGATGCAGCAGCTGCCCATGAAGTGGCGACAGGTAACGATTTCGTTGAGAAATTAAATTACGCGAGTAATATGGGATAGATATCGCTGTGAAGTGTTTTCTTTTATAGATCCAAGTCACGGGTTAGAATTTGAGACACAAATTGATATTGTGTTGACAAAAATGAATTGATGATATAACTTTAAAAGATTGTAGGGAGTAAGGAAGCGGTGATTCCGAGGACGAAATCCTTTTAAGGAGGGGTGAATGTAATAACCCAGTATTTCGAATAATCCGAATTTTTTCGAATAATTTTTTTTTAATATTGATATTGATTATTAATATTGTGTTGAGTAGTTGTGATACGAGTCTCGAGATGTAGTCAATTTGTGTATTGACTGAGAAATAAGAGTAGAGTTGTGCTTAACAGCTTTAGAAACCCTAACCCTAGTTAGAAATGGGGATTCGATAGAAAATATAATTAAAATAATTATATTGATGAGTACGTGTTTGTACTGTAGAGAACTTTTGATCAATGATTGATCGGATAAGGTTTAAAATTTGTAAATCCTGATAAGGGATTAAAAATTCTAATCTTAAGATTAGAAACCCTACCGTGTAGTTAGTAACCCTAAACGAAAGTCGAGAAACCCTAATTTCATATTTGAAAATCCTAAACCCTAATTAGAAAACCCTAATCCTAATTAGCAAGTCTAATGTGATTATTAAACTTTAATATAATTAGAAAACCTTAATATAATTTGGAAAACACTAATTATATTTTAGTTATTTTAATTTCCTATTTTAATAAAACCCTAATTAGAATTTTTTGGAAATTAAAGTGGGAAAACCTAAGGGTTAAAACCTTAGGGTTAAACCCTAAGGGTTGGAGAATGTCTAGATTGCCATTAAAATCTCATGCTCAATGACCAAAATGCCCTTTTTGAATTTTTATAGTAAGTAACTTGTAAAATTGGCCAACAACTTTAGTTGGTGACCAAATCATTTAACCTTGTGGATTAAAATCTCAGCAAATCTGATCTTCCATGACACCTAGCATTGCTTAGATTCATTGTATCAAATATTAGAAAGATTAGAGAGAGAGAGAGAAAACTTACTAACTTAGTCACTTTTCTATCAAATACCAAACCAACTCTCTCTCCCACCACACCCACGAAAACTTTAAGTGTATCAGTCTCTAGGTAAGCCTCTCAATCATCAAGATCAGTGGGCGAGGGCAAGATCAAAGCTTGGAACTAGAAAGGTATATAAAACCTAACTCACTTTGATCTTGTATGCTTAGTTAAACTTTATGTTTAAGTGTTTAATCATGTGTTAGAAGATGTTTTTAGATGATCTATGATGATCCATAGCATCAAATGACTTTAGAATCGAAGTTTTTCAAAACTGATCAAGAACATTATTTGTGGTCTGACAAGCTAATATCAGGAGCCACAGATTCTTCTATGTTCATGATTTTTCTTGTTTTACGTTTTGGATCTATAGTCTGACATGAGGATTGTAATCTGGAAGTGGAATCATAGTCATTCTATATCCAGATTACAAGTTATTGTTGGTCAAAGAGAGTTGACCGAGCATGACCAACACTTTCTAGGTAACCCAGAAAGTGTGAATCTGAGTCTGACAAGATTTTCTAAGCCTTAGATCTATCAGGTTTTATGAGTTTTTATGTTGTTGTAATCAGTTTATAGCCTGTTATATGTTCTTTAAATCCATTCCTTTAGATCCCTTAAAACATCAACTGAGCGAGTGTAATGGATGGTCAAAGTAGCCCATATGATCACGAAGACACTTTTCTGGAATTTCCAGAAAGTGTATGAACACCCGTTTCTGACCACGTTTGACCGGATTAAATCTGGATATTGGGATGTTGTTGAACTGATCTGTTGTTATATATATGTTCTATGCCATGAGTACTATAGGTTTGAACCTTAACAACACCAATACAATGACCAGAACTTAAAGGAAATGGAGCATGAAACTGACCACTCGAACTGCCTGGGTTTCTGAAAAACTCAGCAACGCTCTGACAGTAAGTTTGAGAGCCCAGAGATTCATGATATGATGTTGTATGACCGAGTTGTTGATTGATAATTGTAGTGTTGCAAACCTATTACAAGATTAAGTTTAAAGCTTGTACAGAAACACTTCGAGATGATAATTAATCGTGGTCAAACCTTGACCCTTGAACACTGAGTTGTCAGTGTTCTTGAGCTCAAGAACACCTAACACGACAGAAAAGTGTCGCTATAGCCTATAGCGACGGTTTCTAATATTTTTAATTTCTGATTTTCTGGAAAAATGATTAAATATAGAAAATAAATTCTAAAGATTACAAAAATGGTTTAAAAAATTATTTTTTAAATTCTAAAAATTAACTTTTGATAATTTCAGATATTTTTCATTAATATTTATATTTATTTGAATATTAATGGAATTTAATTTATTTAATTAGTGTATTAAATAAATTAGAGAAAAATTATTTTAATATATTAAAAATCATTTTAAATAAGAATAAAGTGTTTAGAAATATTTTGAGTTATAAAATATAACTTTTCATATTTTTGGAGAATTTTCATTAATAATTTAATGTTAATGATATTAGATTTATTTAATTATCATATTAAATAAATGAGTTAAAAATGGTTTTATTGAATTAAAAAATCATTTTAAATGAGAATAAAGTGTTAGAAAATATTTTGAATTAGAAAATATAATTTTCAATATTTTTGGTGAATTCTCATTAGTGAATTAATATTAATGATATTTGGTTTATTTAATTATTATATTAAATAAATGAATTAAAAATACTTTTATTGATTTAAAAAACATTTATAAATGAGAAAAATATTTTAAAAATGTTTTAAGTTATAATTAATGACTTTTTATATTTTGATAATAATTTTATTAATATTTAAATATTAATGGTGATGATTTAAAAATAATTTTAATTATTTTAAAAATTATTTAAGTAGAATATTGATGATTTAAAAATATTTTAAGTTATTTAACAATAACATTAATATTTTGACAAGTATGTCATTAATATTTTAATATTATTAAATATTAATGATAATGGAATTAATTAGTATTTAAATCATTTCAAAATAATTACGATGTTTGAAAAATTATTATAAATTATAATAATTATTAGAAAATTATTAAAAGCTTTCGAGAAATATTATTAATGATAGATGACTTATCTAATATAATATTGAAGATTTGAGACCGAGTTTAATTGACAATAAGTGTGTCAATTGTTGGATAGGGTGAACAGTACATCGAGAATAGACTGAAGTCCGACAAGACCGAACTAGTTAGAATTGATAAGTGTTTATATAGGTATTAAACACTAATGTGTCTATGTGGTAAAGTGTCTAGGAGAATGAATGACTGCAAATTACAGCATTATGTGTTGTGATTTATTATGCTAATTATGAGATCGATATTATTCGTATAGGTCTTTCAAACGCAGATAAGTATATTGTGTATCAGTAATCAACGCGGAAGGCAAGTTTCCTAACTCAACCTTGAGTTATATATGTTTAAATACTATGGTGGTTAATTATTTGTTATTAGACCACGTCCAATAATTTATTACTGATTATTCGCAGTTAGTGCATGCTTACTAATTCAAATTGAATTAGTGATTCTGAGAATATACTTGTAGAATAACTATTATTGGATATTTACATCCGTAGAAGCTATTATTAATTTCAAATAGTACAGTTAAATTCGGTCTATTATTTAATCGTATTGAAACATGTCTTAGCTAATTGTTTTGGCTAGACAAACATTTGTTAGAACTTGATAGGTTCGAGAAGAGAATTCAATTATTATTGATAGATCAATGCCAGTTGTTTCGGCTAGATCGAAAAAGAAAACTTGATAGGTTTGAGAAGAGAAGAGAATAGAAGTGATTAGATATTAAAATCATTGTATTTTGTTGTTAAATTAAATTCTGATTCAAAGACTGAGAAGAACAACCTTTTATATAAAGGGAACATATTTGGTCGTATATTCGGCTATTGCGCGCATTTTAAGTATTATGCATAATATAGAGTATAATAAAGCTGATCAGTTGTTATACTTGCAGAGGGGTATGATTTAATCATTATGGTTATCTGATACACCTGTGTATATATCAAAGTAAATCTTTGATAGATACCCGGGAAGAGAAGTTCTAGATCCTTTGTAATCACTCAGCATAAAGTCCAAAAAATATTTCCATCTTGTTATTTAATTGAATATTGTAAAGACCTTGAAAGCGTTGTACTCTTTCATTATCAAATTATTATGTTGCATAGGTTGCGAGAAGACTTGTTAGTGATTAATCAATTGTTCAACTATTTCGAAGTTCCCCGAACTTTGGTGTCATTCTATCGAAATAGATAGTCTGTTATTCTTGATTATTATACATTCATTGTATGTCTTAACTTGTGGGGCAAATTTGTTGCTCACCCTTACTAAATAAAATATTTCAGCTAGGAACGAAGTGGCTGGAGGTGCTGAGAAGAACAAAGGCAAAGGTCTGCTGCTGGAATAGTTTAATGAACATTATTATTATGTTGTTTTGTAAACCCTTTTTGTATATCTAAAGGGTATGATTGTAATGTTAAGGTTAGATAACCTGGGACGAATGTATTAACTATATCAGTTAATGTGGTGTAATATTCTATTCATCAATGAATGGGTAGTTAGATGTTAATTATATTGTGGAACGTGAGCACCAAACTCGGGGATCAGGTAACCCAGATTTGGGGGTATCACAGGTTGGCATCAGAGCTATAGGTTATAAACCTTAAGTGGGGGGGGGGGGAACCCTAGGATTATAACTATAAGCGAGATATAGAATACTCATTTAGAGTACTAAGTGAGGGATCGTCGAAGCGCATAAATAGAAAGATGTGTGGACATCGTGTGTGAGAAGTTCGTACTGGTGAAGTACTAATCAAGTTATTTAAATTGATTGTGGAATGTCAAGAGAAGATGAAATGAGTACGGAGATGCTAGCGGCTATTGCACCAAAGCCAGTAGCCGAGGTGCCAGTGCAAAGTGAGTCAGTTGAAGAGGTGGGAAAAGATGAACCTATGGTAAATCTGGAGAGTGATCATGATGATTATCCCGAGATGTATCTGAGTGGTGATGAGGAGGCGGAGTCTGAAGAAGCTAAGGTGGAGAAAAGGAATACGATCAAAGTTGGAGAGAAAGATCAAGAATTTACAGAAGTTCAAGAACTCCAGAGTAAAGTGTTTCTCTTGGTGGAGTTGTGGAAGACGGAGCGAGCGTTACACGAAATGACCGAAGAACGAAACGAGTTAAAAGCGCAGGTGGAAGGGATAAAAACTGAAGGTGGTGGATCATCTGAAGGAAGAATCAAGCAGCAGAAAGACAAGAATAAGGGAAAGAGGGACAACGACAGCGATAATTCTAAAAATTCAAACCCAAAGGAGAGGCAAGTCTGTAGAAAGTGCAGAAAGAGTCATGTGGCAGAAGGCATGATGTGAAAGAACGTGTGCTTCAATTGTAAGTAGGAAGGACATATTTCTTTACATTGTCCTAAACCAAATATGAAGAAGTTTTTTTTATGTGGGAGAACGGGTCACGAATTCAACAAATGTCCAAATAATGAAAAAAACTGGTGAAAGTAGTGGACGGTAGATAGCTTAAGTTTAAGCAATAGTATCTTTTGATAGTGTGTGAACATATGTAAACATATATATGTTTTTATGAATGAAATCTTTGTTTTCTATATGAATATAATATTAAGATTTATTTTTGAGTTCTTAAAACTCATACTTATGGTAAGTTCATGACTCATAATTATATGAAATGTTTTGAACCCCTCAGCGAATGGACGCCAAAGGTCTGACTAGGATAAGTTCATAAACTCATATAATTGTGGCAAGTTCCTGAACCCCTAGGTGTGATAAGTTTGATGAACTGGAAATAGCTATGTGTGAATGAAGAATTACGACTTTTTGTTTAAATTCGGAGAATTACAACTTTTGTTTAAAGTTGTGTTATTAATCCTGATATTATTTAAAAAGGGATAATGCTATGTGTTAAGTGCTAAATGTATTGTGTGATATTTGAATAAATATGTAATTATATGAGATTTTTTTTTATTCTTATTGTGTTATTAATAAGAATATATGTAAAAAAAGAAAATTAATGTAAGATTTTTATCAGATAATGCCACCAAGGAAGGGAGGTCTAAAGGGAAAAATGGAAGAACAATTTTTGAATCTGAAGCAGAAGAATATGACAGTGATTGAATATTTTGTCAAGTTTAACAAGTTAGCTAAATTTACTCCACATCAAGTGGACACTGAGGAGCTTAAAGCACGATGTTTTAGGAACGGATTGAAATTATTGGTACTCGAGAAGTTAGATGTGCTGCAAATTAATTCATTTTCAACTTTATTGGAGAAAGCCATTATCGCTGAGGGAGAAATGGAAGCTGTGTTAAAGAATAGTCAATAACAAAGAAAGAAGGCTGAAGGAAATAATATGATAGGTGGTAATGGATGCAATGATTTTAATAAACGTAAGAGGGATGATAATGTTAATTTAGGAAATAATCCAAGAGAGAGTAGGAGGAAGGGTACGCCATGTGTAGTTTGCGGGAAGCATCATCAAGGAGTTTGTTTGAAGAAATAAAGAGTCTGTTATAACTGTGGTCAAGAGGGATACATGTCACCCAATTGTCCCAATCTGAAGAAGGTACAAGGTTGTTTTGCGTATGGATCGACCGATCATCTGGTCCGAAATTGTCCGAAGAGAAATGTAGAGAGGGGAAGTGACAACAAGGGACCCGGTAGCGGAACCTTGACGATTCGAGGACCTGCACAGCCAGGAAGACCAACAACATTAACTTTTAGCATGACAGTTCCAGATGCAGCAGCTGCCCATGAAGTGGCGACAGGTAACGATTTCGTTGAGAAATTAAATTACGCGAGTAATATGGGATAGATATCGCTGTGAAGTGTTTTCTTTTATAGATCCAAGTCACGGGTTAGAATTTGAGACACAAATTGATATTGTGTTGACAAAAATGAATTGATGATATAACTTTAAAAGATTGTAGGGAGTAAGGAAGCGGTGATTCCGAGGACGAAATCCTTTTAAGGAGGGGTGAATGTAATAACCCAGTATTTCGAATAATCCGAATTTTTTCGAATAATTTTTTTTTAATATTGATATTGATTATTAATATTGTGTTGAGTAGTTGTGATACGAGTCTCGAGATGTAGTCAATTTGTGTATTGACTGAGAAATAAGAGTAGAGTTGTGCTTAACAGCTTTAGAAACCCTAACCCTAGTTAGAAATGGGGATTCGATAGAAAATATAATTAAAATAATTATATTGATGAGTACGTGTTTGTACTGTAGAGAACTTTTGATCAATGATTGATCGGATAAGGTTTAAAATTTGTAAATCCTGATAAGGGATTAAAAATTCTAATCTTAAGATTAGAAACCCTACCGTGTAGTTAGTAACCCTAAACGAAAGTCGAGAAACCCTAATTTCATATTTGAAAATCCTAAACCCTAATTAGAAAACCCTAATCCTAATTAGCAAGTCTAATGTGATTATTAAACTTTAATATAATTAGAAAACCTTAATATAATTTGGAAAACACTAATTATATTTTAGTTATTTTAATTTCCTATTTTAATAAAACCCTAATTAGAATTTTTTGGAAATTAAAGTGGGAAAACCTAAGGGTTAAAACCTTAGGGTTAAACCCTAAGGGTTGGAGAATGTCTAGATTGCCATTAAAATCTCATGCTCAATGACCAAAATGCCCTTTTTGAATTTTTATAGTAAGTAACTTGTAAAATTGGCCAACAACTTTAGTTGGTGACCAAATCATTTAACCTTGTGGATTAAAATCTCAGCAAATCTGATCTTCCATGACACCTAGCATTGCTTAGATTCATTGTATCAAATATTAGAAAGATTAGAGAGAGAGAGAGAAAACTTACTAACTTAGTCACTTTTCTATCAAATACCAAACCAACTCTCTCTCCCACCACACCCACGAAAACTTTAAGTGTATCAGTCTCTAGGTAAGCCTCTCAATCATCAAGATCAGTGGGCGAGGGCAAGATCAAAGCTTGGAACTAGAAAGGTATATAAAACCTAACTCACTTTGATCTTGTATGCTTAGTTAAACTTTATGTTTAAGTGTTTAATCATGTGTTAGAAGATGTTTTTAGATGATCTATGATGATCCATAGCATCAAATGACTTTAGAATCGAAGTTTTTCAAAACTGATCAAGAACATTATTTGTGGTCTGACAAGCTAATATCAGGAGCCACAGATTCTTCTATGTTCATGATTTTTCTTGTTTTACGTTTTGGATCTATAGTCTGACATGAGGATTGTAATCTGGAAGTGGAATCATAGTCATTCTATATCCAGATTACAAGTTATTGTTGGTCAAAGAGAGTTGACCGAGCATGACCAACACTTTCTAGGTAACCCAGAAAGTGTGAATCTGAGTCTGACAAGATTTTCTAAGCCTTAGATCTATCAGGTTTTATGAGTTTTTATGTTGTTGTAATCAGTTTATAGCCTGTTATATGTTCTTTAAATCCATTCCTTTAGATCCCTTAAAACATCAACTGAGCGAGTGTAATGGATGGTCAAAGTAGCCCATATGATCACGAAGACACTTTTCTGGAATTTCCAGAAAGTGTATGAACACCGTTTCTGACCACGTTTGACCGGATTAAATCTGGATATTGGGATGTTGTTGAACTGATCTGTTGTTATATATATGTTCTATGCCATGAGTACTATAGGTTTGAACCTTAACAACACCAATACAATGACCAGAACTTAAAGGAAATGGAGCATGAAACTGACCACTCGAACTGCCTGGGTTTCTGAAAAACTCAGCAACGCTCTGACAGTAAGTTTGAGAGCCCAGAGATTCATGATATGATGTTGTATGACCGAGTTGTTGATTGATAATTGTAGTGTTGCAAACATACTACAAGATCAAGTTTAAAGCTTGTACAGAAAAACTTCGAGATGATAATTAATCGTGGTCAAACCTTGACCTTTGAACACTGAGTTGTCAGTGTTCTTGAGCTCAAGAACACCTAACACGACATAAAAGTGTCGCTATAGCCTATAGCGATGGTTTTTAATATTTTTAATTTCTAATTTTTTGGAAAATGATTAAAAGTAGAAAATAAATTCTAAAAATTACAAAAATGGTTGTAAAAATTATTATTAAATTCTGAAAATTAACTTTTGATAATTTCAGATATTTTTCATTAATATTTATATTTATTTGAATATTATTGGTATTTAATTTATTTAATTAGTGTATTAAATAAATTAGAGAAAATGACTTTAATATATTAGAAATCATTTTAAATAAGAATAAAGTCTTTAAAAATATTTTGAGTTATAAAATATAACTTTTCATATTTTTTGGAGTATTTTTATTAATAATTTAATATTAATGATATTAGATTTATTTAATTATCATATTAAATAAATGAGTTAAAAATAGTTTTATTGAATTAAAAAATTATTTTAAATGAGAATAAAGTGTTAGAAAATATTTTGAATTATAAAATATTATTTTCAATATTTTTGGAGAATTCTCATTAATGAATTAATAATAATGATACTAGGTTTATTTAATTATTATATTAAATAAATGAATTAAAAATACTTTTATTGATTTAAAAAACATTTATAAATGAGAAAAATATTTTAAAAATGTTTTAAGTTATAATTAATGACTTTTAATATTTTGATAATAATTTTATTAATATTTAAATATTAATGGTGATAATTTAAAAATAATTTTAATTATTTTAAAAATTATTTAAGTAGAATATTAATGATTTAAAAATATTTTAAGTTATTTAACAATAATTTTAATATTTTGACAAGTATGTCATTAATATTTTAATATTATTAAATATTAATGATAATGGAATTAATTAGTATTTAAATCATTTCAAATTGATTACGATGTTTGAAAAATTATTATAAATTATAATAATTATTAGAAAATTATTAAAAGCTTTCTAAAAATATTATTAATGATATATGACTTATCTAATATAGTATTGAAGCTTTGAGATTGAGTTTAATTAACAATAAGTGTGTTAATTGTCGGATAGGGTGAACAGTACACCGAGAATAGACTGAAGTCCAACCAGACCGAACTAGTTAGAATTGATAAGTGTTTATATAGATATTAAACATTAATATGGCTATGTGGTAAAGTATCTAGGAGAATGAATGACTGTAAATTACAGTATTATGTGTTGTGATTTATTGTACTAATTGTGAGACCGATATTATTTGTATAGGTCTTTCAAACGCAGATAAGTATATTGTGTATCAGTAATCAATGTGAAAGGCAAGTTTTCTAACTCAACCTTGAGTTATATCTGTTTAAATACTATGGTGGTTAATTATTGTTGATTAGACCACGTCTAATAAGTTATTGTTGATTATTCGCAGTTAGTGCATGGTTATTAAATCAAATTGAATTAGTGATTCTGAGAATATACTTGTAGAATAACTGTTGTTGGATATTCACATCCGTAGAAGCTATTATTGATTTCAAATAGTATAGTTAAATTCTGTCTATTGTTTAATCGTATTTAAACATGTCTTAGCTAATTATTTTGGCTAGACGAACATTTATTAGAACTTGATAGGTTCGAGAAGAGAAGAGAAGAGAATTTAATTATTATTGATAGATCAATGCCAGTTGTTTCAGCTAGATCGAAAAAGAAAACTTGATAGGTTTGAGAAGAGAATAGAAGAGAAGTGATTAGATATTGAAATCATTTTATTTCGTTGTTAAATCAAATTTTGTTTCAAAAATTGAGAAGAACAACCTTTTTATATAAAGGGAACATATTTGGTCGTATATTCGGCTATTGTATGCGTTTTAAGTATTATGCATAATATAGAATATAATAAAGCTGATCACTTGTTATACTTGTAGAGGGGTATGATTTAATCTTTATGATTATCTGATTCACATGCATATATATCAAAGTAAATCTTTGATAGATACCCGAGAAGAGAAGTTTTAGATCCTTTGTGATCACTCAACATAAACTCCGAAAAATATTTCCATCTTGTTATTCAATTGAATATTGTAAAGACCTTGAAAGCGTTGTACTATTTTATTATCGAATTATTGTGTTGGATAGGTTGCGAGAAGACTTGTTAGTGATTAATGAATTGTTCAGCTATTTCAAAGTTCTCCAAACTTTGGTGTCATTCTATCGAAATAGATAGTCTGTTATTCTTGATTATTATACATTCATTATATGTCTTAACTTATGGGGCAAATTTATTGCTCACCCTTGCTAAATAAAATATTTCAGCTAGGAACGAAGTGGCTGGAGGTGCTGAGAAGAACAATGGCAAAGACCTGTTGCTGGAATAGTTTAATGAACATTATTATTATGTTATTTTGTAAACCCTCTTTGCATATATAAAGGGTATGATTGTAATGTTAAGGTTAGATAACCTGGGACGAATGTATTAACTATATCAGTTAATGTGGTGTAATATTCTATTCATCAATGAATGGGTAGTTAGATGTTAATTATATTGTGAAACGTGAGCACCAAACTCAGGGGTCAGGTAACCCAGATTTAGGGGCGTCACACTCTACTTGTGTGCTTTATTCCTTTCAGTCGAAAACTTTTGACCACCTATTTTTTCAATGTGATTACTCCTTTAGGGTCCTCATTTTTGTTCTTAGACATTGTGGGTGGAGGAGTTTTAGTAGGAGTTGGAGTTCTCTTACGGGCTACCTCATCCATTATTCTTGTAAGACCCCAAATTTTGTGAATAAAGATTTAATTTTCTCTATTTTTTTTATATTATGGTGTGGATTTGATATAATGTTATAGTTGTGGGTAATATTTATAAATTTTACAAAGTATGTAAGTTGTTATAAAATATTCGATTGGTCGGGGAATATTCTTTTTGTCGGGGAATATTCGTACAACGGCGCAATCATTGGTGGACCCCACAACGGAATTACTGTCGAAGTTAGAAAACGATAGAAGTAACTTTTTATGAAAATAACAGCGGAAGTTTTACTGTTAACTGTTGAAATATCAGGTGATAAAAGTACAGTAATACGCGTGGTTGCATAGTAGCACACGGTATTGATTATTGTTGCTTACGTGAGAAGTCACTCTGTTTTGTTCAATTATTGTCACAGTAATTGTTGCATAGTATCTCACGTTATTTGATTCAATTATTATCAATATTTTATATATTATTAAATCAATAATTGAATTGATAAGTTATTCATATTATTATTTGCATAATTAACAATGTCTAGAAAGTTCTGTCGAGGAGAGGTTTGGTCACCTAATTGCGCGTCAATAGGGAGAAATCTTTATTGAAAAGCCCCCTCTTTCCTGGGAACGATCTGGTTGTTAATATTGCGAGTTATAATAATGATGAATAAATGTGTTAAAAATATTGAGGGAATTTTTATGAAATATTTGATGTAAATTTTACTTATTATATGGACTCCCATTTACCTATTTTTCAAAATAATCGGTAGAATGTTATTCAGTATATATATATATATATATATATATTAAAAAAAAGGTGGGACCTACATGTGATGATGACACATGGTGGGGCCCACGTGTGAAAGACTTTTGGGAGGGGGAAGCTGAAGAATTTGTCATGGGAGTTGTTTTTTTTTAAAAAACATGTGTTAATATATATATATATATATATATAATATATATATATATATATATATAATAAGTTTTATTTTTATGAGAAATAGAATATATTATATTTTTATTGAATATTATATTTATAATTTGAAAAAATGGGCGTCTATGTTTTTTTTTCTCTGCCTGTGATGCGTTCGTCCGAAAATCCTACTATTGGTCCGTGATAATTTTTTCAAATAGTATCCTTTCCATTCTCCTATAAATAGGATGCTTATTTAGAATTGAAAATCCCACCAGAATCAGAGAATTCTTCTTCTATAATATTGAGCGTATTTCTTTCGAGTTTTAGGAAGCTTTGAGTGTAGAAAACAGTGAAAGTTTTCTTCAAGAATATCCCCACTATACCAGTTAGAATACTCTTCTTTTTAAGGTAAGGGGTATTATTTATTTCATATTCTGAAGAGATATTATTTTTCGTATTCGTATGAATATTATTTTCGTTCAATATTCGTAAGGGATGTTATTTATTTCTTATTCGTAAGGGGTATTATTTATTTCACATTCTGAAGAGATTATTTTTCGTATTCGTATGAATATTATTTTTGTTCAATATTCATAAGAAATTTTATTTCGTTCAATATTCGCGACAAATATTAGATTCGTTTAATGTTCGTAATGAATAATATTTTCGTTTAATATTCGTAATGAATATTATTTTCGTTTAATATTCGTAAGAGATGTTATTTTTGTTCAATATTCGCTTGAAATAATATTTTCTTCCATACTCTGTAATATGTAAGTAATATTATTTCGTTTCAGATTTCGAGTTATGTACTCATTTTGTTAAATTTTGGCTTCTATATTCCATGAAATTAGTAGAATATCCTTGATATTTGCGCTTCAGGAGTATCTTTTTATGAAAATATTATTCTGAGCATTCTTGATAAGTTTTAACTTTTTTATACTGGAGTACTATTCACGGGTTACTATTTATGAAATACTATTAACGGGGTACTATTCACTCGAGAACTATTCATCTGGGGTACTATTCGTGATAAAAATTTATTCATTTTCGGTCCAAATCATTTTTGGTACAATATTATTCTTGAATTTTACTCCACAAAGCAGTATCATGTTAACAATTTGAACGTTATTGAATTCTGGATAAATTAAATTATAAATCTTTAAAACTTATTCTTGAACTTATTTTATTGAATTATTATGTCATTGTCATCATCATCATGCTTATATTGTTATAAAAGTCATCTTTGGCTCGTAGTGCATAGATGGACTTGGTATGATTATGACCAGAGATTATTTGGTATAATCATGACCGTAATGTTACAAATGATGTGTTAAAAGTCCTCATTGGGCTGTAGTGCATTGATCGACAGTTTTTGGTATGATTGTGGCCATGGATTCTCTTCGGCCAAGGGTTCAAAGATGAATTATTTTATGGCGTGATCATGACCGTTGATGAATACATGAATATCCTTGGCCCGTAGTGCATGGATAATTTGTGGCCGTGATACTAATGAATATCCTTGGCCGTAGTGCAAGGATGATTCGATGATGTGGATTATTTATTAAGCTGTGTCTCAGCGATAAAATTTTTGATAAACTTTTTAAATCATAAAATATAGTAGATATAATGCTCTACTTGACTCTTCTAATGGATTGCTTGTTCCGCTGTAGGTAAACTTGATGTTATTATATTTTATCAGTTTAACACTGTTGAAGGCTAACGATAATTTATTCTGCATTATCTTAGTCATAATATTTCTTACTGGGCTAGCCTTCAACAGTATAACAACTGATAGAATAAATTATCCTAAGCATTCAACAGTATAACAACTGATAGAATACTATAGACAACAATTTTTAGATCAACAACTGCAGCGAAATAAGCAATCCATTAGAAGAGTCAAGTAGAGCATAAAATCTACTATCTTCTATGATTTAAAAAGTTTTTCATCAATTTATCGCTGAGACTCAGCTTAATAAATAAAATTGAATCATCCCTACATCACGGCCAAGGATATTCATGTAATCATTAATGGTAATGCTTATACCGAATAATTCCTGGTCATAATCATACCAACAACTGTCCAACAATGAACTACAGGCCAATGAGAACTTTCACCACATCATTCGTCACATTACGGTCATGAATATACCAAATAATCCCTGGTCATAATCATACCAAGTCCATCTATGCACGAAAGCCATAGATGACTTTCATCACGATATAAGCATGAGGATGATGACAATGACATAATAATTCAATAAAACAAGTTCAAGATAAATTTTAAAGATTTATAATTTAATTTATCCAGAAATCAATAGCATCCAAATTGTCAACATGATACTGCTTTGTAGAGTAAAATTTAAGAATAATATTCATGTACCAAAAATAATTTGGACAGAAAAGAATTATATTTTTCGGGTAAATAGTACCCCATGAATAGTATCCCGTGAATAGTATTTTGGGAATAGTATCCCGTGAATAGTACCCTGACATGAAAAGTATCCCAAATACCCGAGTGAATAATATTCGGGTGAATAGTAATTTGGGTGAATAGTAACCTATGAATAGTAACTCGTGAATAGTATTCCGACACGAAAAGTGTCCCGAATACCCGAGTGAATGATACTAGAGTGAATAGTAACCCATGAACAGTACTCGTGAATAGTACTTCAGCACGAAAAGTGACCCGAACACCTGAGTGAATAATACTAGAGTGAATAGTAATCGGGTGAATAGTAACCCATGATTAGTACTCGTAAAATAAAAATACCAAAGAAAATGATATTCCATGACGACTACAAAAGAAATGATATCTCATAGGAGTATAATAGAATATACGAAACTGCAAATAAATTTTCACTCGCCATGCGGTAATCCACGTAGACAAATCATTTTCATAATTTAATAAAGAATGAATACGAAGGATCATTCGCCATGCATGTGGTAATCCACATAGACAGGTTATTCCAGCAGAATAATAAAGAATGGAATAATAGAAGAATTCACCATGCATGCGATAAACTACACAGACAAGTTACTCCAACAGAATAATAAAGAATGGAACCAGGTCATGCGTAATCCGAAATAAAGAATGTCTATACTGTTGAATTTTACTCCAACAGAATAATAAAGAATGGAACCAGGTCATGCGTAATCCGAAATAAAGAATGTCTATACTGTTGAATTTTACTCCAACAGAATAATAAAGAATGTCTATACTGTTGAATTTTACTCTACAAAATAGTATCATGTTGACAATTTGAACATTATTGAAATCTGGATAAATTAAATTATAAATCTTTAAAATTTATCCTTGAACTTGTTTTATTGAATTATTATGCCATTGTCATCATTCTCATGCTTATATTGTTATGAAAGTCATCTTTGGCCCGTAGTGCATAGATGGACTTGGTATGATTATGACCAGGGATTATTCGGTATAATCATGACCATAATATTATAAATGATGTGGTAAAAGTCCTCATTGGCCCGTAGTGCATTAATGGACAGTTTTTGGTATGATTATGGCCATGGATTTTCTTCGGCCAAGGGTGCAAACATGAATTGTTTTGTGGTGTGATCATAACCGTTGATGAATACACGAATATCCATGGCCCATTGTGCATGGATAATTTGTGGTCGTGATACTAATGAATATTCTTGGCTGTAGTGCAGGGATGATTCGATGATGTGGATTATTTATTAAGCTGAGTCTTAGCAATAAAACTTTTGATAAACTTTTTAAATCATAGAAGATAGTAGATATCATGCTCTACTTGACTCTTCTAATGTATTGCTTGTTCCGCTGCAGTTAAACTTGATGTTATTATATTTTATCAGTTTAACATTGTAGAAGGCTAACGATAATTTATTCTGCATTATCTTAGTTATAATATTTCTTACTGGGCTAGTTGAGGTCACCCTTTTCTTTCATTGTTCTCTTCAAGAAATGAGAATATAGATGGGACTAATCGGGGAATGGAGTGACGGTTCATATGTTAGCATTAGTAGTCCTCACTATTCTGTGAAATAGTGTGATAATAAATGTATTGAAGACGTATTTTGAGTTTGAATATTGTCTAGAAGATAATATTTGAATTAAAACTCACAACTCATGTTGTATAATTAAGTTTGTATTTGTATTCAGTACCATATATTTGGCAACTCAAGATGGGTGATGTATACCTATTTTGGGGGCGTCACAATTCTAGTCCTAAATTTCATCATAGCCTGCTACATCTTGGGTTTTCTGCGGTTGTCTACTGTATTTGGAATGAACGGAATGCGAGGATATTTAGTCATAAGTTTGCCCTGTTCGGAACCTTGTTGTTGATATTTTACAAATGCTTACGTGTAAACTTAACACAAATTCAAAATTCCAGAAAGTAAAAGGTAGATCTGGGTTTAGACAACTTAGTTTAAACAATGTATGAATTATTTGCTTTTTCTTGTTTTTTATGGCCTGGTCTAGTTGAGTTCTCATTGCAGGTGTTGTGGCTAGTTTTAGCTGGAATGGTCTTGGGTTTGCTGTAAGACCCCAAATTTTATGAAATGAAAGTATTCAATTTTCTTATAATTATTATTTTATTTAGTAAATGGTTAAATTGATAAAGGGTTAAAGTTAAAGGTGATATGTAAAAATTTTTTAAAGTAAGAAAGTTGATATAAAATATTCGTTGTGTCGGGGAATATTCATTTGGTCGGGGAATATTCTTTTTGCCAGGGAATATCCGTACGATGACACCATCATTGGTAGACCCCACAACGGAATAACAATTGAAATACATAGTGGTAAAAGTACAGTAATACGCGTGGTTGCATAGTAGCATACGGTATTGATTATTGATGCTTACGTAAGAAGCCACTCAGTTTATTCAATTATTGCTACAGTAGTTGCTGCATAATATCTCTCATATTATTGATTCAATTATTGTCACAGTATCATCTGCATAATATTTTATATTATTAAATCAATAATTAAGACGACAAAGTTATTCATATTATTATTTGCAATATTGATGATGTCTAGAAAGTTCTGTCGAGGAGAGGTTTGGTCACCTAATTGCGCGCCAATGGGGAGAAATCCTTATCAGAAAGCCCCCTCTTTTCTAGGAATGATCTGGTTGTTAAATATTGTGAGTTGTAATATTAATGATGAATAATTGTTAATATATTAAAAATATGTTTATTGAAGATAAGTGAATTACAAAAGTTAGAGGGGAATAATGTAAACTTGGAAAACTTTAGGGTACCAAAGTGTAATAAGTAAATCAATCTGGACCGTCGGTGGTGGTTTTAATAGTAAATTAATCTGGACCATTGATGGTGGTTTTAATAGCAAATCAATCTGAACCATTGATGGTGGTTTTAATAGTAAATCAATCTGGAAAAATGATGTTGGTTTTAATAGTAAATCAATCTGGACCATCGGTGGTGGTTTTAATAGTAAATCAATCTGGACCGCATGTGGTGATTTTAATAGTAAATCAATCTGGACCGCATGTGGTGATTTTAATAAATCAATCTGGACCGTCGGTTGTGGTTTTAATAGTAAATCAATATGGACCGTCGGTTGTGATTTTAATAGTAATCAATATGGACCGTCCATTTTAATAGTAAATCAATTTGGACCGTCTGTGAATTAGTTACTATTTAGTCCATTTTCCTATAAATAGAAGCTTAATTCTTCTTTCATTCTCACCAATTCACTAAAACTCACAAGAAAAACTATAGAGAGAGAAACTATAGAGAGCAAGAAGAAGAGCATTTTGCTACTTCACTATTGCAGTATCCAATCTTCTACTAAGGTAAGGAATATTATATTTTGTATTCATAATGGATATTATTTGTTGTATTTATAAGGGGTATTATTTCTTTCATATTCATAAGGAATACTTTTTTCATATTCATCCATTAATATGTCGAAATAATCTGTCTACGAGGATTACATACCGCATGATAGGTAAAAATCCATTTGAAGTTTCGTATATTATTTCTTTTCATTTTCTTAAATCTAAACTTCCTATGGTAAGTATTAGTTCTATAAACCCTAAAATTGGTGGCGTATCCTTGAGTTTTGCGCTTCATCCAGTATCATTTCATTGGAATATTGATCTGACCTTTTTTTTATTAAATATTAATATTATCACCCGGGGTACTATTCACGGGTTACTATTCACCCAGTTACTATTCACTCGGGTATTCGAGATACTTTTCATGTCGGGATACTATTCACGAATTACTATTCATAGGTTACTATTTACCCAGTTACTATTCACTCAAATATTATTCACTCGAGTATTTGGGGTACTTTTTATGTCGGGGTACTATTCCCGAAGTACTATTCACCCGAAAAATTTATTTCTTTTCTATCCAAATTATTTTTGATAAATGGATATTATTCTTAAATTTTACTCCACAAAGTAGTATCATGTTGACAATTTGGATATTTTAAACTCTGGATAAAGTTAAAGTCTTTAATATTTATCCTTGATTTCTTCTGATTAATGCTTATATCATTGTCATCATCCTCATACTTATATTGTGATGAAAGTCATCTTTGGCTTACGTGCATAGATGGATTGTTGATTGGTATGATTATGACCAAGGATCATCTGGTATATTCATGACCCATAATGTTACAAAGGATTTGGTAAAAGTCCTCATTGGCCCGTAATGCATTGATGGATAGTTGTTGGCATGATTATGACCAGGGATTATTCGGTATAATCATGACCATTGGTGAAAACACGAATATCCTTTAGACGTAGTGCATGGATAATTAAGTGATGTGGATTAATTATTGAGCTGAGTCTCAGCGATGAAATATTAAATCATGGATGTGATAATAATGAATATCCATGGCCTGTAGTGCATGGATAATTCGTGGTCGTGATACTAATGAATATTCTTGGCCCATAGTGCATGGATAATTCAGTGATGTGGATTAATTAATGAGTTGAGTTTCAGCGATGAAATATTAATTCATGGATGTGATAATAATGAATATTCTTGGCCCGTGGTGCATGCATAATTCATGGATGTGATACTAACGAATATCTTTGGTCGTAATGCAAAGATGAATTTATTAGTATGATTATGAACATGAACTGTGATTTGGTATAACCATGATCTTTGATGTTTCAGGTAAAGACATGTGATGAAAATTGTCTTCGTCCTGGATGAGAAGAGGAATTTAGAACTACAATTATGATTATAAGTTATTCACATAATTGTGGACAGGAACTGTTGATTGATGTTACAGAGTTAAAACATTGTTCGTGGACTTTTAACATGGAGAAGATAATAGACTTTACGGTCTATTTGACTCTTCTAATGGATTGCTCGTTCTGCTGCAACTATGGTTGAAAAGTTTTATCATCTACCATATGTTCCAAATCTCTGATTCATTACTGATGAAGGCAATTGATAATTTCATTATCTTTAGTCGTGATATTCTTTATTGGGCTAGTTGTGCTCACCCTTTTGATTCATAATTCCTTTCAGGTAATAAAAGTGTAGCTGGATCGAGCGAGGGTAATAGGGGAATATAACGATGGTCTATAACTATTGAGGTTTTCCCTAAAATAGTATGAAAATAATTTTATTGAGAATTTTAGATAAGTGTGTCGTATTTTATACGTCATTTTAACTGTTAATTTTGGTGAACCGAATAGGATGAGGTGAACCCAACTTTGGAGGGGTGTTTTGCCACTATCATACAAGATGTCTAACGACCTACGATTTCATGTTATCATAAGACAGGGTTGTGCACATCCACTTGCTGATTATATCTACGAGCACTACCTATATAATCTTGGAGTTTGGTTGAAATATAATTCTCAATTGGAGACAATGGAGATAATTATATGTTAAGAGAAGACTCACCAATGGAAAGAACATGATAACAATCTTCTTATTTTTCTTTGGGGTCTATTGGGTCAACCAATGATAATTCTCGAGTCATATGATATCTATTATAACTTAGATGCATGGCTTCCCATGTATGAAGGTTTCCTTGAGAATTTTCTAAATATTTTAATTTCTAAAACAGTTATTGACTGTACCTTTATGTAAGGTACCATTGTAAGGTATCAGTGTGAGTAACTATCTAAGTAAAGGGATGAGAGTCACAGTTGGTATCCACAGCATATGTGTTGTCTTATTTTGCACGACAGTTATGTAAGGAAGTTTGTAGTAGGGGAACGGAGTGATAGTCCGAGATGGTTGTTATAGTAGTCCTCACTATTATATGAAATAGTGTGATAATAAACGTAATGAAAACTCCATTTGAGTTTGAATACTGTCTAGAAGACAATATTCGTGTAAAAACTCTTAGTTACACTTTTGTCGTATTGTATAAAAGAAGTTTGTATTTAATTCTGTACTGTGTATCTGGCGACTCAGAATGGGTCGTGTAAACCTATTTTGGGAGTGTCACATCTGCGTTCTGCTATGTTGGGTCTGTTGCGTTTGTCTTGGCTTCCTGGTTCTTGGTAGGTGCTGTTGAGCTTCAGTGCTACAGCAGATGCCTCTCTTCGTGTGGTTTTTGTTGTAGTGCTGATGTTGGTCTAGTTTCTGGTCTGTGGCCTGCTACTGGCTTGATTGTATACCTGTTCTGCTGCTAAAGTAGGTTGGCCTCATGGGGTTGGTTGTGGGTTGCTGGTGATCTATTGGGATAGTTGATGGTAGTGGGTTCTATGGTTGCCTTGCTTTAGCTTCCCTAGATGGTTGTATGGGGTGTGCTGCTAAGTGATGGGCTGGCCTATGCTCTATTAAATCCTCAAACATTATGGAATTTGTTATGGGATTGCTATGGTGTAGCTGCTATGGTAGTCGGCTGATGGGTCCTGTTTGTGGGACTGCAATAATGTAGCTGCTGATGACTGTTAGTGATGCTGCTCTGCTGCTACTGCTTCTATTATCTGGTTTTGTCCGCCTATTGGACTAGCGTGCTGATGCTGCTCTGTTGGTTGGCTGTTACTCTTTGTTTGTTGCTGACTTCTTTAGGCTTGCTGTTGCACTTTGACTGGCCTCTGTTGCAGTTGTTCTCGGCAGCTGCTGGTTCAAACTGTTGCTGAAGCCCTTTTGGGATTTTGTTGCATTTGTGGGCACGCAACTGCTACTTGATGTTGCTTGTTTCCTTTGTAACAATTATAGTTGTTTGTTACTGTAATAGATTTGTTGGGCGTCAGGCCTGTAATCTTTTTTAGTCATGACATCATAGGGCATGTCCTATGATGTCTATGCTATATTCTGATTGGGGATTCCCATGAGGTTTGTAATTTCTTTTTATTTTAATATAGTTTAAATTTAGCAAAAAAAAAGTTAGGAGAGTAGGTGATGCATTTGGAGAGTTGTGATCCTAGCTTGACTTACTTGTGCAACTCAATCTCTTATTTTTTTTTACTGTTTTTAAGCATATAGTTTATAACACACTTTCTTCAATCACTTGTTTAGGTAAGACTGTATTGATCCAATTTTAGTATTTAACTAGCTTTAACACTTTGTCCTCGTGGGTACGACACTCTACTTTCCATCATATTACTTGTTGATCGCGTATACTTGCGCGTGTTTTATTGATCGTGAAAATGACCAACAAGTTTTTGGCACCATTGTCGGGGACTTAGTATTATTTGTTTATCAATATTAATACTAATTCAATACAATCTTAATTTGAACTAATATATCTATTTAATCTTCTTCTCAGGTAGCCTC
Source organism: Panax notoginseng (assembly GCA_016801055.1). Classification (NCBI taxonomy): domain Eukaryota; kingdom Viridiplantae; phylum Streptophyta; class Magnoliopsida; order Apiales; family Araliaceae; genus Panax; species Panax notoginseng. The sequence continues at coordinate 55,272,275 of CM029012.1, read as the reverse complement.
AACTATGTATGCCACCTCGAAGGATTCAAAATATAATATCTCTTGATCCCGAGGTAGACATAACGGTATCGAGGAAATCTTTTCTTCCTGCTCAGCTTGGTATCGAGGAAATGGGTGAATCAGATGCATTTCTTGGTCATTTGGGTAACAATGTTAGCTCAGAATATTCGTCAACTCAGGCAATGGGTCCTGCTTTGGATTTTGGTAATGCTATGGGGGGAAATGCTAAAGCTATCTTTTCTGCTGCCCAACAATTTACACAAAGACAGAGAGGAAGCTTTATTTGAACATAAAAAGAACCCCCATCTCATGTCGTTCCTTTCTGCACATGGGGTTACCTCCAATGACATTCAAGCCTTCTTGTCTAAAGGTAAGGTTGTTACTTTTAACTCGGGCCACCAGGTTATTGATAAAAGTCCTAGTAGACTTGACCCCCTTGCTTGTTCGGAAAAATTCTTGGGCGGGTCTCTTTTTTAAGTCAAGTGTGTTGGAGAAGGCTCAGAGCTGGATATCCCTTTTCCTAAGCTCCCTCCGACTGGTTTGGCCAATGCAAGTTCCCAATCGGTAGCTTTTGCACGTTCTACTCTTCCTTCTTTTCATGTCACTTCGGGTCTAGAGGTGTCAGCCTTACCTTTAAATTTGAAAGCTCTCGCCTCTTCCCTCGAAGAAGGTGAAATCCATTGTCCTACTCCGAAAGTTACCCCTAAGTCTTGGTGTGCTGTAGTAGGAAAGCCTGTTGTCAAATCTTCTAGGTCCCTTTCTTATCACCCTCCTTCTTTGACTGATGGAGCTATTTCTGTAATTCCGCCAGTCGAGATGCTTTCAAGAGGGAACCAGATTTGCACCTCTAGCTTAGTAGGATACTTTCTTCATTCTTCTCTTCCCTATAAAGTAGTTGAGCCCATAGCTAGGAGGTTGTGGGGGCATCTGGGCCTAGCCAATGTTTTCCTACATAACAAGGGGTATTATATTTTCAAGTTTAATTCTAAATCTGATTGTAACAATATTTTGGCTTCTGGCCCATGGCACTTCACCTCCAAGATAATGGTCCTGCAACAATGGAAAGAAGGTGTGGTTTTTTCAAAAGCTGACTGTGATGTCTTCCCAGTATGGGTGAAACTCAGTAATATTCCCCTGTCTTATTGGTCGGATGAAGGAATCAGTTATATTGCTAGTGCAATAGGGAAGCCTCTCTTCACAGATGACATGACCACAAAGAATGACTTTTTTAAATTTTACCCGAGTTTGTATTGAGGTCAAAGGTTCGTTCTCATTTCCTCCTTCCATCCAGGTAGCTATCAAGCAAGATCACGCCTCAGATTACAGCTTTACCCAAGTGGATGTTGAATACCAAAGTAAACCTCCTTCTTATCCCTCCTGCCAAGTTTTTGGGCACTCTCCCATTAATTTCCCCAAAGCTAATTTTAAATGGTTGCTTAAGGTCACATCTGCTGGTCCAGATGGTATTGTTGGCAAAGATCTGGTTAGCCATGCAAAGATGACAAGTCATACTGTTACTACAGATCACAATGCTTCTCCTTCCAAGAGGAACATTAGTCCCCCCTCTAATGATTGGGTTACTGTGGCTAGGGGGAAAATTCTGGAACGGGCCTACCCACTTCTCTCCAGGATATGAATGTTTCAAACTCCTTTACCCCTATGGAATAGGCTGACCAGACTATTGGGTCGGACATTGATTCTCCCATTGCTATGAACCCCATTCTTGTCTCCAAACTAAAAGTGATTGACGAAGAGGAAGGAAAAGACTTGAAGAACAAACAAACCTCAGAAATGGAAAATCCAAAAGCTACCAAAAAGAGGAAAGGAAAGGGCAAAGCTGGTCTCTCTTCCCTCCATTAGTTTAATTATGTTAGCCTCCTACAACATTAGAGGGTTAAATAAAAAGCCTAAGCAGGCTTATGTTAAGTAAATTATTGCATATTACAATATATCTATTATAGGTTTGATTGAAACTAGAGTTAAGACTACTAATGCTACTACCATCTCTAGGAGGCTTTGTAATAATTGGGAATGGACATTCAACTATGATTACCATTCCAATGGTAGGATTTGGGTGGGTTGGAATCCTTTTCATTGGAAACTGGATGTCCTTTTTGTTTCTTCCTAAGTAATCAACTGTAAGGTGCAATCCTTAGATTTTCATAGTACTACTTTTTTGGTTTCTTTTGTTTGTGGGCTAAATTCTTATATTGAAAGAAGGGATCTCTTGAATGAATTGATTAGTTTCTCTCCCTCTAATAGCTGGTGCTTATTGGGGGACTTTAATGTAATCAAGGATCTTACTGAAACTAAACAACCAAATGATTTATGGGATATTTCTAAAGTTGAGTTCAAAGACTGCACTAACTCCATTGAAGTGGCTGATATTCGTGGTACTGGTCCGTTGTTTACATGGTGGAACAATCAAACTTCTTGCCCAGTCCATAAAAAACTTGATCGGGTAATGGGAAATTCTACCTGGCTCTCTCATTTCGATCTCTCTCATGTTACGTATGCTCATTGCGGGCTCTCTGATCATTCTTTACTTCTTCTCAACACTGGTATTCGGTTCTCTAAGCCAAAAAGACACTTCCAATACTTCAACCATATGGCTCTTCTTGAGGGATTTTATGAGGCTATGAGTATAGCTTGGAACTCTCCAATTGTTGGGAATCCTTTCTATGTATTTGCTCACCTCTTACCAAGGATCCAAACTCTACAAGAACATCCTCAGTCTGAATATTGCTACTTGTTTTTACAAAGTTTGGGAGGCCCAGAATACCAAGATTCACAAAGGTACCATTATCCCTCTAAGGAATCTGGCAAAGGATGTTATCCATCTCATCAAAACTAGGCTCTCAACTTGTAAATCTTTCCCCAAGGCCACTAACTGTAATCATTTCTGTAATTGGTTGTTAGTTTAACTTGTTTTGTTGGGTTCTCTTCCATGTAACGTATCATCATCTCTGATATTTAGATGATGTTACTATACTATGGGGTATGCCCCTTTGCCATTGTTTTTGGTCCTCATTTATTACAAACAAACAAACTTAGCAAAGAAAAAAAAGAAGAGCAAAAGCTCGGGGCATACCTACTCCTGTTATAATAGTCGGAGAAATTCAAAAATCTTTAAGGGAGTATGCCATGTCCCATATCGCAGATTTACAAGCGAGCATTCTAAGGCCCGCGATCCAAGCTAACAACTTTGAGATCAAGCCGGGCACCATTCAAATGATCCAAAATAATGTTCAGTTCATGGGATTGCCAAATGATGACCCAAACGATCATTTGATCAATTTCTTGGAAATCTGCGATACATTTAAATGCAACGGAGTGTCCGACGATGCCATCAGACTCCGACTGTTCCCATTCACTCTGCGGGACAAGGCCAAGAGTTGGTTGCATTCATTTCCGCCAGGCTCCATCTGTTGGGGATTTCGATACAGAAACGCACAACGGAAATTAAAATTTAAAGCAATTTCAAAACCCTAGAACAGGATCCATACGAAAAACAATTAATTCAGTGGTAAGAAATTATACCGATTGTAAAAGCTAGAATCGATGCGGTCGAATCTCCAACGCAATTCAAATGGACTGCGTCTCTACGGTATCCACACGAACGCTCCACACAAATCGTCCTACGATCTGCAGAAGAAGGAAACGCGGTACTAGCCACCAAGGATGAGGATTTTTAAACTGTTTTTCTCTAGTCTCTCTCTAAGAGCGGCTAGGTTTTTCTTTGTTTTGACGTAAAACCTAAAGTGACTGATATACATCATATATATAGCAGTTAGGAGGAATTAATCAAAACCTAATGTTATTAAAATCCGAATTTATATATATTTTAATTAAGTCTTACTTAATTAATATACCTATATATAAATTATCCTATTAATTTAAATTCGTAATTTAAAATTATATCAATCATATTGACATATTTAAATCTTTACAATTTAAATTAATTTCCTTTTAATTACGTTCTTTGTGTGTGACCCTATAGGTTATTATTACGTTGGCAATAACTTTAAAATCTTATTATAAAGTTTTAAACGGTGAGCGGCATCTAGTAATGCATCACTGCTACCCAAGTAATAATAAGATCGATGATTCGATGCAACCTTTTTGTGACCAATGTTTCAATGTAATTTAATCATTTTAACCTTAATATCCTAGATTAAACTCGAGTCATGGAATGTGTCATACTCTTCATAATTTAATCTGAGTTTTCTTGATCAATGAGTAGACTATATGAAACAAATCACTATTTGAGAATGGCCATGCATTTCATAGTCCTACTCAATCAAGAGGCCTATGGATATCACCTATAAAATATAGGATGGTTAAATTCCATCTAGATCACTCATATTTCTCACACGATTCACAATGAACCCAATAATCACCTTTATAGTCCACCCTATTAAAGGTGACATTTGATGATATCAAAATACATAAATTCTCGTGTAGTAATATAGCGGTTTCAGGTCGGAGGACCATTACATCATTGTCACTATGAGAATTGCTAATGACACTTCGCATAATGCTCCATATAGAATTCTCATGGTGAGTCTGTCCAGTACATCGTTCTCTAACATGTACCTATGCATTGACTTAATATCTCATATATTTATGACCAATGAGATTTGGTCATCAGTCAATCCACATACTAGTCTCAATGCATCATTGTTGCCCCATCAACAATGATACTCGACTAGGGACATTTAAGAACAATGATACTAATTGTAATTATATAATCTCATGTTCAAGTCACATACTTGAAACTATATAATTTGTATCACTATTCTAAGGAATTTTATTATGTTAACAATTATATTACGCAGTAAATAAAACCATAATAAAATCATTTATTTATTCAATCAATAATAATATCAAATGTTAAGCAATTATATCAAATAATTGGCCTCTAGGGCATAAACTCTAACACCATCACCACATGGCCTGACTTGGCTCAAAAATTCATGGCGAAGTTCATTCTGCCTGCAAAAATAGCCATGCTCAAACATAGCATTACATCCTTCGTCCAATTTGAATCCGAGTCTTTTTACGACTCGTGGGAGCGATTCAAGGATTTACTGAGAAGATGTCCCCACCATGGATTGCTAGAATGGCTTCCCATTCAGACCTTTTATAATGGTTTATCCAGGTCTACTCGTTTGAGTATAGATGCCGCATCTGGTGGGGCCTTTATGTCAAAAAATCATGCAGAAGTATATGACTTGGTGGAAACAATGGCTGCCAACAATTACCAATGGTATAATGATAGGCAAGCACCTAGGAGAGTGTCGGGGGTTTATGAGGTTGATTCAGTCACGACATTAGCTGCTAAGGTTGTTGCGCTAACCAAAAGACTCGACACCACGGGAGTGTAATCAGTGCAAAGTGTCGCAGTGCCATGTTAATGGTGTGCAGGGAGTCACCCAACTGATCAGTGCGCTATAAGCCCTAAATCAGTTCAATTTGTTTCAAACTACGGGCGGCAGCAAAATTCCAATCTCCTCACTCACTATACCATCCTGGACTGAGAAATCATCCGAATTTCTCCTAGAGCAACACTAATAGCAACCAAGCACATCCATCTACCACCAAACCAAATTATTCAAATCCTCCTAGTTTCCAAGCTCAGAATCAATACCACCAACAACCATAAAATTCTTAACAACCCCCACCTCAGCAGGAAAGAAAGCCTAGTTTGCAAGATCTTCCGATCTCCTCACTCACTATACCATCCTGGACTGAGAAATCATCCGAATTTCACCTGGAGCAACACTAATAGCAACCAAGCACATCCATCTACCACCAAACCAAATTATATAAATCCTCCTAGTTTCCAAGCTCAAAATCAATACCACCAACAGCCATAAAGTTCTTACTAACCCCCACCTCAGCAGGAAAGAAGGCCTAGTTTGGAAGATCTCCTTTCGAGATATATTGCTCAAAATAAAACTAGGAGCAATAATCTAGAGGCATCCATCCGGAAACTAGACGTCCAAATGGGACAATTGGCAACTGCTCTGAACAGTCGTCCTTAAGGCACATTGCCAAGTAACCCTGATGTTGACCCAAAACGAGATGGCAAGGAGCAGTGTAAACTGTCGCACTCCGGAGTGGAAGGACAGTAAATGAAAACGGTGGAAAGATTTCAACAATGCAAGAGGAAGTGTCTGAAAATGAACCAAATGTGGAGCCAATTGGCGATAAGTCTGGGGGAGAAGATAATGCACAGGATGAACCTACAAAACCAATCCCCATAGTGAGCAGGTCTAGTCCTCCTATCTAATAGTTACCATTTTCCTAACGCTTGCAGAAACAGAAGCTCGATAAATAATTTTCAAAGTTTTTAGAAGTGTTTAAGAAGCTTCATATTAATATTCCATTTGTAGAGGCGTTGGAGCAAATGCCTAGCTATGTAAAATTTATGAAGGACATATTGTCCAAAAAGAGGAAGATGGGGGATTACAAGATAGTGGCACTAATGGAAGAATGTAGTGAAATTTTACAAAACAAGCTTCCGAAAGCTGAAGGATCCTGGGAGTTTCACTATACCATGCACAATAGAGGATCAGTTCATCGGCAAAGCCTTGTGTGATTTGGGAGCAAGTATTAGTCTAATGCCTCTGTCTATCTATAACAAGTTTGGGGTTAAATGAGGCCAAACCTACTAGTGTAACCCTGCAACTTGCTAAGAGATCTCTTACTTACCCGAAGGGGATCGTAGAAGATGTGCTTGTCAAGGTGGAGAAGTTAATTTTCCCTGTATATTTTATTTTCTTGGACTTCGAGGAGGATAGGGAGGTCCCAATTATCCTAGGAAAACCATTCCTCACAACGGGAAGGACACTAATAGATCTGCTAAAGGGGGAATTGACTATTAGAGTTCAGGACCAGGAGGTAACATTCAATGTATTCAGGTCCATGAAGTATCCCAGTGCCTCGGAAGAATGCTTCTAGATTAATGTGATTGTCAAATCGATGCGAAAAGTATTTTCTAAAACTTGCATGTCGGACTCACTTGAGGCTACTTTGACAGGTACTAGTAATATGGAAGAGCATACTCATTTTGAGTGTGCTAAGTGGTTGGATGCAACCCAGAGATCGAAATAATTCCAACGATAGTTTGAATCTCTGAATGACCAAGAAGCATCCACTTCCAAGTCACATCCCTCAATCATAGAACCGCATATCCTTGATCTCATGCTCTTGCCAAACCATTTGTGGTATGCCTATTTAGGGGATTCATCCACCCTACCAGTTATTATTTATGTATCTTTGGATGAGGTTCAGGAAGAGAAGCTACTTCAACTTCTCAGACAGTATAAAACAACCTTGGGTGGTCAATTATGGATATAAAAGGTATCAGTCCATCTTTCTACATGCATAAAATCCTACTCGAAGATGGGTCTAAACCTTCCATCTAACATCAGCAGCGGTTGAACCCCATTATGAAAGAGGTGGTCCGAAAAGAAAAAATCAAATTGTTTGACGCGGGCATTATCTACCACATCTCAAACAGTCCCTGGGTTAGTCCCATCCAATGCGTGCTAAAGAAGGGTGGCATGACAGTAGAGTCAAACGAGAATAATGAGCTTATTCCCACCAAAATAGTGACTGGATGGAGGGTATGTATGGACTATTAGAAGCTGAACAAGTCCACCCGTAAGGATCATTTCCCTCTACCCTTCATTGACCAGGTGCTAGAAAGACTCGCCGGGCACGAATTTTATTATCTCCTTGACGGAAACTCTGGTTATAATCAAATTGCTATAGCACCTGAAGATCAGGAGAAGACTACATTTACATGTCCGTATGGGACCTTTGCCTTTCAGAAAATGTCTTTCGGGCTATGTAATGCTCTTGGCCCTAGTAGAAGTGCGCATTAATGTTCTATAGGCCAGCAGAGTCAGAGGCAACAAGTTAGGCCATCCCTTGTGATTAGCAAACATCTTTTGCATAATTTTCTTGATATTCTTGTTGGCTGCTTCGACAACACCATTCATCTTGGGACGATAAATGATGAAATTAAGATGTTTGATATGGAATTTGATGTATAATTCCTTCATCATCTAGTTGTTTAGATTCTTGGCATTGTCCGATACGATCACCTCTGGTGGTCCATATCAACAAATGATATTGTTTCTGATGAAACCAATGACCTCTTTGGTAACATTGGGAAAAGAGGTAGCTTCTACCCATTTGGTGAAGTAATCAATCATGGTAAAGATGAATCGATGACCATTGCTGGCTTTGGATTCTATTGGCCCAATCACGTCCATTCCCCACATTGAAAAGGGTCACGGAGAGCTCATACAATGCAATTCATTTTGAAGAGCATGAATGGCATTTCCATGGACTTGGCATTGATAGCATCTCCTGACGTGATCGTCACAGTCGGCTTTGAGAGAAATCCAATAATGCCACATACTCCACCATGGACTTCATCCATGAGTATTTGGGCTTGATCTTTGTCCAGGCATCTTAGAACGCTTATTCCAGCATCCCTTTTGTAAAGTGCGTCTCCGCTCAAATAAAATTTCGTGGCCATTTTATGGATCCTCTTTCTTTTATCTTGACTTACTCCAATGGGTGTAGAGCCATCTCGAAGATATTCTTTGATATCCAGATACCAGGGCTGTTTGATGGGAGATAGTTCATCTGATATTTCTCTAATGTAATTTCCATAGGCTGGTGCCTTTTGGCTTGTAAATTTGATATCTAGAATGCCTCCCCTTTTATATATGTTGATTAAGGAAGCCAGGGTTGATTGTGCATCGACGAAATCATTCATATTCCGAGGGATATGGATGAAGGCTATTTCTTTGAACTCCAGAGCCATCTTGATAACTTGACAGTGGTAAGGCAACAATGTAATTCTTTAGTGAGATATGCTCCGATGATTTGCTTGATGACTAGCTCGAAATCCCCAAAGACTAACAACCGTTTGATGTCCATGGATTGGGCCAGTTTCAATCCCATTATACAGCCTTCATACTCAATTGTGTTGTTGGTGTTGACAATCTATAAATTGATGGCCACGAGATACTGTTCTCCCAAAATAGATACCAGAACTGCCTCTACTCCGACACCTTCCATGTTTACGGCTCCGTTAAAATATAATTTCCAAGATCGGACTATATTTTCCTGATGGATTTGTTGAATTTTCATTATTCCTTCATCTGGGAAATACATTTCCAAGGGTTCAAAATTCCCTGATGGTGCTTCGGCCAATTGATCCGTAATTCCTTAACCTCTGATAGACTTTTTAGTCACTTAGATGATGTCGAATTGTTGGAGGATCAACTGCCATTTGGACAATCGTCAATTCAACATAGGTTTATTGAATACGTACTTCAGAGGATCCATGCGGGATATGAGATAGGTTGTGTGCCCATGAAGATAATGATGCAACCTCATGGCAGCCCATACTAAAGCACAACATGTCTTTTCAATCAAAGTGTACTTTTGCTCGCCACTACTAAATCTCTTGTTGAGGTAGTAGATAGCTCTTTCCTTGTCTCTATCGTCTTTGAGATTAGTATTCAAATGTTCATTACTTTCATTTATGGGTTTAATACCCCCTATGAAAGGAAACCTTTGTGGAAGGACTTAAGATCCATTGCCTCTTCTATTAATCTTCCATGGTGTCTGCTAAGTGATTTTAATGGAGTAAAATCGGCTACTGAAATTAATGGTGGGGATGATAATTGGGATTGTGGTATGCAAGACTTCCTCGATTGTATATCCGACCTACATCTTGATGATCTCCGAGTTGTTGGGGACTTCCATACCTGGTGGAACTTTAATGACTCTAAACCTTCGTTCAAAAAGTTAGATCATGTTATGGTGAATAATGTTTGGTTAAATCGTCTCCCCTGTTCTTAGGCCTGGTTTACCCCACGAGAACTTTCGGATCACTGCCCTGCTGTTGTCAATACTGGCCTTATCTTGCCTCGCATCCACAAACCTTTTCAATTCTTTAATTTCATGGTGGATCTTGAAAGTTATCAGGATGTAGTGAAGTCTACTTGGAATGTCTCTGTCTTTGGTGACCCTTTGCAAGTCATAGCTGGCAAGCTAAGATCTACTAAGAGGGCTCTGCAGTCTCTCAATAAAAAGCAGATGGTAATCTGTCCTCCAATGTGGAAAAGGCCAGAGATTTACTTCATGCTTCACAGATTGATATCTCCCTTAACCCTAATGATCTCTCTCTTTATCAGCGTCAAAGATATCTTTCTCAAGACTTATGGGTTGCCTTTATATCTGAGGAAAACCTCTCCAAGCAAAAGTCTAGAATTTAATGGCTCAAGGATGGGGATGGAAACAATGGCTTCTTTCATAACCAAATTAAGAACATGTGGAATCAGAATAAGATCTTATCTATTGAGAATGCTTCTGGTGATCTTTGTTTTGGTCAGCTGGAAATCCAAAAAATTGTTGTGAACCATTTCAACTCTTTGTTGGGGTCCTCTTCTCTCAAGCTGGCCGAAATTTACAAGATCTTGCTTCCTCTATTTCTAACACTATTACCTCTCAACAAGCTTTTATTCTTGAGAGTGACATTTCAGATGCTGAAGTTCTATCCACTTTGAAATCCATGAAGAAGAACAAGAGCCCTGGCCCTGACGGTTTGAATGTCAATTTCTTTATACATTCTTGGGATATTATTGGGAAGGATTTTACCCTTGCTGTCCAATCCTTTTTCAATCAAGGATGCTTTCTTAGAGGAACTAATTCAACTTCCATATTGCCCTTGTTCTTAAGGTTCCTAATCCTTCCTCCATGAATGATTATAGACCTATATCTTGTTGCAACACAACCTATAAGTGCATATCTAAGATTATTGCTTCCAGGCTAAAAATTCTGCTTCCTCTCATTATTTCCCCTTGCCAAGCTACTTTTGTTGCTGGTCGTAGGATAGGAAATAATATTCTTCCTGGTCAAGAATTATTTCGAAATTACCACAGGTCTACGGGTCCTCCTTGTTGTGCTATGAAAATTGATCTTAGTAAAGCATTTGATTCGGTATCTTGGAACTTTTTATTGGAAGCGCTTAGGCTCTTTAAATTTCCTCCTAAATTCGTGTTTTGGATAAAGGCTTGTATTACCTCTACTTTCTTCTCTGTGAAGGTTAATAGAGCCTTTGTGGGTACTTTAAAGGGGTGAAGGGATTAAGGCAAGGGGACCCTCTTTCTTCTTATTTGTTTGTGATATCTATGAAGATTTTATCTCTTATCTTATCCAAGGAAACTTTACAGCCCTCTTTTAAATTCCACTAGAAAACTAAATTGTTGTCCATCACTCATCTTTGCTTTGCAGATGATCTTCTTATCTTCTGCCATGGTGATACTAATTCGGTAAGGATTATAAAGCTTTGCATTAACAAATTTTCTTGCCTTTCATGGTTGCACATCAATGCTTCGAAGAGCATGTGTTTTCTTTCACAAGTCCCTACTAATCTTGCGGAGTCCATCATTAACACTTTAGGTCTCTGCCAAGTTTTTGGGGGTTCCTTTAATCACTTCTAACTCAGCCTTGCAGACTGCCAACCTCTTTTAGATAAGGTTAAAAAACAAGAATCTCTTCATGGACTAGCAAATTCCTTTCCTATGCTGGGCAATTGCAATTAATTAAATCTATTATCTATGCCATCCAGTCTTATCGGTTGGGTCATTTTATTCTTCCTGCTACTGTTATAAAAGAACTAAAGTCTATTGTGACAACCCGAGAATTTGAATATTTATTAAAATCTTAAAATAATGAATTAAGGTTAAATAATAAACCTAGACAGAAAATAAGTAAATGGATTTGGCATTTACGGGAAGAAATTTTATGGATTTAAAATTTTTGTGGTGATTTATTCAAGATTAAGGGTATACGTGTATATGTTCTGTGTATATGGTTATATATGTGTACAGTATGTGGATAAAGGTCAAGGGTTGACCAGATAAATTATATCAGTGGCAAACCCTAATATTATATTAAGAACATCAACATTCAGTTAGAAAACCCTAACGACAGATAATAAACCCTAATATCGGTTCTAGAAACCCTAATTTCAGTTTCGGGAATCTGAAACTCTAATTCGAATTACGAAAAACCTAACTTGGGATCTCAAAGACTTAAGTGTATTGATTATAAGATTAATTAGGGTAAAGCCTAATTGATTATTAGAAAACCCTAATTTTAAAATTAGGAACCCTAATTGTTCTGTTAGAAACCCTAATGTACAATTATGGAACTTAATTGCTAAATTAGCAAATTTTAATTAGGAAATATTAATCCTAATTTTTAAGTCCTAATGTGATTAAGAAATCATAATATAATTAGGAAACCCTAATTATAATTTAGAAATCATAATTTTTCAATTTTAAAAACCATAATTAGAAAATCCTATAAACTAAAGTTGTAGAACCTAAGGGTTAAACCTTAAGGGTTAAAACCTAAGGGTTTGGACAATTGTCAAGAATGCCATTAAAATTACAAGGATAATGAACAAAATGCCCTTTTTGGATTTCTTTATTAAGTTACTTGTAAATCTTACCAAATTGGGAGTTGGTGACCAACTAATTTTGACCTTGTGACTTAAAAACCTCCAGCAAATCAGTCAAAGTCATCAGCCATATACAATATATCATAATACATATAGATTAAGAAAGAGAATGTGTACTAAATTGGCACATTTGCACCTAAGCTCTAAACAACTCTTTCTCTCTCCCAATCCTCCGAAAATCCTAAGTGCATCAGTCACAATATAACCCTCTAACACACCTAGATCAGATTGGTAAGGCAAGATCAAAGCTTGGACAAAGAAGGCATAAAATCCTAACTTGTGTTTGATCTTGCATGATAAGATAAAGTTTGTGTTTATGTGTTTATATCAGTGCTAGATGATGTTTCATGATGATCTATGATGATCTATCATAGATCCATAGCATCAAAGTGGGTAAAAATTGAAGTTTTCAAAAACTACTCAAGAACACTAGAGTGGTCTGACAACCAAATGTCAGTGGCTCTAGATATTTCTGTGTTTATGATTTTTCTTGTTTTAAGTGTTAGATCCATAGTCTGACATGATGTCTTTGATCTGGAAGTAGAATCATAGTCATTCCATGTCCAGATTGCATGTTATTCATGGTCAAAACCCGTTGACCAAGCATGACCGGATGATTTCTGGGTAACCCAGAAATCATATAACCGGGTCTGACAAGCTTTTCAAATGCCTTGATCTGTCAGATGATAAGAGATATGATGATGTTGCTGTAACCTATTTGTAGCCTGTAATATGGAGTCTAGATTCACGGATTTAGATCCTTTAAACCATCAACTGATCAAAGGTAGTGGACGGTCAAACTAGACCATTTGGTCACGATTGCAGTTTCTGGAATTTCCAGAAACCGGAAGAACAAACCTTCTGACAAGGTTTGGCCGGGCTAAATCTAGAGATTATGATGTACTTTGACTGATCTGTTACATATGTTCTTTGACATGTGTACTATATGTTTGAACCATTGTATTGACAAGTTAATGACCAGAACCTGGATTAAAGTGAGCTAGAAAGTGCCTAGTCGACACTGTCTGGGTTTCTGGGTTACCCAGAAAACCCAGATTTGGTTTGACAATAAGTTTGAGAGCCCAAATCTTCGTGATGTGTGGTTAAATGACTCAGGTGATGATCGAAACTTGTAGTACAACATACCTACTATACAATTGTTGCGTAAGCAAGCCCAGAAACTCATTGGATTAGAAATTAGAAGCGGTCAATCAGGGCATGTTGAACACTGACTTGTCAGTGTTCTTGAGCCAAGAACACCTAAAACGACAGAAAGTGTCGCTATAGCCTATAGCGACGATTTTAATATTTTTATTTTCTGAATTTTCGAAAAATGATTAAAAATAGAAAATAAATTCTAAAAATTACAAAAATGGTTTTAAAAATTATTTCAAATTATAAAAAATAACTTTTGATAATTTGGAGTATTTCTCATTAATATTTATTATTATTTGGATATTAATGATATTTAATTAGTGTATTAAATAAATTAGAAAAAAAATGATCTTTATATTATAAAAATCATTTTAAATAAGAATAAAGTGTTTAAAAATATTTTGAATTATAAAATATAATTTTCAATATTTTTGGAGAATTCACAATAATAAATTAATATTAATGATATTAGATTTATTTAATTAGTATATTAAATAAATGATGGAAAAATGATTTTATTGATTAAAAAATCATTTAAACATGAAAAAATTTATTTAAAAATATTTTAAGCTATAATTAATGACTTTTGATATTTTGTGAGAAATTTCATTAATAATTTAATATTAATGGTAATTAAATTATTTAATAAATGTATTAAATAAATTATAAAAAATAGAATTAATGATTTAAAAATTATATAAAAATAATTTAAGTGTTATAAAAATATTTTAAGTTATAAAATATAACTTTTGATATTTTGTCATGAACGACATTAATATTTAATGTTAATGGCAATTATCAGATAATGGATTTAAAGGTTTAAAAATCATATAAATATGATTTTAAGGTATTAAAAATACTTTGAGATATTATACATATATTTTAATATTATGTTAAGTATTTCATTAATATTTGATATTAAATAAATATTAATGATAATGGAATATTGTGGATTTAAATTAGATAAATACGATATTAATGATTAAAAAATTATGATAAATGATAATAATTATTTATAAATTATTATGAGCTTATGAAAAATATTTTGACAGATAATATAATTATCTAAGATAATTGTTAAGTGTTTAGATAGAGTTTAATTAAACTTAAACTCGACAATTGTCCGATTAGGTCATCGGGATGTCAGAATTATGCTGAATTCAACTCAGACTGAAATAGTTTGACTTGATACTAGGTCTTATGGACTGATAGGATTATGTGATAATGTGTTTAGGTTATTTTCAATATTGTGATGATATTATTCTAATTTGTAGGTCAATATTATTTATAATAGGTCTTCACGCAAATCTAGATAAATTGTGTAACGATAATCAACAGTTCAGGCAAGTTTTTCTTAACTCGACCTCGAGTTATTTCCTTCAAATATACTTGTGGGTAATCATTATTGATTGCCATGTCTATGAATTGTTGAATCGTACTCAGTGCATATTACATGTATTCATCAAGTATGAAAGGCTAATCACCTTAATTACCATTCAGTCTAGATATAATTGATATGTTCATGTTCAATGTTCATTCAGGTATAAAAATTTGTTCATGCTAGTTCACAATTATATTGTTGAATGTTAGCTAGCTATTATTCAAAATCTTTCCATCATGATACATCCTTAATTTATTGAATTTAAACTTGCTAGGCAAACTTGTTGCTCACCCTTGTTATATCATGATTAACATTACAGATTAAGACGAATACGTCGGATACAAGGAAATGTCAAAGACAAGTCCATTTTGGAATTATTATGTGCAGCTAGAATTGTAACTGTATTGTATAGTAATAATATTATATGTTAGATAGGTTATGAATTCTGTATAAGTTAAGGTTACTCGACCTTGGAGAAATAGTGTGTAAAGTTTATTGTATAAACAATTTATGTTTATATCTTCCGCAATAGTTATAAAAATAGTATACCAGATCCGTGGTGATTAGGACCCAAATTTGGGGCTTTCATAGTTGGTATCAAAGTTATAAGCATGAATTTGCGAAGAGCCCCCGAGCCTTTTGCTGGTGACATCCCTTTAAGGGAAGGCACCAAAGCCAGACTTTCCGTAGGGGACGCCGAGCCAGTCGGTAGCAAGTTGATAGGTATCACTGTGGGGTGCTATGGTTGAAAGTACCATGAGTGTCACATCTATTATGACTAGATTTTTATAGAAGGGACCTTCTATGCTCAAACATGGTGCTAAAGTGGCCTGGAACAAAATCTGTTTACCTCACTCAAAAGGTGGTCTAGCTATAAAGAACCTTAGGATTGGAACAAATCGTTGATCCTAATGGATCTTTGGAGATTGTTAATCATACGCATCATTCCCTTTGGTCTTCTCTTGGGTCAGAACAAACCTTAAATCTAAGTTTTTTTTTGTGTATGTCTATACCCAATGACTGCTCTTAAATCTGGAGAAAAGTTCTTCAGCTGAGACCTTTAGCTCTTAATCACATTAATTTTTGTATTGGTAATGGTGCGAATACTAGCCTCTGGTTTGACCCTTGGCTTGGTAATGGCACTTTGGCCACCTCAGTTCACTCTTCCATGATTATCAACTCTGGTATAGGGCCTAATGCAACAGTTAGCCACATTATACAAAACTCTACTTGGAACCTCCCCATCTCTAACCATAATGATTTCATAGTCTTCAGGGATGCCTTCGATTTTAATAGACAGTGTAACTCCTCTTTGTAAGATGAATGTTTATGGGGAGATACAAAAGCTAGTGAGGTTAAAGCATCTACTATTTGGCACTTAATTAGGCAGGTTGGTGTGGCTGTGCTTTGGGACAAATTGGTTTGGCATAAGACCTTCACCCCTCGATTCTCTTTCACTCTTTGGATGGCCTTTCACAAAGGGTTGCGTACCATGGATAGATTGCTTACTTTTGGCCTTTACGTTAACCTTATGTGTGTGTTGTGTAATACTGACTTGGAATCATTTAATCACTTATTCTTTCACTGTAACTATTCCTTTAGGGTACTTATCTCTATCCTTAGACATTGTGGTTGGATAAGTTGTAGCAGGAACTGGTTTTCAATTACCAATTATCTTATTCACTATTCTAGTCCTCAATTTCATCATAGTCTTATTCATCTTGGGTTTGCGGCTGTGGTCCATCGAGTATGGACTGAGCGTAATTCAAGGATCTTTACACATAAAGCGACTCCGATCAGGACTTTAGTGCATGATATTATGAATCTGCTGAAGTGAAAACTTTATTCTTATAATAGATTTCAAAGAATCAAAGAGAAATCATGCTATAGACATTTGGTCTTATAACGTTTATTGGCTGTTATGTTCTGTTAAGGATTCTTTAATAGATTCTTGTTGTTAGAATATTCTATGCTTTATTAAAGAGGTATAGGGTGGCTGGTTTGGTGATACTGCTACTAGGTGTGTTGTAGATGTATTGCCGATGCTGAAGGTTCTGTTTTTAGTGGGGATCTATTTGATGCAGTTGTTATGTGTCTGGTTTGGCATGGTTTTGCCACTGCTGCAACAAACTGATTGCATGGTGTCTAGGCTAGAAGGTTACTGCAGGGTGTTTTGGTTTGCCATGGTGTTTGGGCTGGAGGGCCACTGGTGCTGCAACCTGATACAAACTGATGGTCGCTGCTGTTTCAGTTATACTGTGTACTTATGCAAACTTAAGGCCATTGCTATAGTCTTGGCAGCTGTGGTTTTATGGTTATTCCAGTTAGGGCTTTTAGGGTTAGCTGGGGGTCTATTCCTTCTACTGCTGCTGGTTCATGATGTTCCTTGGGTGATTATAGTGTTGTTCTGCTGTTGTAGATGCAGGTTTGGGGGTCTGTTCCTTCTGAGATTTAGGCGAGCGCTGGTTTGGTGTCTTGCTACAGGGGTGCTATGCAGTTGTTGAAATTTTTTGCTGCTACTAGTTTGGGTGTGTGGGTCGATCACTGCTGTAGGTCTCGGCAGTTGGTTTTGGCCTAACGCTACTTCAGCTAGGTCTTCTAGCTATTGTAACCGGTAGATTGGGGTCTTAATGAACCTTGGGCATATTTATGCTTCTTCTTGCTGCTGTTGGTCTTGCTTAATTTTCTATGTTCCTTTGATAGTATGTTTTAATTTTCTATTTTTCTTAATGAACCGCTTTGTAATTATTTGTTGGGTGTCAGGCCGATAATCTTTTATAGTCATGACATGATAGGCCATGTCCTATGATGTCTATGCTATATTCTGATTAGGGTTTGCCCATACGGTTTGTATTTCTCCTTTTATTTTAATACAACTTTAATTTAGCAAAAAAAAAATATAATGAAGGTAATATAGTTTGAAGAAAATAGTGGGAGATACCAATATAAAATAAGGCCTAATTTATTTTGGTAAAATAAATTACTAAATGAATGTTTGCTAAAATATTGTCTTTTCACATGCAAAAATTTGAAAATGTCATGCTCACTAATTTCACTGCGTAGCATACTTGATGGACCGAACCGAATTACACAGACTGGTTAAGGAATCTGAGAATTGTTCTCACTGCTGAAAAGATTTCTTATGTCTTAAATTTGCCTATCTACAAAAGTTGCAGAGACAACCGCTGAGGAAGAGATTAATACTTTTAAACAGTGGCAAGATGATACATCTGTGGTTCAATGCATCATGCTCGCATCCATGAGTAATGAGCTTCAGTGTCAGCATGAAACCATGGATGCTCCTACTATGTTGCTGCACCTGCAAGAGTTGTATGGTGAGCAAAGTAGGACTGCTAGATATAAAATATCTAAGGAGCTCTTCTGATCTCGGATGACTGAGGGTACTACCGTTGAGACTCATGTCTTAAAGATGATCAATCTGATTGAACGTCTTGGACAGCTTGGGTTCGTCACAGATGGGGAGTTAAGTCAATATTTGATCTTGTAGTCACTCCCTGATAACTTCTCACAATTTGTTGTGAATTTTCACATGAATAAGTTGGACGTCAGCTTGCCTAAGTTACTTAACATGTTGAAAACTACTGAAGGTCACATCACTTCCTATCCAAAAAGAACCATGTCTTACTAGTGGATGATTCTTCCAAGAAAAGGAAGAGGCCCAAGGTATCTTCTGAAAAGAAGAAATCCAAGAAGGCTAAGGGAAAGACGAAAGTGAAGGATCAAAAGAAACCTGATCCAGCTAGCAAAGGAATTTGCTTCCATTGCAACAAGTCGGGTCACTGAAAGAGGAACTGCAAGGATAATCTTGCGGAACACAAGAAGAAGAAGCTTGGAGAAGCTTCGAATCCTAATCAAGGTTTATGATTGAAATTAATTTTTCTGAAATTCAATCTTCTACTTGGGTATTGAATACTGGCTGTGTTTCTCACATATGAAATAATATGCAGGGACTAGTCAGAAGTAGAAAGTTGAGCAAGGATGAGGTCATCCTACGCACTGGAAATGGAGCAAAGGTTGTTGCATTAGCTGTAGGGATTTATTGTTAAGTATTCCCTACGAGCAAGTTCATTTATTTAAATAATTATTATTTTGTTCCAAATATCATTAGAAACATTATTTCAATTTCTATATTGGATATGGATGATTTTGACATTATAATAAAGAACAACAATTGTTCTATTTATAATAATAATGTTTTATATGGTGTTGATAATTTGCGAAATGGACTTTATATATTTGACTTGCATGAAAATATACTTCAAATTGAACAAACTAATAAAAGGAAAAGAGAAAATGTTAATTATACCTATATGTGGCACTGTAGACTTGGTCATATTAATGAAACAAGATTATCCAAGTTGTATAAAGATGGGCTCCTAGAGCTATCGGATTATAAATCATATGCAACTTGTGAATCTTGTCTCATGGGAAAAATAACTAAATGTCCTTTTAGTGGAATAGGAGAAAGAGTTATGGAGTTGTTAGTATTGGTACACACAGATGTATGTGGACCTATGACAACGAATGCACGAGGAGGGTATTCTTATTTTATTACATTCATTGATGATCACTCAAGATTTGGATATGTGTATTTAATGAAATACAAATCTGAATCATTTGAAAAGTTCAAAGAGTTCAGAAGTGAAGTAGAGAAGCAAACTGGCAAAAGTATTAAGCTTCTTCGATCAGATCGAGGAGGTGAATACTTAAGTGGTGAGTTTCTCAATTGTCTCAAAGAAAATGATATAATCTCACAATGGACTCCACCAGGGACACCACAGCTCAATGGTGTATCTGAAAGGAGAAATCGAACATTGTTGGACATGATTTGATCTATGATGAGCTTTACCGACCTTCCAATTTCCTTCTGGGGATATGCCCTAGAGTTGCCTGCATACCAACTTAACAAGGTACCTACCAAATTCATCCCTAAGACCCCATATGAGTTATAGACAGGGAGTTATTTCTATCATCCAACTGATCAAAAGGTGTTTATTGCAAAACATGCTTCCTTATTGGAAAAGGAGTTTATCTTTGAAGGGGTCAGTGGGAGTAAGATATATCTTGAAGAGGTTCAAGAACCAAAAAATACTACAGATCAAAGTCAGGTACCTAACCAAGTGGAAGAACCTATTGTAACACACCCTATTCATAATTTGGAAGAGTACCGAAGATACTTGATAGGTATGGATTCGTTATAGAGGATGACGATGAGGTACACATCATAGTTGATGGTGATCCATTGAATTACGAATAGGCTATGAGTAGAAAAGACTCAGAGAAGTGGCAAGAAGCCATGAAATTCAAGATGGACTCTATGTATGAAAACCAAGTATGGACTTTGGTTTCACCACCTGAAGGCATTAAGCCTATTGGGTGTAAATGGATCTTTCAAAGAAAGACTGGAGCAGACGGCAAGGTATAGACCTATAAGGCAAGACTGGTCGCAAAAGGTTTCAAACAAAGACAAGGAGTTGATTATGATGAAACCTTCTCAC
The DNA here is from genome assembly GCA_016801055.1 of Panax notoginseng. Classification (NCBI taxonomy): domain Eukaryota; kingdom Viridiplantae; phylum Streptophyta; class Magnoliopsida; order Apiales; family Araliaceae; genus Panax; species Panax notoginseng. Next base: position 55,251,658 of record CM029012.1, on the reverse strand, counting down.
CAGTAGCGATGCTCAAGTCCATTCGGATTTTTCTTGCGATTGCAGCTTACCATAACTTTATCTTACAGATGGACATGAAAATGGCCTTCTTCAATGGGAAACTGAGGAGGATGTGTATATGACACAGCTAGAGGGATTTGTTTCAACGGTTGGAACAAATCAAGTCTGTAAGTTACAACGATCCATTTATGGATTGAAGCAAGCTTTTCTTAGGTGGATCATCCTTTTTGATGAGACAATCAAAGAGTTTGATTTTATCAAAAATGAGGATGAACCATATGTGTAATAGAAGGTTAGTGGGAGCACTGTTTTATTCCTTATAGTATATGTTGATGATATATTACTGATAGGGAATGATATTCCTATGCTATAATCAATTAAAATCTGGTTATCTAAATACTTCCCCATGAAGGACGTGGGTGAATCATCCTATATTTTGGGGATAAAGATTTATAGATCTAAAAGGATGCTTGGCTTATCCCAAGGAATGTATATTGACTCGATGCTAAAGAAGTTTAGCATGGAAGATTTCAAAAGAGGTCTCATGCCGATAAGCCATGGAATACATCTCTCCAAGAAACAGGCCCCAAAGACACCTGAGGAGAGAGACCATATGAATAAGTTTCCTTATGCTTCAGCAATATGATCTATCATGTACGGTATGATATGTACTAGACCGGATGTCGCTCATACACTTAGTGTAACAAGCAGATATCAGTCGAATCCAGGAGAAGAACACTGAAAGGTAGTGAAAAATATCCTAAAGTACTTAAGAAGAACTAAGCACGTATTTCTTATCTACGGTGGGTCTGAATTAAAACTGGAGGGCTTCACAGACTCAAGTTTTCAAATAGACCAAGATAATAGTAAATCTATTTCGGGGTATGTGTTTACCTTAAACGGTGGCGCAATGAGTTGGAAGAGTTCAAAACAGCAAACAGTTGTTGATTCAGTGACACAGGCAGAGTACATAGCTGCAAGTGAAGCTACAAAGGAGGTTGTTTGGATGAAGAAGTTCATAACCGAACATGATGTGGTTCCTAGCATTAGAGGACCAGTACCTTTATTTTGTGACAACACCGGAGTTGTTGCACAGTTTAAGGAACCCAGGTCTCATCAGAAATCCTAACACGTGTTACGGCGATTTCATTTGATCAAAGAAATCATTGAAAGAAGAGATGTCACCCTGGAGCGTATGGACTTTCAAGACAATATTACAGATCTATTTACTAAAACATTAAAACAACAGCAGTTCAATCGTCACTTAGAGAAGATGTGTATAAGATACCATGACGATTGACTTTAGTGCAAGTGGAAGATTGAAAGTAGTATGCATACAAGCCAATCATGTATGATGATAAAGCATATACTTGGTAATCAATCTTATTTATTTATTAATAAAAGAATTATTTATTAAAGGCATTTAATTATCTACATGGTGTTGTTTTAATAATATATGATAAATCCATAGTTTTAAGTAATGCTTTTAGAATCATGATGAGATCATGCTAATGAGATCTAAATTCTTAGATAGCTTAAAACTAAAATATTCTCAATCAATGGATTACTAAAAAGGAGATTAGTGAATTCGGATAGATTGGTACATACGTTGCTTGCTCATTAGAGGAGAATGATTGATCTCATGATCATTTATGTGGAGACACTAAAGCAAGTATGTAGGTGCTTATTGGAGAATAAGATCACTGAACATGACTCGCTAAGGAATACCTAACGGAGTTTTACTAACCTGTCAATAGAAATTCCTGTAGTGATAGTAGTACAAATGATCCTTAGACTTGAGATCATCATTGTAGACACTCGAAATTTTTTGTACACCTGTCACTAACATTGCAGGAGAGCAGATTCGTCTTTTATGAGGGAACCCTGAAAGACGATCCATATCCATGTCGGATACTACCGGAAGTTCAGCATCAACCCCGGATCGCAATCTGGGAGTAACAATTCCAATCTCAGAGTTAACCCCGAGGCATGCAGATCAATACCAAAACACACACCGGAGAAGACCGATTAATCTCAGAGATAACCCCGAGGTATCTAGTCTCAGTCCCAACCATGGGAATAGCCACCAACCTTGGTGATAACCCCAAGGAATGTAATTTCGGCAATAACCCCAAAAATACTTGTTACAAATGCAACTAGCTTCAATCTCAGTGGTCACAACAAGATACACTGTACCAGCCCGGCGATAACATCGAAAAGACAGGCACACCTCAAAGATGACAATGAGGACCTTCAACAAATTACAGCAGTTCAATCTCAGCGAAGCTGAGCAACGTCTACTTTATCAGCCCAATCCGGCGATAACACCGGTGAGGGGAAACATCATCATCTGACCAACATGATGCCACGCCACGTCGTCTTAACATCTCTATGCAACAGTGTCCCACAAGACTGACCAATCCCGAGTGACTATTGTGCGGGGTAACAGATGAAAGTTGAAGCTTGAAGACCGGAGGGCACCGTCCCATCTTCAATGACTTTGCACAAACTCTAATCCCATGCCATCGTATAACTCTCGACAACGGCGGTCCGAAATAGGTCCTGTATACCTCAAACGGATGCCCAGATTGTACTTCTGAAAGTTCGAGTGGACATTATAGTGCCTGAGTACTCGTACTTCGAGATGACCCGACCCGAAAAACCTAGGCCCACCCGGGATGCCTCTAGTACACCTACGGCTCAGTCGCAGGTACACCTGCGGCTCCACCCTCTATAAATAGAGGGCTTGGGGTGGCCATTTTGAAGGAGGAGACAGCGAGGAAGCCCTGCCCAATTTGCTCTGCACTCATCCCATGCAGTGTACTTTCCCCTTTTAAACACTTGTGAGCTCTTAAATAGCCCTTTTGTACCTATAAAAGTCTGTGTTTACCCACTCTAAAGATATAGAAGTCTTCTTTGGCAGCCCACTGTATGCCTTCTCACACACTTTAGAGTCCTTCTCTTTATCTTTGCATACACCCTTCTACACGTTGAGAGTCGTGTTGCTTGCTTTTGTCCGAACTTTGGTCCGTGGTTTCATTCCAGTCTGTATATATATATATTGACTAACATTATCGAGTTATACATCGATTGAGCCTAGACTTCGGTCTGGAGCGTTTATTTGCTTTCCTATATATATATATTTATATATATGAACTGCGTGTCGAACTCTATTCGATAATCCTAGACTTCGATTTGGAGCGTTTACCTGCTTTAATATATATATACTTATATATATTATCTGTGGTCGAACTCTGTTCGATGAGCATGGATTTTACATCCGGAGCGTTTACCTGCTTTTTAATATATATATATATATATATATATATATATATATTATATATATATATATATATATATATATATATATTATCTGTGGTCGAACTCTGTTCGATGAGCCTGGATTTTACATACGGAGCGTAGCGTTTACGTACTTTAATATATATATATATATATATATATATATGTATATATATACTTATATATATTATCTGTGGTCGAACTCTGTTCGATGAGCCTGGATTTTACATCCGGAGCGTTTACGTGCTTTAATATATATATACTTATATATATTAACTGTGGTAGAACTCTGTTCGATGAGCCTGAATTTTACATCTGGTGCGTTTATTAGCTTATATATATATATATATATATATATATATATATAAATTTCGTCCTGCCTAGAGTTCACTTCGTGGCAATTGATTGCTTTGTACAGCTTTCTTTACGTTTTGTCCCGCCTGGAGTTCCCTCCGTGGCGGTTGATAGCTTTTAACAGTTTTATTTACATTTCTGATCCCCCATGGAGGTGCTTCGTGGTTGGTGATTACGTTTGTATATATATATTTACAGCTTTTATATGTATATACCTACTTACTTCTTTCATACAAATTGCGGTATTCTGTGCGCCTAGGAATCATGTGATCACAGATTCATGCCATTGGATCTAGATTCGGTTCCCGTGATGGACATTTTCAGCTGTAAGAAGCTTGTAAATTGTATCTGTGATGTTTGGATTTCCTCAGATGGTTTCATACCCACGAGGAATTCAGCACCTTTTTGTACATTATTTTTATACGGATGCTTCACATCTGTCAAATAAAATCAATCAAGACGAGCACTTAATAAAATGGGAGTGTAAAAGGTCTCAATTACTATTGAGCATCAGGGTTTGAAAAACCTCTTTTATAAAACATCACTGCCATATTTTGCTTAAAATTGAATTTTTACATAAAATTCAAACTCTGTGTATATAGGTGCGAATGAGGCTTCACACTACTTCCAAATAACAGCACATTCACCCACACACACACACATTCAGATAATAGTTTCTTGAAAAGAGGCGGTCACCGTGGTAACACGGATGTCGGGGGTTCCCTAACACCTTCCCTCCGCATAACCAAGTCCCCGGACCCTAATGAATCTCGGTTTCACCGACCCGTTTAGCAGTGTCACATCACTGGGTCAATGTGCAAACTTTTTCTCGGTTGTGTTGGTATAACCATTTAAAAAACCAACTGGCGACTCTTATAGTCCAATCGTCGACATTATACATGTCGGACCTTTTTCACTTGTTTTTTCAAACAAATCTCACCTAAAATGAGAACACCAAAGAACAAGTAACGGAAAGGGACAATTAAAAATCCCGACGTCGACAATCATAGTATCTTATATATAATGAATTACACTTTGACTTATTCCTTAAGACCCTTAGGGTATATCAAAGGGTATGCTTGGGTGTAATAAGTTATATATGGAGATAATGAATTATCAATAAATAATCTACCACTTCTAGTAAAAGAAGAGAAATGTGTTATGTGATTCGATAAATGACAACTCAGGAATCCTTGGCCAAGGTAGAATAAATTAGAAAGTAGTTTCTAATTTGCATTCATTAGGAGTTGTGCATTTAGGAATCGAAATACATATAATTAAATAAAATAAGATTTGACAGTAGTAATTACATGTCTTATATTTGATTGAGACATTTTTTTATTTTGCTAAATTTAAACTATATTAAAATCAAGGAAATTACAACCTCATGGATAACCCAATCATAATATAGCATAGACATCATTGGACATGCCCTATGATGTCATGACTATAAAGGATTACAGGCACAATGCCCAACAAAGCTAAAACAGAAAACAATCAAGCTATTATATTTTAAATAGAGCAAATTTTCCAAAGGTCTAATGACATGAACATGCGAGCAGAGAATATGAGCCCAGCAGAGGACTTGCAGCTGAGAACATATGAGTCCAGCACCAGCCCTTACAGAACAGCAATATAGCATAGCAGTCAGGCAATTTTCTAGACCCCTGACTGACAATAAACATGGATACCATAAGGCCCAACAACTTAAACCAGTCCAACAACTATAACGAACAAGCAACATCATCAGTTTCCAAATAGGATAGATCCAGCTGCAACTAATATACACAACAACAACGTGTAGCAGAACCCTGCACAACAACTGCACATCAGAAGAAAACACTGCACATGTAATGCCTACAAACAACAAGCAAAACTAGCCGAGCAGCTGTAGCACACCAGAAGGCATAAAGAGGCAGAAGATACAAAAACCGAAGCCCACTTAACAAACCACCAAACCACCTAGGCGAAGCCGAAGCGCCAAACCACATGGTCGAAGCCGAAGCTGAAGCCCCATCCATCCAAAGCCCCATCCATCCAAAGCCCCATCTGGCTGAAGTCCCTCGTGGCCGAAGCCCCACACAACCGAAACCCAGCTGGCCGAAGTTGAAGCCCCACATGGCAAAGCCCCATCCCATTGAGCAAACAAACTAGCAAACAACTTATAAAATAAGATGGTGAAAACATGATCTGGATTTAAATTTTTGAAATCTAGCATTTGTGTGAATAATGTCAAATGAACAATATCACGAATAATAGTCCTAACAGGGGTAAATTTTTTTGAGAAAATTCGAGCATTACGTTCATGCCATATCCGATAAACCACAGCAGCAAACCCAAAATGTAACAGATTGTAATGAAAATTTGGGCAAGAGCAATTAGTGATAAAACCAGTAATAGAAGACCAATTCCTACAGAAACCACACCAACTACAAAGACTAATTCCTCGTTCCCCTTTTCCTGACCGTTTTTCATTTGTTCCTCTGTTCACCCATCTTTCTACATTCTCTTTCTTCTTTCTCCCTTTCTTTTTTTCTTTCTAGTTGCTCCCTCTTTTGGTTTGTTTCTTATTTTATCCATTTCTCCTCCTAAAAAGCTTTCCACTTCTCTGAGTCCGGGTTTCCTTCAGAATGGTGGATCATTCCCATCTTTCGGCCGAAAATTTTCTTAGCATCCCCTATAGGGATCTTTTTGCTAAGTTTAAGGTGTTAAACCCTAACTCCCTAAATTTTTTGATGTCTGATATGGCAGAATCGGAGGTTGATCCTCTTAATGTATCTGTTGAATTTGATGAATTGAAATCTAATATTGAAACTAGAGCGAAGTTAGGCCTAACCCATGGTTTTGGAATGAGGGAGATCTTCAGTGCAGCTCAACACTTCTCTAGCCAAGATTATATGGAAGCTACAGATGAAAGGAAGAAGAGCAAAACTCTTATGGATTTCATCCTTACCCAAGGGTTTAATTCCCAGCAGATTTCTGAGATTGCTAATGGTGGTAGGCCTACTCGTCTTGTTAATGCTCTTAACCTATTTGACAAAAGTTCTATGAAAGATGGTTATTTGGGTAAGGCCATTTTGAACTCTGATATTGGGGATTCCTATGTGGTCCCTACTTCTTTGGGTTCTGCTGGTTCGGAAGAGGGTGAATTGGTTCGCTCACCTAAGGGTGTTGTTGCTCCTAGTCGTTCTGACCATATTACTGTTGGGGTGGCTGGGGCCTCGTCGCCTTTTATTCCACCTGCCCATAAACCTTCTTAGAGTTCAGTAGCTGCTAAGGATTTGTAAATGTTGTTTACCATATCTAGCGAGAACTCAACTCCCGTATCTATGCAAATAAGTCATCTCCTATTCAAACAATTGTTCGTGACATCATGCAATCATTAAAATGCAAACTCCATACTACCGTCAAGTTTCAAAGAGTTAAAACTCATCCTTGGTTTACCCATTTAATCTTGAGTTAATGAAAGGGGGTCTTCTCTGTAATTCAGTAAATACGCACACCTAGAGAGGGGTGAATAGGTGTTTATACTTAATGTAATAAATAGTGAAAACTTTTTGCAATTTTTTGCTACAGGATTAATTTAGACAGTTGTGCCTGTCTGTATTGGTGTCTGGATTAATGTATCTATAAACTGATATAACACAGAACGCAGAACTTTAAACCAACACAAAGTAAAAGTGCAGAAATATAATGACACCAAGATTTTTACGTGGTTCAGCCCCTATCCTCTATCTAGTAGCCTAATCCACGACCAATCCCAATTAGGATTGGAGACTCTTTTTATTTCTATTTAAAATTCAATACATAAATTACTCCCTGTTACAAAGAAGCCTCAAATCTGATGTTGGACACCTATGCCCCCGGTTTGCACCTCTGCAACATGTACACCACTGCACCTCTTCTCACCTCTGAGACCATTGAGCCTTCTATGAACAGATTGACTAAACCCAGAAACCTCAAGCCAAAGCTATGCTTGAATACATTGATTTACAGTGAATATTATTTCCAGCAACCAAAGATAAAATCAATAAGAATAAATGACTGGAATAAAAACAGATGCTAAGCTTTGATGTAATATCTCAGTTTGATTGATGGTTGTTCGTATCCTCTTATCAGCCGAAGAGAGGAGATATATATAATGAAAAAGACCAACGGCTATAAGAACTGTTTGCAAAGACATCTCTGTCCCATTAGCAGCCTCTCCATAATTTCAGCAGCTTTGAATCACAAGAAGGATATTATGCAGATATGCGCTAGCTATTTGATTTTGAAAGGCTGAAATCAAGGAGAGAAATTCTTTCCACAACCACCAGTGTTAACCACGAATAAAAGAGATAAATAAGGATAATATTCAAAAGCTTCGGTAAGACTCCTTTTTAAAATGGACTACTAAAATATCACCAACTAATGTGGGCTCCACTCAGCAAGATTAAAATTCTTAACAAAATTAACACCCACGAGATATACTGATGAAACAGAGGAGCCAATTTTGCCTAGCTGTTATTATAAATACCAACATACCTTGATAAGCTCCCATTCAAATCTTCCTTAATTAGCTCCAAATCAATACTTTAATTCCAACATATCAACGTAATGAAGCCAGTAGCAAATGTCCATGAATTAACCATAACTCATACATATCATTTATCAACTTATAACCCATACTCCATGCTTATTTAATAAAATACCACATCATGAACCATGCACACTTAAATTAGTCATCAATCAAAACATCGTATAATCAAAAACTAACATTCTCCCCCTTTTTGATTATGACAATTTATGCACTACTTTTACCAAACATATGCTCCCCCTAAATTTAAGCTCCCCCTAAATTTATGCATATGAGATTTCCATAACAGATAGGGAAACATAAAACAAATAAGGGAGACATATATAATATCTAAATAGATAAGCCCATGCATCACATAGATATCCTATCCCAAATAAAAATAGTTAGAAACCAATAACATCATTAGTAGTATAGTCTAATTATAAAACCAATACAAAACATCCAAAAACCACTATCCAAATCCAAATGACCAATTCTTTTATCCCTTCTTGTCCCCTTATACTTCTCCCCCATTGGCATTATCAAAAAGATGGGAGTTAGGGAACAGCATCAGGTGCAGGTGCAGGTTCATAGAGAACATCATCCAGTCTTTTGTCGAATTCTTGGATTTTAATCATAGTCGTTGTGATGAGAAACCAATACTTCTATCCGTCCGGAGACATAATCAACCTTGTTGTTCAACTCTTGAATTTGCATGGAGACTGTTTGAAGGGCGAAGTCAAACCGAGTGCCCATATCTTGGACAAGTTGAAAAAGAGTAGAGAGTTAAACATTGGAAGGAGGAGGAAGATCAGTGGAATATGGTACATTAGAAGTAGGAATAGGAGAAGAGTGTGGAGATGGTGGAGTTGAAGTAGGAACCTTCTCAACTTCCCAACATAATGTTCCAGCAGAATTCACAGTCAATTTGGATTGAGATAGGATATATTTATCAATCACATCAGAAATTTGGACGACATCTTCATTGACAAACGAAATACCAAAGTGGGCAAAAATTTTGGTAATAAAACCCCAATAAGGAAAACACTTCGTTTTATTTATCAAACAACGCTCCATGTGCTTAATCATAAGCAACGCAAAATTAAACTTTGTTCTAGAGAGTATTAAGGCAGAAAGAATGAAATCTTGATATGTCATATTGGATCGACCCCCATTCCTAGGAACCAAATTTGCACGAATGAGTTTATGAATGACATTATTCAAGGGGGTAGTTTCAATTACAGTGGGTAAGCCAATAAATTCAGCCGAGGAACACTCTTTCACAATTCGTAACTGTTCAAGGACAGTTAAATTGGCAAATTCTATGGGTCCCTTAAGGGTGAAAGGACAGAATCCAGAACATGGAATATTAAGAATAGAGCCCAAAACAGTAGAGTCAATGACCAATGATCTATTTTTAACAGAAGTTGTTAGGACATCATCCTTAACAGACATATTCCCAAAAAATTGTTTAATGAGAGTTGGATATGCATATTTGGGTGGACTCAACATAGCAGAGAGGTTCATTTTTGCAAATAAAGTTGTGACCCCAATTTGTTGGAATAGGGCATGATCAACTGATTTCCCAAACACAATCGTTTTATTGAGCATAATATCTTGAAATCGCAGAGCATAACGAGAGGAAGTAAAAATTAAGGGAGTACCATGTGTTTGAGAAGTCGAGGAAATCAGATGGTCCAAGGAGGAGGAATCGGGGATGAGGATGCGGTCGGTTGATTTCCCTTGTCGATCGGTGTGTGAGAATCCGATTAGAGCGCCGGCGTGAGGAGTGAGATGGGATAGGCGTCTTGCTCGGAATCGCTTCCCTACCGAGGTTGACCACCTGACTGCCACGGGTTTTAGCCATTGGAGAACTCCTTGAAACCCTTGGTTGTGAGAGGAAGGAAGGAAGCTGAGAATAGCAGTAAGGGAAATTTGAAAGAGAGCAAAGCTCTCGTCTCAGGCAATAAGCAGTAGAGGTGTATTCCCGCTCAAGGACTAAATGACATGAAAACCCACTAATATCCTTTATGTTACTTTAATAGATAGTAACACATATTTTCACATATTGCAGTTAAACATATAATGGAACTGGACACCCAATAAAAATTGCACATATGTCAAAATAAATTTCTAGACAATACATATATATATATATATATATAGAATTTGTATTTTTAATTAAGATGTATCTATATATATATTATTTTTTATTTTATTTTCTATTTTTTTTTGTTATATATAAAGGCATAAAAATATGATAATTAAGCACAGACAGAGATTTCAAGTTCTCTTCTTAAGGTACAAAAATGTTCCTCACTTAAAGGTTTTGTAAAAATGTCAGCCAGTTGATGTTCAGTAGGGACAAATACTAACTTTATTAATCCTTTAGCAACATTATCTCTTAAAAAATGATGTCTCACTTCAATATGCTTAGTACGAGAATGAAGCACATGATTTTTAGAGATATCAATAGCACTAGTATTGTCACACATAATAGGCACATTTTCACAAATAATATTTAAATCATGTAATGTTTGTATCATCCACAGAATTTGTGAACAACAACTACCTGCCGCCAAATATTCATCTTCCGTAGTAGACAAGGCAACAGATGTTTGTTTCTTGCTGTGCCAAGCTATAAGGCTTTGACCTAAAAATTCACAAGCACCACTTGTGCTTTTTCTATCAACTTGGTACCCTGTATAATCTGCATCTGAGTATCCAATTAGTTCAAAACTTTGAGATATAGGATAGTATAATCCTAAATTCATTGTGCCAGCTAAGTATTTAAATATTCGTTTTACCGCTGTAAGATGAGATTCTTTTGGTTGAGCTTGGAATCTAGAACAAAGGCATACACTATACATAATATCTAGTCTTGATGCAGTTAAGTATAGTAAACAACCAATCATACCTCGATACATTGTCACGTCAACCTCATTACCTGTAGTATCTGCAGTAAGCTTGATAGTAGTACTCATTGGTGTTGACTTTGGTTTGGTATTTTCGAATCCAAATCTCTTCAATAATTCTTTCACATACTTGGATTGGTGAATGTGAATCCCTTCATTTGATTGTTTGATTTGAAGCCCCAAGAAATAATTTAATTCACCCATAAGGCTCATATAAAACTCATTATGCATACATTGGGAAAACCACTCGCACAAAGAGTTAGTAGTAGCTCCAAATATGATATCATCCACATAAATTTGAACAATTAATAAGTCCTTATTTTTGATTTTAGTAAAAAGAGTGGAATCAATTTTACCACGATTAAAATCATTGTCTAATAAAAACTTACTTAATCTTTTATACCAAGCTCTTGGAGCTTGTTTTAATCCATACAAAGCCTTTTTCAATTTAAACACATGATGTGGATATTTTTCATGTTTAAATCCTGGAGGTTGCTTGACATACACTTCCTCATTTAAATAGCCATTTAAAAATGCACATTTCACATCCATTTGATATAATTTAAATTGTCTAAAGCATGCATAGGCTAACAAAATTTGTATGGCTTCCAACCTTGCAACAGGGGCAAAATTTTCTTCATTATCTATCCCTTCTTGTTGATTATAACCTTGAGCTACCAATCTAGCCTTATTTCGAGTAATTATGCCATTTTCATCAAGTTTATTTTTGAAAATCCATTTTGTACCAATTATAGAAGCATCTTTAGGAGGTTTGACAAGATCCTATACCTGGCACCTTTCAAATTAGTTTAATTCTTCCTGCATGGCAATAGACCAATTTTCATCTTAGATTGCTTCCTTGGCACTCGTTGATTCTATTTGAGAAAGGAATGCAGAGAATGCACAATAATTTCTTGCTTTCCTTCTTGTGTTCATCCAAGTGTCAGGATCACCTATGATCAGATTTGGTGGATGATTTCTCACTGTTCTAGATGGTATAGGAAGCCTTGCTGCAGTCATTTGCTCTTCAGGTTCAGGTTCTACCACGTCAAGCTCTGCTTCAAACTGATCATCTAATTCTTCTTCTAATGTAGACGGGTTAAGCTGTCTGACTTGAGGCGTCTGCATGTCTGAGTTTTCAAACGGGGCAGATGACTCAGTTTGTCTAGTTTTTATTATTTGCTTTCCACGTTCATCTGACTTTCATTTTGATGCAGACGGCTCAGGCTGTCCGGATTGAGCTGTCTGTTTTCCATTAATCAGAATGTCTTTTCGTGTAGAAACTTTATTTTCTTCTTTTGATAGGTCATGGTTAAATTCATCAAAAACAACATGCACAGATTCTTCAACTTTAAATTTATCAAGATTATAAACCCTGTAAGCTTTACTATGCATTGAATAACCAAGAGAAATAGCTTTGGTTGATTTTGCATCAAATTTTCCAAGATTACTATTAGTATTTAGAATGAAACATTTAGCACCAAACACTTTAAAATAATTAATATTTGGAATTCTATTGTTTAGCAACTCATATGGTGTTTTCATTAGAATGGGTCTAATTAGTACTCTATTTAAAATGTAACATGCAGTACTTACAGCCTCTGCCCAAAAACTTTTAGGCAATTTACTTTCATGTAGTAAAGTTCTTACAGTTTCTTGAAGAGTACGATTTTTACGTTCCACCACACCATTTTGTTGAGGCGTTCTTGGTGCAGAAAACTCATGTGTTACACCTTTCTCACTGTAATATGGTATAAAATCTTTTCCAAATTCTCCACCGTGGTCACTCCGTATACCAATTAGCTTGAGGTTGTGTTTTGTTTCAACATTCTTTATAAGCTTTTCAAATTCTGCAAAAGCTTGATCTTTAGTTTTAAAAAATAAAACCCATGTAAATCTTAAAAAATCATCAACAATAACAAAGGCATAATGATTATTTCCTAGGCTAGCATATCTCTCGGGTCCAAATAAATCAAGATGTAATAATTGAAGAGGTAAAGAAGTTGATACCTGATTTTTGCTTGTAAAGGAATTTCTTGCTTGTTTACCTAACTGAAATGCATCACAAATACCTGTCTTTTCATATTTTAGCTTTGGTAAACCTTTAACAAGGTTCTTTGTAACTAACTTGTTAATCAATTCTATATGCACATGCCCCAACCTTCTATGCCATAGAATAGTTTGATCTTGAACAGTAGCTAAACAAATATCCTCATTTTGATTTTCAAAATTTATAGTATATATATTACCTTCTCTATTAGCTACTAAAGGAACATTATGAGAGGCATGAATAATAGCACATTTATCTTTTTCAAAAATAACTTTATGACCACTATCCATTAGTTAACTTACACTAATTAAATTATATTTTAACCCTTCAACATGATGGACATTATCAATGTAAACCTTACCATTACCAATTTTACCTTTACCGATGATTTGGCATGTGGTGTCTTCTCCAAAAGTAACCGTGCCTCCTTTCTTTGCAACAAGTGAGGTAAATTTAGTTCTATCACCCGTCATGTGTCTAGAACATCCACTGTCAAGTACCCATTTATGTGATGGTACTCTAGCTTTTAAGCATACCTACAAAACAAAGAAGTAACTCATCATTTTGGTACCCAAATTTATTTTTGTCCGATATTGTTAGTAGCAATTAAATCTCCTTTCTTTACCCAAACTTGCTTTATTTTCATTTTATTACAGTTTGTATCAAAATGTCATTTTAAACCACATTTTTTGCAAGTAACATAAGGTGGGCAATAAAGAGGCTTGTTCCTTGGTTTATTATTTATTACTCTAATTTTATTAGTCGTGCTTTTTATGTTTTTAACAGGATTATATCCAATTCCTTGTTTATCTAAGCTTGACTTTTGAGCACCCAACATTATATTTAAATTCTCTTCTCCTTGAACAAATTTTGCAAGATCCTTTTTCAAATATATTATTTCTTCCTCATTATTATTTTGCATGTTTAATATTTTTCCATCATTAAAAGCATCTATACAAGTATCTCTCATTTTCAAGCTTTCTTTTAAATCATCATTTTCCTTTTTAAGGCTATTATTTTCTTCATTTAATTTGTTTGCACGATTATATAAAATTTTATTATAATTATCTAAATATCCAATTTTAGCATTCAACTTAAACACTTCACATGATGTGTAGTCTTTAACTATTTCTTATTTTTCCTCAATTAAAGTTTCTACCTCCTTCATTAAGTCATTTATCCAACTTTTCAAGTGAGTATTTTTCTCTTTCATACGAAGGTTTTCATTTTGTAAAATAAGATAGTCAGAAATAGTAATTTCTCCAAGTTCAGGACTTACCTCAGATATTTTCTCATTGTGTATTCCGGTGAAGCACAGTTGAGCAGTTTTTTCTTCTTGATCTTCATGATCAGATTCATCATCACTCCACGTCATTAGAGCCTTCCCTTTTGAACCATTTGCTTTGTTCTTTCTGTTTAGTTGGAAACAATCTCTTTTGAAGTGACCGGGCCTTCCACATTCGAAACAGGTTTCCTCTTGTGGCTTTTGCTTGAAATCTTTCTTGTTGTTGAAAGCTTTTGTTGGTAATTTTGATCTATTCTTCTTTCGGATCAGCTCCCTCAATTTTCTAGTCATTAAAGCTATTTCTTCATCCGAATCTTCTTCATTGCCTTCTATGTAGCTTTCAGCTTATAGAGACAAGGTCTTCTTCTTAGGTTCCTCATCTTCTTCATCGTACAATTTTAGTTGGTTTTCAAACTCTTCAAGCTCTCCAAATAAAGTAAGAGTTTCCATCGAGTTGATTGTGATTGAGTCTTGAAGTGTAGTAACCTTTGGTACGAATCGCTTTGGCATGACTCTAAGAAGCTTTCGGTTGATTTCTTTTTGATCAATCTTTCGTCCGAGCATGCTTAGAGAATTCATTAGAGTGAGGAATCTTGCTTGGGCATCTCTAATTGATTCATTTTTCTCCAATTTGAATAGTTCGTACTCGTGCATTAACATGCTCAGCTTGACCTCCTTCACTTTAGTAGTACCTTCGTGGCTCATGATTACTGTGTCCCATATTTTCTTAGCCATAGTACAAGAGGAGACCTTATCAATCTCTGACTGAACCATGCCACTTAAAAGTGTATTCATGGCCTTGGAATTATAGGATAACATATACGATTCATTTGAGTCCATTTCCATGAGATTCTTTGGCTTGCCATCATCATGTCGTGAAATGATTGGTCCATTTTCGACTACCCACCATTCCCATGGGTTACGGTTCAGATAGATCTTCATCCTGAACTTCCAAAAGTTGAAGTTTTCACTTCCGAGAAACAGCGGTGGCCTACTTGTTGACTGACCTTCTTGAAAGTTTAGGTGTGCCATAGGATCTTCCCCTACGACCTGTAATGATCAATATTAGCAGAGCCTTGCTCTGATACCTAATGTAATTCAGTAAATACGCACACCTAGAGGGGGGTGAATAGGTGTTTATACTTAATGTAATAAACAATGACAACTTTTTGCAATTTTCTGCTACAAGATTAATTCAGACAGCTGTGCCTGTCTGTTTTGGTGTCTGGATTAATGTATCTATAAACTGATATAACACAGAACGCAGAACTTTAAACCAACATAAAGTAAAAGTGCAGAAATGTAATGACACCAAGATTTTTACGTGGTTCAGCCCCTATCCAGTAGCCTAATCCATGTCCAATCCCAACTAGGATTGGAGACCCTTTTTATTGCTATTTAAAACTCAATACATAAATTACTCCCTGTTACAAAGAAGCCTCAAATTTGATGTTGGACACCTATGCCCCCGGTTTTCACCTTTGCAACTTGTACACCACTGCACCTCTTCTCACCTCTGAGACCATTGAGCCTTCTATGAACAGATTGACTAAACCTAGAAACCTCAAGCCAAAGTTATGCTTAAATACATTGATTTATAGTGAATATTATTTCCAGCAACCAAAGACAAAATCAATAAGAATAAATGACTGGAATAAAAACAGATGCTAAGCTTTGATGTAATATCTCAGTTTGATTGATGGTTGTTCGTATCCTCTTATCAGCCGAAGAGAGGAGATATATATAATGAAAAAGACCAACGGCTATAAGAACTGTTTGCAAAGACATCTATGTCCCGTTAGCAGCCTCTCCATAATTTCAGCAGCTTTGAATCACAAGAAGGATATTATGCAGATATGCGCTAGCTATTTGATTTTGAAAGGCTGAAATCAAGGAGAGAAATTCTTTCCACAACCACTAGTGTTAACCACGAATAAAAGAGATAAATAAGGATAATATTCAAAAGCTTCGGTAAGACTCCTTTTTAAAATGGACTACTAAAATATCACCAACTAATGTGGGCTCCACTCAACAAGATTAAAATTCTTAACAAAATTAACACCCACGAGATATACTAATGAAACAGAGGAGCCAATTTTTCCTAGCTGTTATTATAAATACCAACATACCTTGATAAGCTCCCATTCAAATCTTCCTTAATTAGCTCCAAATCAATACTTTAATTCCAACATATCAACGTAATGAAGTCAGTAGCAAATGTCCATGAATTAACCATAACTCATACATATCATTTATCAAGTTATAACCCATACTCCATGCTTATTTAATAAAATACCACATCATGAACCATGCACACATAAATTAGTCATTAATCAAAACATCGTATAATCAAAAACTAACATTCTCCCCCTGTTTTGGTCTATTGTAGTTGTTGAATTATAAAAGAGAGGCCATGGTTTTAGCCAATTGTCTCTATATATTGTCTGTTCTAGGCTAAGCTGCTGGGCTTTTGCTTCAGTCTTGTTATTAATGCTTTGATGTTTGTCTTAGAGTTTTGGTTTTGGGACTATGGGTGATTACTGCAGTATCTTGCAAACCGCTAGGGTTTCAGGTTAAGGCAATCTGGCTGACTATTTAGTTTTACAGGTTCCTAGCTGCTGGACAACTAGTTTTATGGGCTCTTGTTTTGGGTTCCTGGTGCTAATTAGGTGTAGCTGGTTTTCTCTTGTGTTGCTACTGGTTTTATGCATATATTTTGCTATTTGGGATGTAGCAGCAGGTTTGTTGTAGTTCTATTTCTTTTGCATATTATGCGGCTGATAGTGAGCTCTTTTTGTTTGCAAAGCTATTGCTACTGATGTTTTAAGTATGGCTGGTCTTGGGGCTGTTGGGGAGACCTTCGGTAGAAAGGGGCGAGCTGTAGCTTGCTCCTTTTGGCAACTGTGCATTCTGAGTGATGTTATGTTTTGCTTGATTTGGGTTGTTTGCTATGTTCCAATATGATATGATCTCTTTGCTGCTTCTTAGTTGGGAATAGTCAAATGATGTATTCTATCAGTTATTGGGCATGTTTTCTGCTACTTGATGTTGATCATTTGGATTCCTCGGGGCTCTGAAATGCTTTCTTATGTAAAATGTTTTTTCTATCATAATAGGTTTGTTGGGTGTCGGGCCAAAATCTTTTATAGTCATGACATCATAGGGCATGTCCTATGACGTCTGTGCTATAATCTGATGGGGATTACCAATGAGATTTGTAATTTCCTTTAATTTTCATACAGCTTAAAATTTAGCAAAAACATAGTTGTTAAAGGTACCTCAAAATCAGGTTTGGTTCTTGAATACTTTCCCCTTACCCCTCCATTGTTGGATAATGGACCTATCACTATTAAACCTCTGTCTGAGGTTCTTCAGCTTGGAAACAATCTCTGGAACTCATGCCTTGTAGGAAGCTTCATTCACTCTCAGTTTCTGTTTAAACTTGTTAAAGATAATGTCCAAAAGTTGTGGGGTGGTTTGGGTCTGCAAAAGGTCTTCTTACAGGATAAGGGGTATTTCATCTTCAAGTATTTGAATCCTGAGGAACGTGACAATGTTCTAGCCTTAGGTCCTTGGTACATTTCAAACAAGCTCCTCTGTCTAAAGCATTGGAAGGAGGGGTTGGATTTTACTTCTGATGCATGCACTAAGGCCCCTGTTTGGGTGAAATTCCATAACGTCCCCCTTTCCTATCTAACAGGTCCTGGCCTGAGTTATCTTGCAAGTGGGATTGGTAAACCACTATTTGTGTACAAAGTTACTGAAAAATTGGAACCCATGAACTTTGCTAGGACCTGTGTTGAAATCACTTTTTCCACGGCTATGCCCTCTAGCCTGGATGTTGTTGTCCTTGATGAGGAAATTTTTTTGGAAAAAACTATCTCGATAAAAGTGGAGTACATAAAAAACCCTTTGCCTTGCTCCCATTGTATGACTTTTGGGCATTCTCTCCTCCGGTGTCCACATGCAAACTATAAGTGGGTACCCAAAATGGCTCCTTTAGTTCCTGAGATTGCCCCTCTCGTTCGTGATCCCTCTGCTACTCCTAATATCCCTCCTGCTGATAAAATGGACAGTTGGACTTTAGTTGCTAAAGGCCATAAACTGTAAGTGGTCCATGCCCCTATTTCTCCCTCTCCTAACTCAAAACTGTTCAACCTCCTATCTCCTTCGATTGTGGGAATGTCGGACCCTTTCTTAGACACTGATGTCACCCCTTCCCCAAACCCTCTTGTGGGCAAACTGAAACTAATTGATTAGAAGGACGTTAAGGATCTCAAGCAAAAAGCTAAATGCTCCCTTGATGTTGGTCAAGCCTCTAAGAAAAAGATCAAGGGTGGGGGGATCAAGAAGTCCCCAACTTAAATCTCTTTTATTTTATGTTAAATTTTTGCTCTATGAATATTAGAGGTGTAAATATGTCTCCTAAGAAGACTAGTGTTCATGATCTCATTTGTAATAGTAAAATCTCTTTTTTTGGCCTTGTTAAAACTAGGGTCAAGTCACCTAAAGCCAATTCTGTTTCTAAAGCTATCGGTAGGAATTAGCAGTGGCATTTTAACTATGAGTATCATGCAAACGGGAGAATTTGGTTTGGTTGGAACCCAGATATCTGGAATGTAACTGTTTTAAAAAAGTTTACCCAGTTTATTCATTGTCTTGTCTTTTCTATTAATCCTTGTTTTAATGGATTTATTACTATTATTTATGGGCTTAATACCCCCGGTGAAAGAAAATCTCTTTGGAATGATTTGAGGAATATAACAGCTTTGGTTGATAAACCATGGTCTCTCCTTAGGGACTTCAATGTGGTCCAATCTTTATCTAAAATTTATGGGGGTGCCTGCTCTTGGGACCATGGATGTAAGACCCAGAATTTTATGAAATAAAAGTATTCAATTTTCCTTATAATTACAATTCAGTAAATGGTTAAATTGATAAAAGTTTAAAGTTATGAGTGCAATATGATTTTTTTTTTCAAAATAAGCAAGTGGTTATAAAATAATCATTGTTGTCGGGGAATATTCGTTTGGTCGTGGAATATTCTTTCTGTCGGGGAATATTCGTACGACGACGCAGCTATTTGTGGGTCCCATAACGAATAACTGTCGGGTGAAGGAAAACGACAAATTTGAGTTTTTACAAATAACGGCGTAGTTGTTACCGTTAACACTGTTGGAATACCCGGTGGTTAAAATACAGTAATACGCGTTATTGCACAGTAGCACACGGTATTGCATAGTATTTTTGAAATTATTGATTCTTACGTAAGAAGGCACTACTCAATAATTGTTACAGTAATTACTGTTTAATATTTTATTTTATTGATTCAATAATTGCTACGTTGAAATTTTGTATTATTGTTGTTCAATAATTGTTGCTGCACAGTATTTCCCATTATCAGATCAATAATTCATATTATTTGAATAATATTATTAGATAACATTATTGGCAATGTCTAGAAAGTTCTGTCTAAGGAGAGGTTTGGTCATCTAATTGCGCGCCAGTAAGGAAAAATTCTTATTGGAAAGCCCCCTCTTTCCTGGGAACGGCCTGGTTGTCATAAATGTGATTCTGTAATATTATTTGTGAATAATTAATTATTGATTCATATGATAAGGAAATATTTATTTTATGTGGATATAAACGAGGGATATATTTTTGTGGTTAAAAATGAAGGAGTTAATGTTGAGGTTTTTATCAGTATTTTTGTCGGAATGGTGGTATTAAAAATCAGGGTTTTTGAGATATATTGCGGGGGTTATAATTTTTAATCCGACCGTTGGATCGTTGTGATTTTTGGATATGTTATACATATATAAGTTGAGTATATGCCCACAAATTTTGAACCGTTAAAAATGAACGTATGATTTATTATGAATTTTACGAGATGACTGGTTCAGAAATTGTTGAATTTTCGGAGTTTATCATTTTGGTGAAAAATTCTAGAATTGGTGGGCCCCACTTGTGGTTGGTGAAGAAATGTGCTGAATTATATTTCAAATGTGGTGGGTGGGAATAGTAGCAGGTAAAGCCATCAGGTTGCAGGTCAAACCTACCAAAATTTTCCTATAAATAGAGGGCTAAGTTAGAATTGAAAATCACACCAGAAACATAAGCTTTCTCTCTTTCTCTCTCTATATTATGAAGCATATTTTGTGAGTTTTTAGATACTTGGTGAGTTGCTATTCATCAGTGCAAGTTTCCTTCAGCATCATATCCGATATCCAGTCAGAAGTACTGCTCTTTTGAGGTAAGGGATATTAAGGGATTTTAAGGGTTGTTATGATTTTCAGTTTCGTAATTTTTCTGATCTTCAAAAATTCTGGAAAAATTTGAAATGATATTTTGATGAGTTTTATTGATTTTGTCCAAAAATGGTGATTTTTGGATGTATAGATTGAGAGTTATGAATTTTATGAGAAAAGACTATTTTAAAAGTAACTGCTTATAATTTCTTGTGGTTAACTCCAAAATTGATGAAATTTTTATTGGGAGTACATGTATATGATGGAAGTATACTCTGTTAATTTCAGAATTTTTGGACAAAAGTACAATTTTTGATAAATATCTAAATATTCGGCTATTTTGGCCATATGAAAAATAGTAAATGACTTTTAAAAATTCTGAGAAAAATATATGTTCACTATGGGACTATATTATGCTAAATCCCAGAAAAGAAATATTTTTGGAACGAATTTGGTATTTTTCATGAAAATAGTCTAGTTATGAGAAAATGAATTAAATATGTTATGTGAAGTAAGAAAATTGGAAAATAGGATTTTATGGCTTGAGAATCCTATATATGAGGTATATGCAGATTTTTGATGAGGGTTTTGGCTATTGATGATGAAATCTTAAGAGTTGACATTTTATGATGATTAAATGCATTAATTAGTAAAGTGTAAACAATTTAAATAAATTGTTTATAAGCTTAAGAAATGTTATTCTTTCAATATCATTATACCGAAATATTGGTATAGATTTTATTGTGGAATTTCTACCTTTTTGAGTCGAGGTTACTATTCACGAGTTACTATTCACGAGTTACTATTCATGAGTTACTATTCACGAGTTACTATTCACGACAAAATTGGTTTCTTTTTCTAACCAAATTATAGTTGATTTATGAATATTACTCTTGAGATTAAATCTATATGTTGATTATATTGATTTTATTATCATATATAACATTTTTATAACCCTAATGATGATATTTCTCTTTGACTTGAGTGTAAAGATGGGTAGATTTTTGGTATGATCATGACTATGGGTTCTCTTTGGCCAGTAGTGCAAAGTTGAATTGTTGACTGGTATGATCATGACCATTGAATTTATAATTGAATATCTTTAGCTTAAGTGCAAAGGTGAAATGATCAACATGGTTATAATTATTGTTTATATAAATTCTTAAATGATTATATATTCTTTGAGGTATTAATATATTTGGCATGTAGTACAAATATGAATTGTTGAGGAATATCTTTGGCCTGTAGTGCAAAGATGAATTGTAGATGAATATCTTTGGCCTGTAGTGCAAAGATGGTCTGTTGATGAATATCTTTGGCCCGTAGTGCAAAGATGACCTGTTGTTGAATATCTTTGGCCAGTAATGCAAATATGAACTGTTGACGAATATCTTTGGCCTGTAGTGCAAAGATGACTTGTTGATGAATATCTTTGCCCCGTAGTGCAAAGATGAAGTTATTAGTATGATTATGAACAGAAACTGTGATTTGGTATAACCATGATGTTTGATGTTTCAGGTGATGAAAATTATCTTCGTCCTAGATGAGAAGAGGAATTTAGAACTACAGTTATGATTATGAGTTATTCATATGATTGTGGACCAGAATTGTTGATTGATGTTACAGGGATAAAACATTGTTGGTGGATTTTTAACATGGAGAAAATAATAGACTTTATAGTCTATTTGACTCTTCTAATGGATTGCATGTTCCGCTGCAACTATGGTTGAAATTTTTTATCGTCTACCATATGTTCTAAATCTCTGATTTATTATTGATGAAGACTATTGATAATTTATTTATCTTTAGTCATGATATTCTTTACTGAGCTAGTTGTGCTCACCCTTTTGCTTCACAATTCCTTTCAGGTAATAAGAGTGTAGCTGGGTCGAGCGAGGGTAACAAGGGAATAGAACGGTGGTCATCATTTAGTAGTTATATTTGGTGAAGAAAATAGGGTGAGGCGAACCCAACGTTGGAAGGGTGTTTTTCCACTATAATACAAGATGTCTAACGACATACAACCTCATGTCATCATAAGACATGATTGTGCACATCCGCTTGCCGAGTATATCTACAAGCACTACCTATATAATCTTGGTGTTTGTTTGAAGTATAATTCTCAATTAGAGACAGTGGAGATAATGATAAGTCAAGAGAATACTCACCATTGGGAAGAATATGATAGTAATCTTCTCGTTTTTCTTTGGGGTCTATTGGGTCAACCAAGGATAATTCTGTGGCCATATGATATCTATCATAACCTAGACGCATGGCCTCCCATGTACGAAGGTTTCCTTGAGCACTTCCCAAAGATTCTAGTTTCTAAAACAGTTTTTGACTATACCTTTATGTAAGGTGTTATTGTGAGGTGATGTCCACGGTTGGAACATGAGTCACATTTGGTATATATTTGTATCCAAACTCACAGCATATGTGTTGTTGTATTTTGCACGACAATTGTTGTAATAAAATTGTAGTTGTTTTCTGTACCATGTATTTGACGACTCAAAATGGGTTGGGTGGAATGGACCTATTTTGGGGTTGTCACAATGGAATGCATAAATTCAAGGACTGGCTCTCTGATCTTCATTTGATGGATCTTCGTGCTACGGGCCTCCTTCTCACTTGGTGGGATTCTCAGCTTTCTAACCTGACTTACAAAAAGCTTGATCAAGCTTTGGTTAATAACTTATGGCTGGACTCTTACCCCAACTCTTAGGCTCATTTTAGCTTGCGTGAGTTTTCTGATCATTGCCCTGTGATTGTCAACTCTGGCATTTCCTTGCCTTCTATTCCCAAGCCTTTTTAGTTCTTTAACTTCATGTTGGGGCTCGACAACTTTCTTGATGTGGTTAAAAATGCTTGGCTCACCCCCTGTTCTAGGGATCCTTTGTAGATTCTGGCAAGGAAACTTACTGCTATTAAACATGCTCTTAAGGATTTAAATTCTTCAAATGGAAATCTGCTCTATAATGTCAAGCATGCTAGGGACTGTCTGCACTCTACGCAACATGCAATCTCCCTTAATCCGGGTGATCTCTCCCTTCTTTCTCTTCAAAAAACTTATTCTGCTAATCTCTGGGTTGCTCTTCTTTGTGAGGAAAAATTGCTTAAACAGAAGTCTCGAATTCAATGGTTGAAGGAAGGTGATAAGAATCTGGATTCTTTCATAACCAAGTAAAGCACAGGTGCAACATAAATAAGATTTTGGCAATTGAGAATGTTGAGGGTGTTATATCTTCTGGGCACCCGGCTGTTCAAAAGGTTGTAGTGGACCATTTCAGAGATCTCCTTGGTACTCAGTCGCAAGCTGATCGTTCTTCTTTTCCTGCTCTGGACTCTATTAGGCCCAACTTGGTTTCCCCTCATCGAGCTCTTTTTCTGGAAAGGGATGTTTCAGATGAAGAAATTCTGTCCACCTTAAAGCATATGAAGCAAACCAAGAGTACAGGCCCTGATGGGTTTAGTGTTAATTTCTTTCTCCATACTTGGGATATTGTGGGTAATGTGTTTACGGCTGCCATCTAGTCCTTTTTCGGACAGGGATGTCTCCTTAGGGGGACAAACTCTACTGCCATTGCGCTTGCGCCTAAGGTCTAAAACCCCTCTTCCATGAATGATTTTTGGCCCATATCTTGCTGCAATACAACCTATAAATGTATCTTGAAGATTATTGCTTCTAGACTTAAGGATACTCTCCCTTCCATTATTTATCCTTATCAAGCTACTTTTGTCCCTAGTAGGAAAATACGGGATAACATCCTTCTTGCTCAAGAATTATTCTGGAACTACCATCGACCCTCGGGCCCGGCCAGGTGTGCTTTTAAGATTGATCTTCGGAAGGCTTTTGATTCTATCTCTAGGGATTTTTTGTGGGCTGCCCTAAAGATTTTTAAGTTCCCTCCTAAATTTGTTTATTGGATAAAAGCATGCATTTCCACCCCTTCTTACTCAGTCAAGGTAAATGGGGCCCTTTACGGGTATTTTAAAGGGGCTAAAGGTATTCGTCAAGGAGACCCCCTTTCCCCCTACCTTTTTGTTATTGTCATGGAAGTTCTATCTCTTATGCTCTCTCAAACTTCAAAGTTGCCTTCCTTCAAATTTCATTGGAGAACTGCGCCCTTATCTATTACTCACCTATGTTTTGCGGATGATATTCTTATCTTTTGTCATGGTGATTTGGGATCTGTGAAGAATATTAAGCTTAGTCTTGATCTTTTCTCTACTAGTTCGGGTCTTAACATTAATGCCTCGAAGAGTATGTGTTTCCTCTCTCATATCCCTCCCTCCCAAGCTGCTCTCATCTTAAATTGTTTGGGATTCCAGCTGGGAGTGTTCCCTACAAAATTTTTGGGTGTTCCTCTTATCACCTCAAAATTAAGCCTTGCTGATTGCCGGCCTCTTCTTGAAAAGATTACCTCCAAAATAAGCTCTTAGAAAAATAAGTTTATTTCATATGCTGGTCGAATGTAACTTATAAAGTCGGTTATCTTTGCATCTCAAGCTTATTGCTCTGCTCATTTCATCCTTCCTGCTTCTGCTATGGAAGAGCTTTAGACTTCCCTGTCTAGATTTTTATGGAAAGGACCTTCCATGGATAAGCATGTCTCAAAAGTTGCCTGGGCTAAAATTTCCTTACCTTTTGCTGAATGGGGACTTGCTATAAAGAGCCTTAATGATTGGAATTAATCGCTTATTGTGATACACCTTTGGCATGTTGTTAATCCTTACTCTTCCTCTATTTGGGCAAGGTGGGTGCATGTTATTCATCTTAAGAACAAATTCTTCTGGATTATCCCCACACCCAATGACAGCTCCTGGATCTGGAGGAAAGTGCTTCAGTGTAGGGATCTTGTGCGTAGATACATCTCCTTTGACATTGGTAATGGTGCTAGGACAAGCCTCTGGTTCGATCCTTGGCTTGGGCAATCCCCTTTGGCTACTTCTGTTCACTCGTCTTTGATTGTCAACTCTGGGCTTGGTCCTAATGCTTGTGTGGATAACATCATTCATAATTCTGGATGGGTTCTACCTATCTCAAATCATCAGGATGTTATTGCCTTCCGTGGATCTTTTGACATTTCTAGATCTTGCAATTCTGCTAAGAATGATGGCCTGCTCTGGGATGGTACTAGGGCAAAGGATGTTAAGGCTGCCACTATTTGGAACTCTATTCGGCAGGTGGGATCGGCTGTAGGTTGGCATAAATTAGTATAGTATAATTGGGACATTGTATGGTGGAAGGATTGAATTGTACAGTAACTATTTACTCAAAGGTTCTTTTATGATTAATGTTGAAATTTATATTATCTGGAAAGTCTTTGATCGCTAGGGAGGCTTATCTCTATTGTAGGATAAATATTATTTATTTAAATAAATTCATAGTTTAATTTATATATTTAAATAAAATTAGAATTGTTCTAATTGATTTAATTACAACTGGTTTAATATGGAGAACCTAAAGGGTCATACCATAAAGGAAGAATAATTATTTAAGAAGTTAATGGCATATTCGTAATAATATATTAAGTATATTTAATTTAATCTATGGTGATAGAATAAATTAAATAGCTTAATATTTATTATTTAATCTTTTGAAAATATTAAATATAAATTAGTAAGAGGAGTCTTATTAATATTATTACAATTATTATTATTTTAATTTCTAAAAGAGTTTAGGAATTAATTTAATATAAGTACTATCATTTATTCCTAATAGGATTAGGGGGCAAAATTAGTTAACGGAGTTTAATTAATTATCCCTAATAAGATTAGGGAGCCCAATTAATTAAAGGAGTTTAATTAAATAAATAATACTTTATTTTAAATAGGGTTACCTGATATCTTTATAAGAGAAGTTTTATATCAGATATCATATATACGTAATTCCAAAAGTTGGAGAGTACGACCCCTTTTTCTATAGATATAGGAAAAACTAGGGTTTGAGCCAATACACCCTTCTTCTTAAAAATTCTTCTTCCTTGATGGATCACCTGTAGAGGCCATACACTTGGGTGGCTAACATTGATCAAAGGAAGGAATCTACCCAGAGATTTAAGGAGATCGCAGAGAAGTAGGAGTTGAACTCGTACCTGTGGAAGCTCGTATCTACAAGGGTATGATTCCATAACTCCTTGTTCATCGTTTTAATTAATAATATACATAAAGGATTATCCAAGTAACTGGTTTGTGAAAAAAATTTAAAATCTGATTTTACTTTGCTTTCGCTAATTTTGCAATTTGATTGCTACTTTGATTTTCACAAAACCTTACATAAACATGAAAATACATTTGCATGTAATCTTTTATAGTCCTTACATCATATGGCATGTCATATGATGTCTTTGTTATATTCTGATTGGGTTTCTCCCATGAAGTTTTGTAATCCCCCATTTATTTTCAGTCTAAATTTAGCAAAAAAAAATAATAAATCAAAACAAATTATTAATTTACCAATCAATCATCAAATCTTAGACTGTTATCACTGATATAGTGCGTGTGCCCAACAACCATGCTAACTGATATAAAATCAAATTTAACACATAATAGATCTCTTTGAAGGCATCATACAGTGTAAACTCAAGAAATCCAAAAACAGTCTAGATCTGACTAAAATCAAATAGTTACCACTATCGAGGGTCAAAATGGGATACTTATGCTTTATTTTTCACTAACGGGGGCTTTTTGCTCTTTTTCCCCGTTTTATTCTATCTCTCTTTTGTTTTTATTTACTCATGGTTGTGCAATATCTTATTCCCTTAGACTTTTCAATGTTACCTTTACGAGCTTTCGACCAACGACTCCCAAACCATTAAGGCCTTAGGGCGCTAGCTATAAAGACATCCCATTGGGTTTACTTACTCAAGTAACAAAGGCCACATAACTAGACTAGCCACGGTGTTTCATATATTTTTTTTCTTCTTTTTCTTTGTTTTTTTGTCTGTTTATATATATATATATATATATATATAACTTATATACCCCAGACTTTCCCCCAAACTTAGGTTCTTTTTTTGTTAAAGTTAGACTGTATTAAGAAAGAAATGGTGTTACAAACTCAAGGGAGCCCCAATCAGGGAATATCATAGACATCAAAGGACATGCCCTTTGATGCCTTAACTATAAAAGAAAAGGCCAAAACAATCAACAATTAGCAACAATTCACCAAGTAGGTATACTAAGCAATCAATCAAAAGGACCGAATCAAAAAGAAACCCAACAACAGGAACAGAGCAGCCCGACAGAAGGCCTAAACCAAATCAAAAGCCCTTACCCGGCCCAACGTCAGCAAACAGTCCCAAACCAATAGTACACACGGTGAACAAATAAGGAAGGCACCGAACAACCATCAATCCTTTATAAACCAGACCCAGGAAGAAATTTCGACAGGCAATCTGATTACGAAGTATCAAACGAGAGCAGACCCAAGAAGGAGGTTGTATCCCAAAAAACCATGGCCATACCCCTCGCATAATCAAACTAACTTCCAAAAAGCCACAAAGCGAATCCACGAAGCAACCCCAAACCCCAATACAAGAACCCACCCCCAAGATGGCCAACACCGAAGCAACCAGTCAAACCATGAAACCATGAAGCCCACCCCTTTAACCAGCCAAACCTTGAGGAAACCAGTCAGAACCCAGCAACAAGATAATGAAAATCCATGTAGACCATAACCATACAAAAAGTCAGAGAACAAGCTGAGGGAACCAAGGTCAGTCTTTTACTTTGTGGAAAATGAGAACAGAAAGAAGCTAACATTTCTCAATCAAAATCCCACTCAAGAGAGGCATCCCAGGACCGAACTGAAACAACCCACAGCAAGGAGGCTGCACATCAAGCAGCCCCAAGTAAAAAGACAGACCCATACCGAAGCAGCCCCTAATAATCCCAGACATCAGCCCACCCTTAGCCCAGAAACATGAAGAGAAAACTAAACAGACCAGACCCAGAAAAAAAAAAAGAAGCCAAATAGCAAGCTAAGTAAACCATGGCCGATCTTTGACCTTCTGGAATCTGCGAACGAAATGAAGTTTGCATTTCACAATCTGCATCACAGTAGAAGCAATAGCCCGAACCGGAGTAGCCCCTCTATCATGAATTCTAACATTCCTTTCCTGCCATATGTGATAGATAACCGCAGTAAATCCTAAATGAAGAATGACATGGTGAATAGGAGTATAGGGTCGAGAAATGAGAAAGGAAGTAATTGAGGACCAGTTCCTAGAAATTCCCTTCCACCCACAACGGCGAAGAATCGAGACCAAAAGTTGAATGGAGTAAGGGCAGTTGAAAAATAAATGATTAAAGGATTCATTTTGAGCATTACATAAAGGGCAGCAAGGATTAACTCCAAGACCAAAACATGAAAGCCTATCTAAGGTACGAAACCCATTTTGGAAAGCAAGCCACAGGATAAAAGAATACCTTGGAGGGATGAAAGAATGCCAGATAAGCTTATCCCAAGGCACAATATTACCAGCAGTATGAAGGGAGCTCCAGATGGTAGAAGTTGAAACCTATGGGGACTTTTTATTATCCCAACTGACGAAATCCTCTCTCGAAGAGTCATACTTTAATGCTGGAGTGAACAGATGCCGAAATTCAATAACCGCGTGATGGTTAGACATAGGAAGGACCCAGTTTGAGTTACAAATGATGTTGCTAACCAAGGCATTAGGGCTTAAACCAGAATTAGAAATGAGAGTGAAGGCAGGGGAGGAGGCCAGAGGATACCCAGAGATCCAAGGATCAAACCATAGCTTAGTGAGGGCTCCATTCCCAAAAGAAAAGGAAATATGCTGCAAAGCAAGGGTCCTTAAATTTAGGACTTTCCTCCAAATCCAGGAGCAATCGTTCGGGATGTTCATGCACCAAAAATGCTTACCCTTAAGAGAAAATGTTCTAACCCATTTAGCCCAAACAGAAGAAGAGGCTGGGTTGATAGTATTCCATTGATGAAGTAAAATAGAGGCTTTATTCCACAAATCCAACTGCTTAAGGCCAAGGCCTCCCTCAGAGAAAGGAAGAGAAACCTTACTCGAAGCCACTTTAGCCCCAAATTTTGAGAGGGATGGGCCTTTCCATAAAAACATGCTGAAAATGACTTTTAATTCCTTTAAAGAAGCTGCAGGGAGGGTAAAAAAAGAAGACCAGTAGGATTGGATAGCAAAAAGCACAGATTTAAGGAGTTGAAGCCTCCCCGAGTAGGAAAGAAACCTATTTCTCTAGGAGGAGATCCTGCTAGTAATCTTATCGAGCAAGGGACGACAGTCTACAAGGCTGAGGTTTGAGGTTATAAAGGGAACTCCAAGGAACTTTACGGGGTAGGCTCCCACATGGAAACCCAATGAAGCAAGGATAGCAACAAAATCATCCGGGGGGACATTTTCCAAGTAGCATATACTTTTTGTTGCACTAAGGTGGAGGCCAGAAATGGAGGAAAACTTTGTTAGACACCCTTTAAGAATATTTACCGACCGGATATCCCCATGGCAAAAAAGAATCAGATCATCCGCAAAGCACAAATGAGTTAACCATAGCTATTTTGTTTTCCAATAGAATTTGAAATTGGGCTCTACAGTTTCCTTAGAGATCAGAATGGAGAGGAATTCTATAGCGATAACAAATAAGTAGGGGGATAGGGGATCTCCCTGGCGAAGACCCTTTGCTCCTTTAAAATAACCATAAAGACCACCATTAATTTTCACCAAGAAAGAAGCTGAGGAAATACATGCCTTGATCCAGAAAACAAATTTTGGGGGGAAATTAAAGACCTTCAGAGCCTCCCATAAGAAGTCCCAAGAGATAGAGTCAAATGCTTTTTATAGGTCAATTTTCAAAGTGCATCTAGAGGGACTTGAATTTCTATGATAGTTCCTAAAAAGCTCCTGGACAATAAGGATATTATCTCCAATCCTCCTACCCGGAACAAAAGCAGCTTGAAAATGAGAAATGATCTTAGGGAGAATGCCTTTAAGCCTGCTCACAAGGATTTTGGAGATACATTTATAGGTAGTGTTACAGCATGAAATGGGCCTATAGTCTTGCATTGAGGTAACAATGGCAGTGGAGTTAGTCCCTCTTAAAAAGCAACCTTTCTGGAAGAAGGATTTGATAGCAGAGGGGAAATCCAGGCTGACGATGTCCCAACAGGCCAAGAAGAAGTTGACATTAAAGCCATCAAGGCCAGGAATCTTGTTCTTTTTCATAGATTTGAGAGTGGAAAGAATGTCAGCATCAGAAATATCTTTGTCAAGAGCAGAAGCATCAATGGAAGAGACAAGACTCTTAATAGCACCACCCAAGTTCTAAATCTTAGAGAAGCAGGCTTAAGAGGAGGACCCCAAAAGAGAGTGAAAATAGCCCACCACAACCTGCTGGATCTCATTCTGCCCATTAACGAGCTGTCCATCCGAATTGGTAATAGTTAGGATCTTGTTTTGATTCCACCTAGCTTTAACTTGGTTATGGAAAAAACCTGTGTTCCTATCACCCTCCTTGAGCCATTAGATTCTAGACTTTTGCTTTAGAAATTTTTCCTAGCATAAGAAAGCTGCCCATAGACTATCAGTGAGAGATTTTTGCCTTTCAAGAAGTGAAGGATTATAAGGATTAGAGTTAATAGCAAGCTGGGTAGCATGAAGGAGGGCCCTAGCCTAACCCACATTGGAGGATAAGTTCCCAAGATCCTTGTGAAGACTAATAAGAGCCCTCTTAACAAATTTAAGTCTCCCCGCTAGAGCTTGCAAGGGATCACCAGGGGCATGGATGTCCCACACATTTATGACAATACTATGAAAGTTTTCCAAACCAATCATAAAGTTAAAGAATTGAAAAGGTTTTGGAATATGAGGAAGCTGCAAACCCGTCTGTACAATAACTGGGCAATGGTTCGAAAGGTCTCTCGGGGAGAAAATAGTCTGAGATAAGGGAACTGATGGAGCCAAAAAGAGTTGACCATAGCTCTGTCCAACTTCCTGTATATTAGAGATGTGCAACTAGAGTCCCACCAGGTATGGCATAGGCCCACATCCCTGAGGTCCACCAGAGAGATATCACCAATGTAGTCCTTGAAATTCTGCATACCGCAATCCCACAGCTCATTCCCCCCATTAATTTTAGAGAGATGGAGAACCTCATTGAAGTCTCCTAAAATGCACCAAGGAAAGTCAATAGAGGTGTGAATAGCGCTTAGATCTTCAAAGTGAAGAGCTCTCTAGGATTTTTTCTGTCCCGTCCTTACCAAACTGAGGTTCTTGTCTAACTTTAGCCATCACTGCCTATTCATGAGTTTTTTTCATTCAAACTAGCATTATCCTTTAGAGTTCCATTATGTATATATTTAGACTCAATCAGTTAACATGAGTTATTCTAAAGTGCTAACCTGATTATACCAATTTCAAACATAAAAAGATTCAATTCATGACAGGAAATCACATCAAAGCCCTAATAGTCAACACTATACTTGTCTACGCAATTCCAATCTCATCATTGTCCAAAATAGACTTTTACTATCTAACAGCTGAAACCATACAAGATAAACTGAATGCAACAGTAAACTTAACTAATATTTTTGCAATTTTTCAAATTTTTTTTCATTTTTTTAGAATAACAGAATAAGAAACTGGATATAAAAAACTATTTACAATACTACACTACTATGCAAAACTACTATGCAATTATACTACATGAATGCAACCATAATGAACCTAAACTAAACATGACAACATATGCAAACTAAACAAATAAAAAAAACATGAAACTAAAACATGAAACAAATAACTAAATTAAAATCCCCCAAACTTAGCAGTTACAATGCCCTCATTGTAAGAATATAGCAATAAGCACAAGAGGACTTCCCTGTAATTAGCTAAGTGCGAGATGATGGTGGCGATGGTGGCAACGGTGGTCATGGCACAAACACTCAGCGCTCCTCTGTATCTCTAATGGTGGATATTGTGGCATAGGCTCTGGCGTCTGATACTGGAACTGTGCGATAGCAATAGATTTAGACTTTGTAAGGATACGTTCAAAGAGGCAAAGGACGTGTTCATGGCGTTGAACATATAGTCCTGCCTCGCTGCCAGTTAGGACATCTTCGTATTCACGTCTTTATCTCTCTTATCCATCTGTCTTTGAAGACTGTGAAACTAAGTGCTAAACATATACATGATTATCCTTCTACTCCCCTCAGCCTCCTGCTCTCTGGTCATCTCATCATCTCAGAACTCATCATCTTTTGAGGTGTCCTCAGCCTCTTCTTCTTCCTCAGAAGCCTCTGGAAAAAATAAAACTGACACCTCACAGATGAGACTCCCCTCCAGGCCAGACACTGTATCGTGTAATCATTCTGGAGTCTAACAACTGGAGTGGCTGCTGCACAAGATCATCCTTAGACCATCGAACACCTACTTGCCTGTACAACCCACATAAGAGGGATGTATGTGGCAGATCGCCGAAGAATGGCCCACTTAGACAGTGCCGTATAGAAAAACTGATGATTGGTGCCTATGTTAATGTTGAAGTCTTTGACGACGGCATAAAGCAGTAACACTTTCTCCCTTAGTCACCTCACTGGTATACGTCAAAGGAAATAACTTTGTGCATAGAAACGCATACCAGATCTTGCCATAATGGCTCTAGTTCTTGCTCAGGAAGATTGTGCCACCCTTCCTTCCTTTTACCCACATTGTGTCCGGTTTAGATATCTCAGTAAAAATCTGGTCATTGTCAGGATTGCTATCGCGCAGCTTAGTATACTGGCATACAGCAAGGGCTCGCAGGCTGTAGTATTCATTGATGGCCTCTAGACTGAAGGGAACTTGTTTACCCCTTACAAATGCACTATATAGCACCCTATCCTTAGCATTCGCATAAAACTCCTTCACCACATTTACTATTACGGGGTTAGGGTCGTCTGTAAGCACTTCCCAATGTTGCTCATGTATTTGCCTCCTCATCTTTCCATCAAAAGAGCTTGGTGCCAAACCCCGCTCAGGAGTTAATGCTTTGGGCACTAAGTAATCATACTTGTCGACGGCATTGGCACTAACAAATTTCCTCCTGTCAAAGGAACTTGTGGGTGGTGATGAACCTGAACTCTTGCCCATTTGGCACTTCGATGGTGTTTTAGTTTCCATTGGATTAACAACAACCACAAAATCCCCCAAACTATTCTCCTGCACAGTTCATTGAACATGTGGTGTGCAACACTACCACAATGCCTAAACTTAAACAATTGTACCTAACTTTGAAAATAACTTAATATAAATGACTTACCCACTATGTATTGATCGCTTAAATGATGATATTGTTGATTTAGTACACAATTTGTGTGGTTTCCCCCTTCCTTCTCTTACTGCAAATCTAAAATTAATTAAAACCCTAAGTATGGTGGTTGAAATTGAGAGGATTGGATGGAGAATGGTGTGGAATTGATTGGATTTAGGGTTAATTTATAGAGTGATAATAGTAATAATCGGATTCGTGGGTTAATGGAGATGGATGTGGGTGATTTCGTGGGGAAAGAAGTGATTGAGGTTCGGTTTATGAAGGGAAGACGAGTAGAAGTGAAGTGAAACCGTTTCTATAGCTTTTAAAAATTTTTAGTTCTCTCGTACCCCCACCGAGGCGTGGGGTAAATGTACTATAAGGGCCCGCCAGGGTGGGCATGTCAAGTTGTAAAACCCTCCACCGGGGCAGGGGTCCCTTTTGTTGCAGACTTTAAATTTTTTAGTTCCTTTTTCGCGTACATATGTCCAATGGCATCCTAAGTACCTGAAATACATTAGAAACATAAACATGAGATAACATCATGAAGGTTGAGCAAGTAAGATAAAAATTACTAAAAATTAATAACGAACTAACTAACTATTATACCGAAATGAACTAAACTATACTAGAATTACGAACTGAGCTACAAGTTAACTAACATAACACAAAAATATTGTAAATTGAAAGAAAATTGGGTTGCCTCCCAATGAGCGCTTGTTTTTGAGTCTTTCAGCCTGACTACTCCCTGTTTATGACGCATCGACGAGTGTGGTCATGGTGGCTTTGTTGTCGATGTCGCCACCCCAGTAATGTTTTAACCGTTGACTTTGAATGTCTCAAGTGGATTTCTGCTTTATAGTTCAACGACACCATGTGGGAAAATAGTCTTGATCGTAAATGACCCCGACCATCGGGATTTGAGCTTTCTGGGGAACAATCTGAGTTGTGAGTTGAACAATAATACAGATTGTCCCAGTACGAACCTTCTCTACAAAATCTTTTGGTCGTGCCACTTCTTTACTTTTTCTTTGTATAGTTTTTAGTTCTCATAGGCTTGCAGTCAAAATTCGTCAAGTTCATTCAATTGGAGTAGTCTCTTCTCTCCTGCAGCTATTTGATCAAACTTGAGTTTCTGAATGGCCCAGTATGCCTTATGTTGTAATTCCATTGGGAGGTGACACGCTTTCCCATAGACCAACTGATTCGGAGACATCCCTATTGGTGTCTTGTATGCTGTCTTGTAAGCCCATAACTCGTCATCCTACTTTAGTGACCAATCTTTTCTGCTTGAATTCACCACCTTCTCTAAAATTTTCTTCACCTTTATATTGGAAACCTCAGCTTGACCACTCGTTTGGGGGTGGTGATATGTTGTTGCAAACCTATGATTAACCTTGTACTTCGCCAAGAGAGCTGTAAATAACCTATTACAGAAGTGACTTCCATCATCACTTATGATTGCTCTTGGTGTGCCAAACCTTGTGAAGATATTCTTATGTAGAAACTTCAAAACTTCCTTGGCATAATTCATAGGGAGTGATACTACGGCTTCAACCCACTTTGACACGTAATAAATAGCTAGCAAGATGTACAAGTTGTTGAATGAAGGAAGAAAAGGTCCCACGAAGTCCACCCCCCATACATCGAAAACCTCAACTTCCATGATCGTGTTGAGCGCCATCTCATTCCTTTTCGAGATATTACCCACCCTTTGGCATATGTCACAGTTTTTCACGATCTGGTGGGCATCCTTGAACATAGTAGGCCAATAGAATCCTGCTTGCAGTACCTTGGTTGTTGTCCGCTCAATACCATAATGTCCCCCATACGCAGATGAATGGCATTCGTGCAAAATATTCTTCACTTCGCTGTATGGCACACATCTACGAATCATTTTATCTGCACATTGTCTGAATAAATAAGGCTTATCCCACATGTACCACTTGACGTCATGTAGGAACTTCTTTTTCTATTGACGTGTCAGATCAGGGGGAAGGATTTTGCTCACCATGTAATTGGAAAAATCTACATACCATGGAAACTAGGAGTTTACTCCAAAAAACTGCTCATCCGAAAATGATTCATTGATTAAACACTTATCTGCCCCATCCTTATCCTAATTTTTCAGTCTTGAATGATGATCAGCCACTTGATTTTCTGTCCCCTTCCTATCCTTAATTTCCAAATCAAATTCCTAATGGAATAGAATCCATCTAATGAGTCTCGGCTTAGCATCCTTCTTTGAAATTAAATAACGAATCGCCGAGTGATCCGTGTTTACTACCTCCTTTGTTCCAATCAAATAAGCTCTGAATTTGTCAAAGGCGTATACTACTACAAGTAATTCCTTCTCGGTGGTCGTATAGTTTAATTGGGCATCCGTGAGGGTTTTACTTACGTAGTATAAGGCATGGAATATCTTTTCTCAGCGTTGACCCAAAACAGCCCCTACCGCATAGTCGCTAGCATCGCACATTAACTCAAACAATATTGTCCAATCCGATGCTACGATTACTAGAGCTGTAGTCAATTTCTTTTTCAACTGTTTAAATGATGATTTACACTATTCATCAAAACTAAACACAATATCTTTCTCTAGGAGACTGCATAATGGTTTTACAATCTTAGAGAAATCCTTTATGAACTTGCGGTAGAATCCGGCGTGTCCAAGAAAATTACGGATTCCCTTAACTATAGTTGGCAATGGAAGATTCTTGATTGTGTCTAGCTTTGCCCTATCAACCTCTAAACCCTTTTGCAGAGACCTTGTGCCCCAGAATTATTCCTTCTTCAACCATAAAGTGGCACTTCTCCCAGTTTAGCACCAAGTTAGTTTCCACACATCTTTTTAGAACCAAGACTAAATTCTCTAGACATATATCAAAAGTGTTTCTATAGACTGAGAAGTCATCCATGAAAACTTCCACATTCTTCTCTACCATGTCCTAGAAGATAGCCATCATACATCGTTGGAAAGTCACCGGGTGTTACATAAACCAAAGGACATCCTCCTGAATGCAAAGGTGTCATACGGGCAAGTAAAGATGGTCTTTTCTTGATCCTCAGGAAATCCTCCTGAATTGCTATGACTATTTGGTTGTACCCCGAATATCCATCCAGCAAATAGTAGTATTCATGCCCAGCCAACTGGTCCAACATTTGATCGATAAAGGGTAGAGGAAAGTGGTCCTTTCGGGTTGCCTTATTCAGCTTTCTGTAGTACATATAAACTCTCCACCCGATCACTGTCCTCGTCGAAATCAATTTAATGTCGTCGTTCGTCACAACTGTCATTCCACCCTTTTTCGGAACACACTAAACTGGACTTACTCATGTACTGTCTGAAATCGGGTAAATTATTCCCGCATCCAACCACTTTAATATTTCTTTCTTTACCACTTCTTTCATGATAGATTTTAGTCGTCTCTGATGTTCCTTTGTTGGCTTTGCGTCCTCTTCCAAGAGAATCTTGAGCATGCAAAAGGAGGGGTTGATCCCCTTTATATCAGTGATCGTCCATCCTATAGCCGACGTGTACTCTCTAAGCACCCTCAATAACTTTCTTTCCTGAAATTC
This sequence comes from Panax notoginseng, assembly GCA_016801055.1. Classification (NCBI taxonomy): domain Eukaryota; kingdom Viridiplantae; phylum Streptophyta; class Magnoliopsida; order Apiales; family Araliaceae; genus Panax; species Panax notoginseng. Next base: position 55,214,097 of record CM029012.1, on the reverse strand, counting down.
GTTAAGCGCATATCCAATAATAATAGGTAAAGTATTAGAATTACCCAAATAAGCATACCTGAGGTGTTTAGGAAGGGACTTAAGCTCAAGAGTAGGTGGCTCCTCGAGTGAAGGTTTCATTCGTGCCGAAGCTTTTCTTCCGTGTGTAGTGGCTCGAATGGTTCCTTGAACCTGCTAACTCTAGGCAAAGAATCCAACATATGCAAGTAGTCTACTAACTCTGGATCATCTAAGTCCTCATCCCCCATTAGAGTATTTTCTAACGGATCTTTGACCAAACTTTTAACCAAGTCTTCATTTACTATTATATTGATCACATCCAACCAGAAACACTCCTCATCATCTATAGGGAACTTCATGGATTTGAACACATTGAATTTAACTTCCTGGTAGTGTACCCTCATGGTTAATTCCCCTTTTTAAAAATCGATGAGAGTCCTACCCGTAGCCAAAAATGGTCTCCCTAAGATGATTGGGATGTTTTTGTCCTCTTCATAATCCAAAATTATAAAATCTGTTGGAAAAATAAATTTATCCACTTTAACTAAGATGTCTTCCATGATTCCTTTTGGATAAGTCACTTGTCTGTCCGCTAACTGTAGAGAGATGTTTGTAGGCTTCGGAGCTGGAAAATCTAATTGAGTATAAACTGAGAATGGCATGAGGTTCACACTTGCCCCTAAATCACACAAACACTTGTTGAAGGCCATGTTACCGATTATGCAAGGAATGGTGAAACTCCCCGGATCCTTCAACTTTGGAGGTAACTTTCTCTGTAGAACTGCACTGCATTCCTCCGTTAAAGCTACAGTCTCGTAATCCTCTAATTTCTTTTTCCTTGACAAAATCCCCATCATAAATTTAGCATAACTCGGCATTTGCTCTAGGGCTTCTGCAAACGGAATGTTAATATGAAGTTTCTTGAAAACTTCCAAAAACTTTGAGAATTGCTTATCCAATTTCTATTTCTGGACCCTCTGCTAAAACGGTGGTAGAGGATAAACAACTGGCTCCCCATCTGTCTTACTCTTGTCCTCTTGCTTTTCCTCACCCTGTTTCCCTTCAACCACTTTGTCTTCACCTTCTTTGTCATCTTTCTTAGCTAAATTTTCATTCTTCTGCCCCTCAAGATGCTTTCCACTCAAAGTGATTCCTTGACACTGTTTATGACTTCCCTTAAGATTTTTCTCTATGTCGCTAGGTAGAGTCCCTTGAGGCCTGTTATTAAGTGCTAATGCATGATGTCCCATCTGATTCTCTAAGTTATTGATGGCCACTACTTGTGATTTCATTGCCACCTCGTTTCCTGATATGTACTTCAACATCCTCTAAATCTGTCTTTTTCTCTTACTGTGGAGCTGCTTATTGATACTGATTTTGAAATCCCAGAGGATAAGAATGTCGTGGAGCATGCCGATTATGGTCATTACCCCACGAAAAATTCGAATGATTCCTATTCCCTAGATTATACGCATTCTGATACATATTCTGCAAAATTCTATTGTAGCTGCCCACAAACTGCACCGCTGCTGGGTTAATGGCACATTGTTATGTAGGATGTTCACCTGCACACAATTCACAAACATAAGCAACCTGTTGTGTTTGTGCACCTGTCAGAGCATCCATCTTCTTAGACAAAGCTAAAATTTATGCCGCTAACGCTGTTACCCCATCTACCTCTAATATCCCAGCTGCCTTTGGCAGTGTCATTCTCGCTGTGGGCCACTGGTAGTTGTTAACTGCCATCGTTTCTATTAGATCATATGCTTCCTCATAACTCTTAGCCATGAACGCTCCACCCGAAGCTGCATCTATACTAGTCCTGAGATTACCACTTAACCCATTGTAGAACATGTTCATCTGTGACCATTTAGGTAGTCCATGATGTGGGCACTTCCTAAGTAGTTCCTTGTACCTTTCCCATGCCTCATAAAAAGACTCCCCATGCAGCTGCTCAAACATAGTAATCTCGTTTCTCATCTTCGCAGTCTTTGCTGGTGGGAAAAACTTGGCCAAGAACTTCTGAGCAAGGTTGGCCCATGTAGTAATCGACCCTGGTGGTAGAGAGTGTAACCAACTTTTCACCTTGTCCAGCAGTATGAATGGAAACAAGTGAAGTCTAACTACATCATCCGACACCCTATTGTATCTGAAGGTGTCACAGATTTCTAGAAAGCTGACTAAGGGCTCATTCAGATCGTCGTTGGCTAGTCCCCCAAACAGCACTGAGTTCTGTATCATTTGTATGGTCCCAGACTTTATCTCAAGATTATTCGCAGCTATTGTCGGCCTAGTGATACTCAACTTAAGCTCAGTCACCCTGGGAGTAGCATAATCCCTCAGCGCTTTCTGATCTTCTGCATCCATTTTTTTTGCAGCCACTTTTGATCTTCTGCAGCCATTTATACGCTATACACACAAGTGCACGTGGTCAATAAGTAATGTAATAGTAAGAAACGTATCGTTCCCACAGAGACTAGTATGAAATTAAATCCAACAATTACCAGTTTTATATTAACCCAATTTTATTAAACTATTCAAATTAATGATTGCAATTAATAAAAACTAAGAAACTAGAAATCCAAATCAATCAACACACTAAGTAACCGTAACTTTCAAGCAGATAATAAAGAATTAGGCTTACAACTTCACTTTAAGTTTTGCTTTGATTATCACACTATATTCCAGTTCAATTCACTATCTCAGTTTATTAATCAAAAACACTTGAGTAGAATTAGTCATCTCTCGATGCACTAACCCCGTATTAACTTAAATCCACAAATTTAATAGAATTAAGTCAAACACCCTAATTAATTAATTCACTATATCTCTATATGAATTAAAATCAAATAATGTTTAAATCCCAAGTTCTTTACGCGATTATATGCGATGTTAGGTATATCTCTATCCTAAACATTCATCAAGATTCCATTAAATCATAGAATTCAAGAACACATGATATAGTGATTAGGTCTAAATTCATACATCATCTCTCGAATCCATATAAATCTACACAAAATTGGTGATCAAGCAATTCATAAATTAAGTATAAATCGTAATAGATAAACTGAATTGATAGTAATATTAAACTTAAATTAAGGCATGACAATCATTGTTTAACAATAAAGATTCATTGCAAGCCTAATTAAGAATTTAGTTCATCATAGACAAATTAAAAACTGAAATAAGTAGAGAATTCATCATCCCAATTACAAAATTTGAATTAAAGAAATAGAATAGTTACAAAATCACCCTTCTTCGCCTTCAAATTTGTAATCTTCGTGATCTTGACCTTCCTTGCTCTCCTCTGAAAATTGGGGCTCAAAGTTAAATTGATTGATGAGTTGAATTAATCTCTGTTGTGATGTGTTGTCTGAGCATAAGTCATGTATAACACTCATAAAACGATGCCCAACACAGTCCCAGTCCATGCCAAATTGATCCATCCACGCAGCTGCAAAGTTCTAATCAAAGTAAACATCTTTCCCTCTCCCCGTACCCCCGCCCCGGCGGGGTTTTTGTACTGGTAAGGGCCCACCCCAATAGGGGGTGCTTCTATTCTTGGTCTTGTACCCCCGCCTTGGTGGGGGTTTTCTTTGCAAATATGCCTGCTCCGACGGGGGGTACTTCTACAGTTCTGAATTCTTTCCTTTTGCATGCCAAGTCTCGCCATAATGCCGCCATTATACCACCATGCCACGTAATGCAATCCTAAACACAAAACAAACACAAAATAAGTAAAAATAAATAGAAATAGACAGGATCAACACTGTTTAAGTCCACTACAGAAGCTGATTCGTAAGTTTAAAACCCACTTATCAATTTCCATATAAAATTAGTTTTTCTATACGATGCTGTCTCATAGGGCCATTCTCTGGCGGTCTGCCACACGCATCCCTCATATGTGGGTTGTGCTGGTAAACAGGTGTTCGATGGTATGTGGATGAGCCAGTGCAGCAGCCACTCAAGTTGTTAGACTCCAAAATGATTGCACGATACATTGTCTGGCCTGGAGGGGAGTCTCATCTGCGAGGTGTCGATTTTATTCTTCCAGATGCTTCTGAGGAAGAAGAAGAGGCTAAGGACACCTCGAAAGATGATGAGTTCTGAGATGATGAGATGACTAGAGAGCAGGAGGCTGAGGGGAGTAGAAGGATGAGCAGGTATATATTTAGCACTCAGTTTCACAGTCTTCAGAGATAGATGAATAAGAGAGATAAAGACGCGAATAGGAATATGTCCCGACTGGCAGCGAGGCAAGACCATATGTTCAACACCATGATCACGTCCTTTTCCTCTTTGAATTTATCCTTACAAAGTCTAAATCATGTCGCTGCTGCACAGTTCCAGTACCAGACGTCAGAGCCTATGCCACAATATCCACCATCAGATTCAGATACAGAGGAGCACCGAGTGTTTTTGCCACGGCCATCGTCACCACCATCGCCACCATCACCTCACACTTAGCTGATTACATGGAAGTCCTCTTTTGCTTATTGCTATATTCTTAAAATGAGGGCATTGTAACTACCAAGTTTGGGGGATTTTAGTTTAGTTATTTGTTTCATGTTTTAGTTTCATGTTTATGTTATTTGTTTAGTTTGTATATGTTGTAATGTTTAGTTTAGGTTCATTATGTTTGCATTCATGTAGTATAATTGCATAGTAGTTTTACATAGTAGTGTAGTATTATAAATAGTTTTTTATATTCAGTTTCTTATTCTATTATTCTAAAAAAATGAAAAAAATGAAAAAGAAATTAAAAAATTACAAAAATATTAGGTAAGTTTACTGTTGCATTTAGTTCATCTTGCATGATTCCAGCTGTTAGATAGTAAAAGTCTATTTTGGCCAATGATAAGATTGGAATTGCGTAGACAAGTATAGTGTTGACTATTAGGGCTTTGATGTGATTTCCTGTCATGAATTGAATCTTTTTCTGTTCGAAACTGGTATAATCAGGTTAGCAGTTTAGAACAACTCATATTAACTGATTGAGTCTAAATTGATACATAATGGAACTCTAAAGGATAATGCTAGTTTGAATGAAAGGAACTCATGAATAGGGAGTGATTGCTAAAGTTAGATAAGAACCTAAGTTTGGGGGAAAATCCGGGGTATATAAGCTATATATTAAAACAACAAAGAAAAAGAAGAAAAAAATATATGAATAAACACAGTGGCTAGTCTAGTTTCGTAGCCTTTATTACTTGAGTAAGTAAGCTCGAGGGAAAGTTTTTACACCTAGCGCCCTAAGGCCTTAATGGTTTGGGAGTCGTTGGTCTAAAACTCGTTAAGGTAGCATTGAAAAGCCTATGAGAATAAGACATTGCACAGCCATGAGTAAAAAAGAGAGAGAATTTAACGGAAAAAAGAGCAAAAAGCCCCCGTTAGTGAAAAATAAAACATAAGTATCCCATTTTGACCCTCGATAGTGGTAACTGTTTGATTTTAGTCGGATCTAGACTGTTTTTGGATTTCTTGAGTTTACATTGTATGATGCCTTCAAAGAGATCGATTATGTGTTAAGTTTGATTTTATATTAGTTAGCATGGTTGTTGAGCACACACGCATTATATCCGTGATAATAGTCTAAGATTTGATGATTGATTGGGAAATTACTGATTTGTTTTGATATGATGTATTATCATGTTTACTTGATTTCTCTGAGGCTGGTTGAATAGACTTGTCTCTGTCATTACTGTTGGATTCGTAGGCATGTAGATTAGCTGCATTCCATTGCATTGCATTACGTGTTGTGATTGTGCTCGAGGACTAACACAATTTAAGTTTGGGGGAGTTTGATGATTGGATTTTATACCTACGAATCAGCTTCTGAAGTGGACTTAAACAGTGTTGATCCTATCTATTTCTGCTCATATTTACTTGTTTTGTGTTTAGGATTGCATTACGTGGCATGGTGGTAAATGGCGACATTATGGCGAGAATTGGCATGCAAAAGACAAGAATTCAGAACTACAGAAATACCCCCCGCCGGGGTGGGCATATTTGCAAAGAAAACCCCCACCGGGCTGGGGGTACAAAACTAAGAACAAAAGCACCCTCCGCCGGGGGTGGGCCCTTACCAGTACAAAAAACCCCGCCGGGGCGGGTGTACGGGGAGAGAGAAAGATGTTTACCTTGATTAGAACTCTACAGCTACATTGATGGATCAATTTGGCATGGACTGTGATTGTGTTGGGCCTCGTTTTATGAGTGTTATACATGACTTATGCTCAAACAGCACATCACAACAGAGATCAATTCAACTAATCAATCAATTCAACTTTGAGCCCTAATTTTAAGAGGAGATCATTGGAGGAGAGCAAGGAAGGTCAAGATCACAAAGATTACAAATTTGAAGGCAAAGAAGAGTGGTTTTGTAACTATTCTATTTCTTTAATTCAAATTTTGTAATTAGGATGATGAATTCTCTACTTATTTCAATTTTTAATTTGTCTATGATGAACTAAATTCTTAATTAGGCTTGCAATGAATCTTTATTTTTGAACAATGATTGTCATGCCTTAATTTCAGTTTAATATTACTATCAATTCAGTTTATCAATTGTGATTTATACTTAATTTATGAATTGCTTGATCACCAATTTTGTGTGGATTTATATGAATTCGAGATATGATATATGAATTTAGACCTAATCACTATAGCATGTGTTCTTGAATTTCGTGATTTAATAGAATCTTGATGAATGTTTAGGATAGAGATATACCTAACATCGCATGTAATCGCGTAAAGAACTTGGGATTTAAACCTTATTTGATTTTAATTCACATAGAAATATAGTGAATTAGTTAATTAGGGTGTTTGGTTTAATTCTATTAAATTTGTGGATTTAAGTTAATACAGGGTTAGTGCATCGAGAGATGGCTAATTCTACTTAAGTGTTCTTGATTAATAAACTAAGATAGTGAATTGAACTGGAATAAGGTGTGATAATCAGAGTGAAACTTAAAGTGAAGTTGTAAGCCTAATTCTTCATTATCTTCTTGAAAGTTACGGTTACTTAGTGTGTTGATTGATTTGGATTTCTAGTTTCTTAGTTTTTATTAATTGCAGTCATTAATTTGAATAGTTTAATAAAATTGGGTTAATATAAAACTGGTAATTGTTGTATTTAATTTCATACTAGTCTCTGTGGGAACAATACTTTTCTTACTATTATATTACTTTTTGACCATGTGCACTTGCGTGTATAGCGTATATAGATTTTACCCAACAAGTTTTTGGCGCCATTGCCGGGCTTTAGTTTTGATTTTAGCATTTTTCAATATCAGTTTAATTAGTTCCGTTATACTTAAACAATTTTTTCTTTTTGTTTTGGTCTTTCTTGTTTCAGGTTCTCTAACTTAGTGTATGCAAACTAGTTCTAAGAATCCAGACTTGCTATCTTTTGAGGACGATATCGATAAACGATTCCAAAGGTTGAGTATGTGGATTAAGGACATTAAGGAAAATCTTGATAAGGAAGAAACAATGGCTACAGAAGATCAGAAAGCGTTGAGGGATTATGCTACTCCCAGGGTGATTGAGCTTAAGTCGAGTATCACTAGGCCAGCAATAGATGCGAATAATTTTGAGATCAAGCATAGGACCATACAAATGATACATAACTCAGTGCAATTTGGGGGATTAGACAACGACGATCCAGATGAGCACTTAGTCAGCTTTCTAGAAATCAGTGACACCTTCAGATACAATAGGGTGCCGGATGATTCAGTCAGACTTTGATTGTTTTCGTTCACACTGCGGGACAAGGTGAAAAGTTGGTTACACTCTCTACCGCCAGGGTCGATTACTACATGGGACGACCTTGCTCAAAAGTTCTTGGCCAAGTTTTTCCCACCAGCAAAGACTGCGAAGATGAGAAACGAGATTACTATGTTTGAGCAGCTGCATGGGGAGTCTTTGTATGAGCCATGGCAAAGGTACAATGAACTACTTAGGAAGTAACCACATCATGGACTACCTAAATGGCCGCATATGAACACGTTCTACAAAGGGTCGAGTGGTAATCTTAGGACTAGTATAGATGCAGCTTCAGGTGGAGCGTTCATGGCTAAGAGTTATGAGGAAGCGTATGATCTAATAGAAACAATGGTGGCTAACAACTACCAGTGGCCCACAGCAAGAATGACACAACCAAAGGCAATTGGGATGTTAGAGGTAGATGGGGTAACAGCGTTGGCGGCATAAATTTTAGCTTTGTCTAAGAAGATGGATGCTCTGTCAGGTGCACAAACACAGCAGGTTGCTTATGTTTGTGAATTGTGTGCTGGTGAACATCCTACATAACAATGTGCCATTAACCTAGCAACGGTGCAGTTTGTGGGTAGCTACAATAGAATTTCGCAGGATATGTATCAGAATGCGTACAATCTGGGAAATAGGAATCATTCGAATTTTTCGTGGGGTAATAACCAAAATTAGCAGGCTCCACGACCTTCTTATCCCCTGGGATTTCAAAACCAGCATCAACAAGCAGCTCCGCAACAAGAGAAAAAGACAGAACTATGCTCTAATTTAACAAGCAGCTCCGCTTGGAGCCGAAACTCGTCTGATTCATTCAGTTGTAACAATCTCTTCTCATCCGTTGTATCCAAATCAAAGTTGATCTTTTGAATGGCCCAATAAGCACTGTGCTCCAATTCGATCGGGAGATGACATGCCTTTCCATAAACAAGCCTATACGGAGACATTCTGAAAGGCGTTTTAAGGCAATGCGATATGCCCACAAGGCATCATCCAGCTTTTTAGACCAATCCTTCCGGTTAGGGTTCACAATATTCTCTAGAATGCGCTTTACTTCCCTATTTGATATCTCCGCTTGTCCACTTATTTGCGGATGATAGGCGGTGGCGATTTTATGGGATACCCTATATTTAGCTAGAATGCCTTCAAAATACTTATTGCAAAAATGTGAGCCCTCGTCACTAATAATTGCCCAAGGTGTTCCAAATAGGGTAAAGATATTATTTCTCAAGAAATTCAGCACAACCTTGGCATCGTTAGTAGGCAAGGCAACGACTTCCACCCACTTAGAGACATAGTACACAGTGACGAGTATATAGAGATTGTTGTATGAGGACAGAAACAGGCCCATGAAGTTTATGCCCCAAACATCGAATAGTTCTATCTCTGGAATATTTTGCAGAGGCATTTCATGCCTTTTTGAAGTGGTTCCCACTCTCTGGCATATATCGCAATGCGATACATAAAGATGAGCATCCTTAAACAAAGTCGATCAGTAGAAACCATATTGGAGCACCTTTGCTGCTGTTCTTTGCCCACCAAAATGGCCTCCATAGTTCGATGAATGATAGTGATGGAGCATACCCTCAATTTCGTCTCCAGGAAGACATCTTCGCAAAATTTGGTCTACGCATTGTTTGAACAGGAATGGCTCGCCCCACAGATAATGTTTTGCATCATTCAGGAATTTCTTCCTCTGTTGATACTCATGTTAGGGGGGAGCACATTATAGTCGACAAAATTTGTAAAGTTTGCATACAACAGTGCTACACTTTTAACAACAGACAACTGCTCATCCGGGAAGAAATCATTGATATCTGTCTCACCATCCCCCAAATGAGTTGGGTTTTCCAATCTTGATAAGTGATCCACAACTTGGTTTTTAGTTCCTTTTTTATCGCAAATCTCCAAATCAAATTCTTGAAGGAGAAGGACCCATCTAATCAACCTTGGCTTAGCATCTTTCTTAGAAATAAGATATTTGATTGCCGAATGGTCAGTATACACAATAACCTTGGTTCCGATGAGATATGACTGGAACTTATCAAAGGCATATACCACTGCCAGAAGCTCTTTCTCAGTTGTGGTGTAGTTAAGCTGAGCATCAGTAAAGGCTTTACTGGCATAGTAAAACGTGTGAAACACCTTGTCCCTTCATTGTCCCAACACTGCTCCGATAGCAAAGTCACTTGCATCGCACATAAGTTCAAATGGAAAGGTCATATCAGGAGTCACTACTATAGGAGCAGAGACGAGTCTTTCCTTTAACAATTTAAATGCACCTAGGCAGGCTTCGTCAAACTTGAAAGACACGTCCTTTTCTAATAAGCTACATAGTGGCTTGGTAATTTTTGAAAAGTCTTGGATGAACCGTCTGTAAAATCTTGCATGTCCCAAAAAACTCCTTAACCCTTTCACTAATGATGGTGGCGGTAGATTATCGATAACATCAATTTTTGCTCTGTCTACTTCAATCCCGTAAGCTGATACCATGTGCCCCAAAATAATTCCCTCTCTCACCATAAAGTGGCATTTCTCCCAATTAAACACTAGGTTTGTCTCTACGCATCTTTTCAGAACAGCAGTCAGATTTTGTAGACAATTTTCGAAAGAACTCCCAAAGACAGAAAAATCATCCATGAAGGCCTCGAGGGTCTGTTCCATCATATCAAAAAAGATGGATATCATGCAACGCTGAAATGTTACACCCCCTACTCACTGGTCTACAGCATAGAAGTAGAAATGGAGTCGTTAAGAGTGTTAATGGATTCTCAGATGGATAAAGATTAATGGTTGCAAGATTGATATCACCAGCTATCTATGATAGATGAGAGGAGAGCTACAGCCATCTTTCATGGTCAAATATATTAGCAAAGGATTGCTCGGTCATACAACAAGAAAGTCTAGCTTCGGCAATTCAAAGAAAATAACTTGGTGTTGAAGAAGTCCTTGTTAATCAAGATCAGTCTAAAGGAAAGTTCGCCCCGAACTGGGAAGGCCCTTTCATTGTCAAGGAATTATTGACGAGAGGAGCCCTCAGACTGTAAGAAATGGACGGCAAAGAATTTCCCTAGCTTATCAACTCAGACACCGTGAAGAGGTACTATGTCTGAAATGCTTACAAACCACCATTCTGGTTCTCAAAAATAAAAATCAAACAAGTCAATCAGGTTTTCACTACAAAGCTTGAACTATGAAAGACTTGATCTCCCACCAGGAGTACGTAGGCTGCCATCTAGGGTGCGGTCAAACCAAATAAAAATCCAAAAACCCCTAAAATCAAGATCAAACTCAAATAAACACTTTTCAACTGTTCAAGCCAAGCTTGAACTACAAAAGACTTGATCTCCCCTCATCAATGGGAGTACGTAGGCAGCCATCCATGGTGCGGTCAAACCAAACAAAAATCCAAAAACCCCTTAAACCAAGATTAAACTCAAATAAACACTTTTCAACTGTTTAGGACAAACTTGAACTACGAAAGACTTGATCTCCCCTCATCAATGGGAGTACATAGGTAGCTATCTATGGTGCGGTCAAACTAAACAAAAATCCGAAAACCCTTCAAACCAAGATCAAACTCAAATAAACACTTTTCAACTGTTCAGACCAAGCTTGAACTATATAAGACCTAATCTCCCCTCATCAATGGGAGTACGTAGGCAGCCATCTATGGTGCGGTCAAACCAAACAAAAAATCTAAACTCAAATAAACATTTTTCAACCATTCAAGCTAAATTTGAACTACGTAAGACCCGATCTCCCTCCAGACGTACGTAGGCAACCATTTACGGTGCGAGAACTCTCGAAAGAATGCCAAACACTTTGCTTGAACCTTAACAATATCAAAAGTCCAGTTCCAAGACGCCAAAACCTAGTACACCGAAAAAGCCTAAAGATCAACGACCCATTCTGAAAGATCCTAGGACATCTCAAGGTCAATCCATCTAAGGGAAGTTTGGGACACATCAAGATGGCAAGTTATAAAGAAAATGACAACTATCAAGCAACTGATAAGACATATCTAAAAAGGAAGTGAATCAAAATATATTTCCTTTCCATATAATACTGTTTGATATATACAATGTATCATGTAAGACCCCGAATTTTATGAAATAAAAGTATTCAATTTTTTTTATAGTTACTATTCAGTAAATGGTTAAATTGATAAAAGTTAAAGTTAAGGGTGATATATGAAATTTTTTCAACCTACGTAAGTGGTTATAAAATATTCATTGTTGTCGGGGAATATTCATTTGGTCGTGGAATATTCTTTCTGTCGAAGAATATTCGTACGACGGCGCAGTCTTTTGTGGGCCCCATAACGAAAAAGTGATTGGATGAAGAAAACGACAAAAATAAGTTGTTTATAAATAACGGCGTAGTTGTTACCGTTAATACTGTTGGAATACTCGATGGTTAAAACACAGTAATACGCGTTGTTGCACAGTAGCACACGGTATTGCACCAATTATTGATTTTTACGTAAGAAGGCATTACTCAATAATTGGTACAGTAATTACTGTTCAGTATTTTATTTTATTGATTCAATAATTGCTGCGTTGATATTTTATATTACTGTTGTTTTAATAATTATCACTACACAATATTTTCTATTATCGGAGCAATAATTCATATTATCTGAATAATATTATTAGATAACATTATTGACAATGTCTAGAAAATTCTGTCTAAGGAGAGGTTTGGTCATCTAATTGCGCGCTAGTAAGGAGAGATCCTTATTGGAAAGCCCCCTCTTTTCTGGGAACGGCCTGGTTGCCAGTACTGTGATTCTGTAATATTATTTGTGAATAATTAATTATTGATTTATATGATGAGAAAAAATATTAATTTTATGTGGATATAGATGGATAAAATTTTTTAATGTGACAATTGTTGTAAATTAATATTATCTTTTTCTGATAAAATAATTCAATTAAATATATTATTTTAATAATATATTAATGGTGATATTTTATAATGAATGTAGGATATATGAATAAATGAGGAGGAAGAGTATTTTTGTTGGATTAAATGTTTAACACATCTTTTGTGTGTTGGTGGACACAATTCTTGACTGAAATTTGATTATAGCCTGTAAAATCGTTCGTTTGTGGATTTCGGTCAATTTCTGTTTGGAATTTGGAAAAACTTTCTTCTGCAAAGTTGTAGATAATGGAATTTCCTATAGAAAGACGCGAGTTTTGAATTTTTCTAATAAAAGGACTATTTATTGTGAATTATTGAAGTTTTGGTATATCGGGTCTGAATTGATTTTTGGAGTTTTAAGTACTTTTTGTTAGAAAAACGTTTTTGTTTCTTTTGGCACATGTGTGGCTGATTTCTTTGGTCAAAATGGTGGGCTAAGGAAAATTATATAAATATATTATTATTATATTCAATTTTCTGCTTTAGTGTTCTAAGCATTTTCCTATAAATACGGTGCTTAGGTTAGAATTGAAAATCACACCAGAAACTGAAGTTTTCTCTCTATTTCTCTCTCTATATTATCGAGTGTATTCTTGTAAGTATTTTGATATCTTGAGTGTTGCTATACGGTGCAAGTTCGTTCAGCGTTATTCCAGTCAGGAGTACTGCTCTTTTGAGGTAAGGGATATTGTCGTAAGGGATATTATTTTTTTATCAATGATATTATTTCTTTCAATATCATTATACCAAAATATTGGTAGGATTTTTCTTGTAAAATTCTTATCTTTTCATGTCGAGGTTACTATTTATGAGTTACTATTCACGAGTTATTATTCACGAGTTAGTATTCATGAGTTACTATTCATGAGTTACTTTCACGAGTTACTATTCATGAGTTACTATTCATGGGTTACTATTCACGAGTTACTATTCATGACAAAATTGGTTTCTTTTTCTAACCAAATTATAGTTGATTTATGAATATTATTCTTGAGATTAAAACTATATGTTGATCATATTATTTTTTTATTATCATATATAACATTTTTATAACCCTAATGATGATATTTCTCTTTGACTTGAGTGTAAAGATGGGTAGATTTTTGGTACGATCATGACTATGGGTTCTCTTTGGCTAGTAGTGCAAAGTTGAATTGTTGACTGGTATGATCATGACCATTAAATTTATAATTGAATATCTTTAGCTTAAGTACAAAGGTGAATTGATCAACATGGTTATAATTATTGGTTATATAAATTCTGAAATGATTATGTATTTCTTTGAGATAATAATATATTTGGCTTGTAGTGCAAATATGAGCTGTTGAGGAATATCTTTGGCATGTAGTGCAAAGATGAGTTGTTGATAAATATCTTTGGCCCGTAGTGCAAAGATGAAATTATTAGTATGATTATGAACAGGAACTGTGATTTGGTATAACCATGATCTTTGATGTTTCAGGTAAAGACAAGTGATGAAAATTATCTTTGTTCTAGATGAGAAGAGGAATTTAGAACTACAATTATGATTATGAGTTATTCACATGATTGTGGACAGGAATTGTTGATTGATGTTACAGGATAAAATATTGTTGGTGGACTTTTAACATAGAGAAGATAATAGACTTTATAGTCTATTTGACTCTTCTAATGGATTGCTTGTTCCGCTGCAACTATGGTTGAAATTTTTATCATCTACCATATGTTCTAAATCTCTGATTTAATTCTGTTGAAAGCTATTGATAATTTAATCATGATATTCTTTACTGAGCTAGTTGTGCTCACCCTTTTGCTTCACAATTCCTTTCAGGTAATAAGAGTGTAGCTGGGTCGAGCGAGGGTAACAGGAAAATAGAACGGTGGTCTCTAGCTGTGGAGGTTCTCTCGAAGCAGCATAGAAAAGTTCATTTAGTAGTTATATTTGGTGAATCATCTAGGGTGAAGCGAACCTAACGTTGGAAGGGTGTTTTGCCATTATCATACAAGATGTCTAACGACACACAACCTCGTGTCATCATAAGACATGGTTGTGCACATCCACTTGTCGAGTATATCTACGAGCACTACCTATATAATCTTGGTGTTTGTTTGAAGTATAATTCTCAGTTAGAGACAGTGGAGATAATGATATGTCAAGAGAACACTCACCATTGGGAAGAATATGATAGTAAACTTCTCTTTTTTTCTTTGGGGTCTATTGGGTCAACCAAGGATAATTCTGTGGCCATATGATATCTATCATAACCTAGAAGCATGGCCTCCCATGTACGAGGGTTTCCTTGAGCACTTCCCAAAGATTCTAATTTCTAAAACAGTTTTTGACTATACATTTATGTAATGTGTCATTGTGACGTGCTATCCAAGGTTGGGACATGAGTCACAGTTGGTATATATTTGTACCCAAACTCATAGCATATGTGTTGTTGTATTTTGCACGACAATTGTTGTAATAAAGTTGTAGTTGTTATCTGTACCATGTATTTGGCGACTCAAAATAGGTTGGATGGAATGGACCTATTTTAGGGGCATTACATATCATGTGCATGACAAAAATGGCTAACCTAGTATATGCGGGAAATGAAAGTTAGTCTATAAACCCGTAGATAAACGGGCCAGCAAGTACAACATGGCGTTCCTCTCAGAAGATGGAGGTGAATTTATAAGCTCATGCCCTAAGGTCTCTATATGAGCCAGTAGATCCACCGCCATCTGCATAGTGCTACCATGATCATCTATTAATGCACTCATATCTGCAACAAAACTAGCTGTGTAGGATATAAGTGAAGTACTCTCAACAATAGCAGCATCCCGGGTAGCTCGATCCCTCTCAACAAAAGCTACATCCCAAGTAGCTCGAGCATCATCCCTCAACAAAAGTTGCATCCCGAGTAGCTCGAGCATCATCTCACTCAATAAAAGTGGTATCTCGGCCAGAAAGGGATGTTAACATCAGGGCCCTAGCCTTATCCCTCTCAAATGTCATAAGATGTAGCCTCTACAATAAATACTCTAGAGGAGGTGCAGTATGAGGGCTAGGGGCGTCACTGACCAGAGCTGCTGTCAAACTAGCAAATAGCTCGTCCTCGATAGGAGAATCTGTAAGACCCCAACTTATTAATGAATAAAATCAAATTTTCTCTAAATATTATTCTGAATAATAAGGGGCTAATTTGATATAATACTTTGGTTATGGGTGAAATGTGCAAATTTTGCAAAATAAGCAAGTGGTTATAAAATATTCATTTTGTTGGGAAATATTCGTTTGGTCGTGGAATATTCTTGCTGTCGGAGAATATTCGTACGACGGCGCAGCCTTGTGTGGGCCCCATAACGGAAAGCGATTAGATGAAGAAAATGGCAAGTATAAGTTATTTATAAATAACGGCGTAGTTGTTACCGTTAATACTGTTGGAATACCCGGTGATTAAAATACAGTAGCACACAGTATTACACCAATTATTGATTCTTACGTAAGAAGGCACTACTCAATAATTGTTATAGTAGTTATTGTTCAATATTTTATTTTATTGATTCAATAATTGTTGCATTGATATTTTATATTAGTGTTGTTTCAATAATTGTTGCTGCACAGTATTTTCTATTATCAGATCAACAATTCATATTATTTGAATAATATTATTAGATAACATTATTGGCAATGTCTAGAAAGTTCTGTCTAAGGAGAGGTTTGGTCATCTAATTGCGCGCCAGTAAGGAGAAATTCTTATTGGAAAGCCCCCTCTTTCCTGGGAACGGCCTGGTTGTCATAAATGTGATTCTGTAATATTATTTGTGAATAATTAATTATTGATTCATATGATAAGGAAATATTTATTTTATGTGGATATAAATGAGGGCTATATTTTTGTGGTTAAAAATGAAGGAGTTAATGTTGAGGTGTTTTATCAGTATTTTTATCGGAATGGAGGTATTAAAAATCAAATCAGGATTTTTGAGAAATATTGCGGGTGTTATAATTTTTAATCCGACCGTTGGATCGTGGTAATTTTTGGATATGTTATACATATATAAGTTGAGTATATGTCCACAAATTTTGAACCGTTAAAAATGAACGTATGATTTATTATGAATTTTACGAGATAACTGGTTCAGAAATTGTTGAATTTTGGGAGTTTATCATTTTGATGGAAAATTCTAGAATTGGTGGGCCCCACTTGTGGTTGGTGAAGAAATGTGCTGAATTATATTTCAAATGTGGTAGGTGGGAATAGTAGCAGGTAAAGCCATCAGGTTGCAGGTCAAACCTACTAAAATTTTCCTATAAATAGAGGGCTAAGTTAGAATTGAAAATCACACCAGAAACAAGTTTTCTCTCTTTCTCTCTCTAGATTATTGAGTGTATTTTGTGAGTATTTTGATACTTTGAGAGTTTCTATTCATCAGAGCAAGTTTCTTTCAGCCTTATACCGGTATTCCGACCAGAAGTACTGATATCTTGAGGTAAGGGGTATTATTTATTTCACATTCTGAAGAGATATTATTTTTCGTATTCATATGAATATTATTTCCGTTCAATATTCATAAGAAATTTTATTTCGTTCAATATTCGCGAGAAATATTATATTCGTTTATATTCGTAATGAATATTATTTTCGTTTAATATTCGTAAGGGATATTATTTTCTTCTTAAATGATATTATTTTCTTCAATATCATTATGCTGAAATATTGATATGAGTTTTTATCAAATTTGGAACTTTTTGTGTCGGGGTTACCATTCACGTATACGGTACTATTCACGTATACGACACTATTCACGAATACGGCACTATTCACCGAAAAATAAAATTTTCCTTTTTGTCCAAGATGTCTATTATGGTTACTATCTTTGATTGTATCCATGTTTTGATCTTTATTTTTGAATTCTGCTTCACAATTGATTATTATGAAGTATTATTGATCTTGGATAAACTGTTATACGAATCCCTACTATTTGTCCTTCTGTCTCATTGGATTCGTTCTCTTTAAGATATTTTTCATCATCCTCAGTCCTAAATGATGATATTAATGAATATCTTTGGCCTGTAGTGCAAAGATGTATGATTACTTGATGAATATCTTTGGCCTGTAGTGCAAAGATGAACAGGTGTTGAGATGAACATGACTGACAGGTGATACAAATGAATATCTTTGGCCTGTAGTGCAAAGATGAATATTTGGATAAAGATGATTATTAATTGATGTTACAGGGATAAAATATTGATGATGGACTTTTAAATCTTAGAAGATAGTAGAATTCTTTCTCTACTTGACTCTTCTAATGGTTTGCTGTTTCCGCTGCAGTTGTTGATCTAAAACTTATTGTCGATTATATTCTATCATATTTTTCCCTGTTGAATACTAACGATAATTTGTTTGTATATTATCTTAGTCATAATATTCTTTACTGGGCTAGTTGAGCTCACCCTTTTCCTTTTTGTTCCATTTTTTCTTCTCAGAAGGTGAGAACATAGCAGGATCTAGTCGGGGTATGGAGTGATGGTTCTAGAAAGATGTTTTAGCAGTCCTCACTATTTCTGTAAAATAGTGTTTGAATAATTGTAATGAGGATTTATTTGAGTGTGGATATTGTCTAGAAGACAATATTTGTATTTAAACTCACAGTATGTGTTGTCGTATTTTGCACGACAATTGTATTATTGAAGTTGTAGTTTGCTTTCTGTACCATGTATTTGGCGACTCAGAATGGGTGTTGTATACCTATTTTGGGGGCGTCACAGTTGGTATCAGAGCTTAGGGATATGATCCCTGGCTGAGATGTGAGACAAGAACTAGGAGGGGAGAGACGGGGAATTCCTTCACTAGTATGGCTTGACTAAGTTTATTTGGTATTTATTTGGTCGGTCAGAGTATAGGGATAATATATGACATGACTATTAACCCTTGTTTTATGGCAGTATTTAAGAATGGCAGCTGAGAACGTTAATAATGGAGTAAATCAGACCGTGGAGACACCTTTGATCACCACCCAGGGGAACGTGCAACAAGAAGGCAATATTCCTCCTGTAAACAACGTTACCGAGCAAACGATGAATGATGGAATGTTTAGGAGCTTTTTGCAGTTCATGCAAAATCAGACGAGGGAGACTCGTGTGCAGAATACGGGTGGAAATGATAACGCGCGGTTTGTCACAGCTAAGCAGTTCAAAGAATTGGGACCACCAGAATTTAAGGGAAAGCCGGATCCGATCATGGCGGAAACGTGGGTCAAGCAAATTACCAAGATATTCGATGTCTTGGGATGCACGGAGGAACAGAAGGTTCCATTCGCCACCTTTATGTTCCGCGGTGAGGCAGACTACTGGTGGGAGTCTGTGAAGCGTACCCAGCCTGACGCACTCAACATGTCCTGAGAAACATTTCAAAAACTGTTCAATGACAAGTACTTTCCTGAAAGTATTCGTCATATGAAGGAGGTAGAGTTTATCAGACTGGAACAAAACAACATGACGGTGTCCCAGTACGAGGCGAAGTTTGCAGAGTTATCCAGGTTTGCACCTCATTTGGTCGAAAATGAGGAACGAATGACAACGATGTTTCTGAGAGGTCTAAAACCCGAGATTCGACAATATCTTATCTCTCATAAATTTTCTTTATATTCAGATGTTGTAAATAGGGCTCAATTATTAGAGCGAGATAATGAGTATGTGCAACCGAGGGACCACAACCAGGGTCATACCGGTGGCGGCAGTCATCGAAGCAATGAAAACTAACAGGGAGGAAAACATTCGGACAAAAGCGGTAACCACTCTAGTGGTAATCGTGGTCGTGATAATAGAAGGAGCGAGTCGGGAGGAGATTTCAAGAAGAGAAGGTACAACAATGATAACGTGAAGACGTCAGCACAAACATCAACTGTTTCTAGGGGAGGAGAACGACCACCGGTCGTATGTTACAAATGTGGGAAAGAGGGACATATCAGCCCAAACTGCCCACAACAATCCAAGGTATGTTATAACTGTGGAAAGGAGGGTCATATAGCTCGAGAGTGTTCTGTAGCAAAAACAAGTTCAGCGGGGATGGTGACTCCAAAAGCTGTCCCGGATAAGTCGAAATCAGCGGTTCCTGGAAGGGCGTTTGTCGTTACTGGCCAAAACGCGAGAAACCCGAACGAGGTGATCACGGGTAAGCTAATCTTGAATTCTTGCGAAGTTTATACTTTACTAGATACCGGTTCTACCCATTCTTTTTTCTCTCCTGCTTGTGCTCAACGTTTAAACTTGACTCCGGAGAAATTGGACTTTAACTTATCTGTTGAAACTCTGTTAGGAGAAACTTTCATTACATCTATAGTTTATAAATCTTGCTTAATCCAAGTTGGCACAATCACATTACCTGTTGACCTTATCTCTTTAAAGATACTTGCTTTTGACGTGATTTTAGGGATTAATTGGTTAACTACTCATCATGCCAAAATTGATTATTTTCGTAAGGTTGTTAGTTTTCATATTCCTAACCAACCTGTTATGCGAATTCAAGTAACCAAACCACTAAAATCAATCGCTGTCATACCAAGCCATAAAGCCATTCGTTTATTGAAAAACGGATGTCAATCTTTCTTAGCCCATGTCATGGACTTGAACAAAAATACGTTAGATTTGAATGATATTTCTGTTGTTAGTGAATTTCCTGACGTATTTCCTAAAGAATTTCCTGGCTTAACCCAGAGCGTGATATTTAATTTTTGTATTGATCTTCAACCCAATACAAAATTCATTTCTAAAATCTCATATTGAATAGCTCCTATTGAACTTCAGGAGTTAAAAACCCAACTATAGAAGTTGGTACCCGAGCCTCTATCTAGTGACTTCCTTTGTGGAATGCACCAAAGCCAGACTCTCCGTAGGGGACGCCATATTCGTGCGGTAGTAAACTAATAGGTGTCATTGTGACGTGCTATCCAGGTTGGGATATGAGTCACAGTTGAGAGCAATCTAAGCCGATAATTGAAATATGTAGCTTTCTGGGCTTAGCTGGTTATTATCGGAGATTTGTGGAAGGATTTTCTCGAATCGCTACTCCGTTAACTCAGCTGACTCGGAAAGATATAAAATTCGAATGGAGCGAAGAATGCGAGAAGAGTTTCCAAGAGCTTAAGAGGAGACTCATTTCGGCACTTGTTCTGACAATACCATCTGGTTCGGATGGATTTGTTATCTACAGCGATGCTTCAGGCAAAGGGTTAGGATGTGTTCTCATGCAACATGGGAAGGTCATAGCCTATGCCTCACGACAACTCAAAGATTATGAGAGGAATTATCCTACTCATGATTTGGAGTTGGCAGCAGTCGTTTTTGCGTTGAAGATCTGGAGACACTACCTGTATGGGGAGAAAGTGGAGATCTATACAGATCATAAAAGCCTCAAATATTTCTTCACCCAAAAGGAACTCAACATGCGGCAGCGACGTTGGCTCGAGCTGTTGAAAGATTACGATCATACCATCTAATATCATCCTGGAAAAGCAAACGTAGTAGCTGACGCATTGAGTAGAAGATCATATGCGGGTACGAGTGCAATATTGTTAACACAAAGGCCCATTTTGTATGACTTGCAAAGGATGGAGATAGAGATGAAGGCTCCAAGTACCCACATGATAATATCAAATATACGAGTAGAACCGACTTTAATCGATAAAGTTAAAGCTGCTCAAGCTACGGACATGGAGCTGATGCGTATGAAGAAGAAAGTGCAAGAAGGTGCTATTCCAGAAGCAAGAATCGATGAAGAAGGAATACTTCGAGTCAACTTTAGACTTTGTGTTCCTAACGATTTTGACTTGAAGCATAGAATAATGATGGAGGCACACAACACACCGTTTGCAATCCATCCTGGGAGTACCAAAATGTATCACGATCTTCGACATACATTTTGGTGGAGCAATATGAAAAGAGAGATCGTGGAGTTTATCTCGAGGTGTTTAACTTGTCAACGTGTAAAGGCGGAGCATCAAGTACCAAAGGGTCCATTGCAACCACTTGAGATTCCGAAATGGAAATGGGAACACATTACTATGGATTTTGTTACGGGTCTTCCCAAGGTTTCTCAAGGTATAGATACGATTTGGGTTATTGTTGATAGATTAACCAAGTCCGCTCATTTATTGCCGATACGTGAGACTTATTCCCTTGAACGTCTTGCTAGTATGTACGTGAACGAGATTGTGAGATTGCATGGCATGCCAGTATCCATAGTTTTGGATCGTGACCCATGATTCACTTCACGATTTTGGGTTAGCTTGCAGAAAGCTATGGGCACGGATTTACGATTCAGTTCGGCATACCATCCTCAAACGGACAGACAATCAGAGAGGACTATTCAAACTCTTGAAGATCTATTAAGACTTTGTGTCCTAGATCTCAAAGGGAGTTGGGATAAGTACCTACCATTGGTGGAATTCTCCTACAACAACAGTTATCAGGCGAGCATAGGTGTGGCTCCATTGTATGGAAGAAAATGTCGTTCTCCAGTATGCTGGGACGAGGTGGGTGAAGCAACATTGTTGGGACCAGAGTTGGTACGCATTACTACAGAGAAGATCCAAACGATTCGACAACGTATACAAACGGCACAGGATCGACAAAAGAGTTATGCAGATCTTCGTCGGAAAGACGTGAAATTTAATATTGGGGATCATGTATTATTACGTGTTGCACCATGGAAGGGAGTTACAAGATTTGGGAAGAGAGGAAAGCTCAATCCAAGATTTGTTGGTCCATTTGAGATTCTTGAGCAAATAGGAAATGTGGCATATAGACTCGCATTACCTCCAAGCATGTCTCGTGTTCATAATGTTTTTCACATATCTATGCTTCGTAAATATGTTAAAGACCCGAACCACATTATTGAGTTAGAACCAGATGAGATAGCTGAAGATTTAACGTCCGAGGAGGTACCTGTTAAGATCTTGGATAGGAAAGAGCATGTCCTACGCACGAAGGTTATACCACAAGTTAAGGATTTTTGGAGAAACCATGCTATTGAAGAAATGACCTGGGAGTTGGAATCAGAAATGAAAGCGAGGTATCCTCACCTTTTTGAAACATCAAGTACGTACGTCAATTTCGAGGACGAAATTTCATAAGGAGGGGAGGTTGTAAGACCCCAACTTATTAATGAATAAAATCAAATTTTCTCTAAATATTATTCTGAATAATAAGGGGCTAATTTGATATAATACTTTGGTTATGGGTGAAATGTGCAAATTTTGCAAAATAAGCAAGTGGTTATAAAATATTCATTTTGTCGGGAAATATTCGTTTGGTCGTGGAATATTCTTGCTGTCGGGGAATATTCGTACGACGGCGCAGCCTTGTGTGGACCCCATAACGGAAAGCGATTGGATGAAGAAAATGACAAGTATAAGTTATTTATAAATAACGGCGTAGTTGTTACCGTTAATACTGTTGGAATACCCGGTGATTAAAATACAGTAGCACACAGTATTGCACCAATTATTGATTCTTACGTAAGAAAGCACTACTCAATAATTGTTATAGTAGTTATTGTTCAATATTTTATTTTATTGATTCAATAATTGTTGCATTGATATTTTATATTATTGTTGTTTCAATAATTGTTGCTGCACAGTATTTTCCATTATCAGATCAATAATTCATATTATTTGAATAATATTATTAGATAACATTATTGGCAATGTCTAGAAAGTTCTGTCTAAGGAGAGGTTTGGTCATCTAATTGCGCGCCAGTAAGGAGAAATTCTTATTGGAAAGCCCCCTCTTTCCTGGAAACGGCCTGGTTGTCATAAATGTGATTCTGTAATATTATTTGTGAATAATTAATTATTGATTCATATGATAAGGAAATATTTATTTTATGTGGATATAAATGAGGGCTATATTTTTGTGGTTAAAAATGAAGGAGTTAATGTTGAGGTGTTTTATCAGTATTTTTATCGGAATGGAGGTATTAAAAATCAAATCAGGGTTTTTGAGAAATATTGCGGGTGTTATAATTTTTAATCCGACCGTTGGATCGTGGTAATTTTTGGATATGTTATACATATATAAGTTGAGTATATGTCCACAAATTTTGAACTGTTAAAAATGAACGTATGATTTATTATGAATTTTACGAGATAACTGGTTCAGAAATTGTTGAATTTTGGGAGTTTATCATTTTGATGGAAAATTCTAGAATTGGTGGGCCCCACTTGTGGTTGGTGAAGAAATGTGCTGAATTATATTTCAAATGTGGTAGGTGGGAATAGTAGCAGGTAAAGCCATCAGGTTGCAGGTCAAACCTACAAAAATTTTCCTATAAATAGAGGGCTAAGTTAGAATTGAAAATCACACCAGAAACAAGTTTTCTCTCTTTCTCTCTCTAGATTATTGAGTGTATTTTGTGAGTATTTAGATACTTTGAGAGTATCTATTCATCAGAGCAAGTTTCTTTCAGCCTTATACCGGTATTCCGACCAGAAGTACTGATATCTTGAGGTAAGGGGTATTATTTATTTACATTCTGAAGAGATATTATTTTTCGTATTCATATGAATATTATTTCCGTTCAATATTCATAAGAAATTTTATTTCGTTCAATATTCGCGAGAAATATTATATTCGTTTAATATTCGTAATGAATATTATTTTCGTTTAATATTCGTAAGGGATATTATTTTCTTCTTAAATGATATTATTTTCTTCAATATCATTATGCTGAAATATTGATATGAGTTTTTATCAAATTTGAAACTTTTTGTGTCGGGGTTACCATTCACGTATACGGTACTATTCACGTATACGACACTATTCACGAATACGGCACTATTCACCGAAAAATAAAATTTTTCCTTTTTGTCCAAGATGTCTATTATGGTTACTATCTTTGATTGTATCCATGTTTTGATCTTTATTTTTGAATTCTGCTTCACAATTGATTATTATGAAGTATTATTGATCTTGGATAAACTGTTATACGAATCCCTACTATTTGTCCTTCTGTCTCATTGGATTCGTTCTCTTTAAGATATTTTTCATCATCCTCAGTCCTAAATGATGATATTAATGAATATCTTTGGCCTGTAGTGCAAAGATGTATGATTACTTGATGAATATCTTTGGCCTGTAGTGCAAAGATGAACAGGTGTTGAGATGAACATGACTGACAGGTGATACAAATGAATATCTTTGGCCTGTAGTGCAAAGATGAATATTTGGATAAAGATGATTATTAATTGATGTTACAAGGATAAAATATTGATGATGGACTTTTAAATCTTAGAAGATAGTAGAATTCTTTCTCTACTTGACTCTTCTAATGGTTTGCTGTTTCCGCTGCAGTTGTTGATCTAAAACTTGTTGTCGATTATATTCTATCAGATTTTTCCCTGTTGAAGACTAACGATAATTTGTTTGTATATTATCTTAGTCATAATATTCTTTACTGGGCTAGTTTGAGCTCACCCTTTTCCTTTTTGTTCCATTTTTCTTCTCAGGAGGTGAGAACATAGCAGGATCTAGTCGGGGTATGGAGTGATGGTTCTAGAAAGATGTTTTAGCAGTCCTCACTATTTCTGTAAAATAGTGTTTGAATAATTGTAATGAGGATTTATTTGAGTGTGGATATTGTCTAGAAGACAATATTTGTATTTAAACTCACAGTATGTGTTGTCGTATTTTGCACGACAATTGTATTATTGAAGTTGTAGTTTGCTTTCTGTACCATGTATTCGGCGACTCAGAATGGGTGTTGTATACCTATTTTGGGGGCGTCACAGAATCAGGGTCCTCCATAAGCTCCTCCTCTTCACGATCAGTACTCGACTCTGTGTGAACAACCATAGATGATGCAATATCTGCTTCCAACCATGTAGAATACTCTAAAGATCGACCCGAATGACTAGTCAAAAAATCAGCCCTCTCCCGGTGAGTCCAACAATCATAAATCCTGGTTAAGTCATCTACTGACAAAAACAGAGCTGATACTCGCTGACCCAAGGCCCTATTAAAGGGGTGAATATCCTAAAACTGAACAAACTGTCCCATGACAGCCAGCAAATGATACTTGGTCACCCCTCTCAAACCAGCCAGGGGTAGATAGTCCATGCCAACTGCATGAGTAATAAAGCTATAGGGAGAGCTGAGTCCTGAACAAGGCAAGATCGCAAATGGATCCTTGATCGCTGTCAGAAAAGCTAACCAGGATGTTGCATCTATGCAATCAGCCGGCCGAATAAAATAGGACATGGCTATCTTATGAGTAAAGTACTACCCATGGCGTCTAAAGGTGCCAATCGGTCTTAAATGTGTTATAAACCACACATACAATAAGATAACACTGCCTCTCAAAAACCCCACATGATGGATATGGAAAAAGGTGGCTGACCTCAAGGTTTTCGCCAATATTATGTGCAAGATAGTGCAACCCTACGTGAGAGCACAGACTACTATAATCAGGCCAATGTCCAGATGATCCATATATAGCATGTACAAATAGGCCACGACACACATCAATAAAATATCTATGCAGGCAACCTGCCACTCACCCTCGGTAATGGTGAAGTCCGCTGAATGCTATAGATAGCTATCCAGTGACCCAAATCGGTCAATTAAGAAATCCAAGGACACCACATGCCTTAAGGTAATCTCGTCCATGATAACTCTGCATTGTAAGCCCGTCAGGGTCATAAACTGTCATCTCACATTATCAACGGCCATCATAGCACAAGGCCAATCCAAAGGCAAATTAGTGAGGCGCTCATACTCCTTCAACGTAGGAGTCAACTCATGGATATCAAATCTAAAAACCTGTCTCTCTGGTATCCAATAAGATATCATGCCCTCTACAAAGCCCAAGGGTACGTGAAATGTCATAAGGGTCATAGAATGCTTTAATAGATGATCAACTGTCGCCCGATCTATGGGGGCAAAACTAACATAACAAGATCTCAGAGAAGAGTCTATCAGTGTGAGTGGTGTATGCTCAATTTGACTGACTGTAGATGAAGACATGTGTAGAACTGTATCATAAGACCATCCAGCGGTCAATGCTAAACTCACCTATATGAATGCATCTGCATCCATGACATAATGCATGCATCATGATAAATGACAATATGATCCGAAGAATAGAAAATATTATTCATACATTCCTAAATACATCATCTAATACATCAGGTATATAACTGAAAATAAAAAGTATAGGGAAATGGGGCACAACTGCCCAATATCTAACAGAGGCCTATCAAAAGATATAACGAGAAATGGGGCACAACCGCCAAATATCTAACAGAGGCCTATCAAAAGATATAACGAGAAATCTATTAGAAGAAATTAATGATGTCCACATCATCCAATCGATCAACCTACTGTAACTCCTCCTGAGTCACTGTATCTCCGCCAAATGGAACATCAAGGAGATACAAAGGGGGATCTACACCGGTAAAGCTTTCAGAATAGAGGTCACCTGAAGGACCAATGCCAGAGTTGGAAGGATCAAAAGAATATGCCTCTGCTAGATCTCTACCTAAATACCGGATGAAAAAATGTGCCTAATCCAATCTTTGGGTCAAGTTATCAATCTGCCCCAAATGAGTGGGCTCTCGGACACAGGCGATTTAGTCTGTCATCATAATAGACCCAGGAACCATACCCCCCCATGAACTGAGTGGCACGGGTATGAGCCCCAATGGTGCGAGGGAACCACCAGCGGTAAAAAGCCTCATGAGTAAAAGGGCCCTCTGATAAAGTGAAGTCATCTAAACCCAATAGGGGAATCTTAGTGATCGGCTGAGATAAAGGCCAATATCTCCTAGCAGGAGGAAAGAATGGAATGCGAATCTCCCCCGTGATGCTCCCAATAGCACGGTCTCCTAAATAGAGCTCCCAGCCTCCATCAGTCAGGAGAGGGATCTAACAGGTGGATAATACATACTAAATCCCAGTCCAAAAGCCACCCTCAAAGTCTACAGTCAAATATTCCTCGATATAGGGAACCCACGTAATAACATCAGTAATCAACAACTCTAACTGCAAACGAGAATGGGTAAACCCCTTTGCACATGAACCTCTACAAGAGTGGAGTGATGCCATTGTTGTCCCCATGGATAGGTCTCCAGACTTAATGTAGTCACGGGACGAAGGCAAGGGAGCCTCTCATCTCCTCCCTTCACCAACTTCACTTTCTTCCTATCTTCATAAGATGGATCCATGCTTGTATCTCTACAGCAATGTTTTCCATTAAGGTAAATGGATCCCTTGCTGGCTATTTTGGGAGTACTCGAGGTTTAAGGCAAGGTGATCCTTTATCCCCATACCTTTTTGTCATTTTCATGGAAATACTTTCCTCAAAGATTTCAAAGGATTATATGCTCCCTGATTTCCAATTTCATTGGTGTACCAAGGATTGTAAACTCACTCACCTTTTCTTTGCTGATAATATCCTTGTCTTCTGCCATGCTAGCATCAAGTTTGTAAGTATTCTCTTATCTTCCATCCAATCATTATCTCTTTACTCGGGCGTCATTCTTAATGTTCATAAGAGTTAATGCTACTTGGCTAACACTGATCAGAGAACCTCCACTGCCATTCTCTCTATCCTTCGGTTTCAAGCTGGAACCTTTCCTGTTAAATTTCTTGGGGTCCAAGCTTTCTTTTCTTGATTGCCTTCCCCTTATCCATAGAATTACCTCTCGAGTCTCTTCTTGGACTTCGGTTGCCCTTGCTTACTCAGGACATCTTTAGCTTATTAAATCTATTCTTTTCTCTATCTAATCCTTTTGGAGCAATCATTTCATCCTTCCTAAAGCTATCTCTAGAGAAATCCAAGCTATACTTTGCAAGTTCCTCTAGAAAGGTCCATCCTTAGAAAATATGGTGCTCGTGTAGCCTGGCATAAAATTTATCTCCCTACTTCAGAAGGGGGGTTAGGGTTATCACACACTGGAATTAGTCTCTGATTTTAATGCATCTGCTCAATATTTTATGCTCTGACTCCTCTTCTTTATGGGCTGCTTGGGTCAACAAAACTGTTTTACAAAAGAGGAATTTCTAGTACTATAATGCACCCTTGGATTGTTCATGGATATGGAAACAGATCCTCAAACTTAGGCCCACTACTCGTAATCATATTCACTACTCGGTGGGTAATGGATCCAACACTAGTCTATGGTATGACCCCTGGATCAATGGTAATCCCATTAATCCTAACCAGTCCCTACTATCCAATTCTGGGCTACCTCACAATGCCTTAGTTGCTGACATCATCTTTGATTCCTCCTGGAACCTCCCTTAAAGCAACCACCATGATTTGATTGTATTTCGAAGGCTTGTTGAAACCCAACCTATTAGACCTCTATCGGCTAATAAAATTGAGTGGAATGGACTTCAGATAGCTTCTACCAAAGCAAGACACATATGGGATTGTATTAGACTTAAACAACCAAAGCCAGTTTGGCATAAAGTTGTTTGGCACAAACTTCATGTCCCCCAGTACTCCTTTATCATGTGGATGGGGTTCCTTAAAAAGCTCCCAACAAATGATATCACCAGACAATACTCTTTGGGAAGAATCTCTCCTTGCCCTCTTTGTCATCTTCATGATGAAAGCTTTGCTCACTTATTTTTCGAACGCACTTACTCCACTGCCATCCTACAACATACCTTGGATTTGGGAGATTGGGTTATTGCCAATACGGACTGGATTGGTGTTACTGATTTCATCCTTTCTTTCCAAGGTCGACGAGTCACTAAACACATTCTATATCTTACCCTTGCTGTTACATTGTACAAGATCTAGGAGTCGAGGAACATTAAAATCCACAATGACAAACTTCTACCCCCGTCCTGTATTGCTAAGGATGCTGTGACACCCCCGAATCTGGGTCCTCTAACCCAAGTATGGTCATCACGATAAAATATAAACATCCACCTCTAAACAACATACGATAACTAAAATGCGGAATATAATAAACGTACATCGTTCATTCAAAAGGTGTTACTAGTCCCAAGATTCGATAACATTAATAAAGTCTTACAAACATACCCTATAATAGTAATTAAGGTTCATATTACATAACAGTAATTTAAACTAGGCATAAAGTAAAGTCTGCTCCTCGCAACTATTCTACATCTTTCCTTTACCCTTGTCCTTTTCTGAGGTCTAGGGCTTAGCTGCAATATAATTCATGATATAGCAAGGATGAGCAACAAGTTTGCTCAGCAAATTTAATACAACAATAAGGATATATCATGATGAATGGAAAAATATCTGACAATGAATTCAACAATATGAATATCTAAAGTATTCAACAATACGAATATTAGAAGCGAAGATATTGACTGTTTTTAGAATAACTACTAGTCATGTAGACTTTGAACTATAACACTCCAATGGAATCAATAGCTAATTGACCCTTTGGTTACTGGCTACAGAATAAGTACTTGAGGGGAAAAGCTCTCGTACACCATGTATATGCATAACATTTACATCTGCTATTTGTATCTTATATTAGATACCTGGGGTACTCCCCTATCATAAAAGGGGTGTTCTTTCAGTCTAAGAATCCTTACCATCAATTGGTTTGGATAGCTTTTATAAAGCTTCATATACTTTGTCTGATCGAACAAAGGTTCAGACTCTATCTGACACAGTTCAAGAATTTTATGAACTTTAAATAATGTACAAGTCCAAGACTGGTACGAACTCAAGTGCACTAAGTGCGAATATCAATAATATCGATGTGGGATAATTATAAGGTAATTAAACCACTTAATAGCATGCTTGGAAAATAAAGTTCAAGCTTAAATGAATAACTTTCAATTCAATAATACCCTGCTCAATGCAATATGAGAAGGATAGGAAACTTTCACAAAACTCAAAGTTAGGTAAAATAGAGAACTTGCACAATCAAAGAGTGAAGTTCGGAGACTTGTTCAATAATAATTTGAGTAGGGTTAGGGAACTTGCATTCAACATACGAATCACACGAAATTCAAGAAATTGCACAAAATCCAAAGTTGTGTAAGTTAGGAAACTTGCATGTTTGCTCAGCTACAATATAATTCTAGCTTTAATTAACTTGCGTTGAAACGACCTAACATTAAAAAGTCGGTCTTTCCAATTAGTATGTGCAAACTAATATGAGTCTACACTTACAAGAATTAAGTCATCACATAGCATGCTTCTCAACACATCATATGGCATATTGGTCACATATTACAAGGTAAAGTAATCATATAAGCATGTCGTTAAACTTCAGATCAAAAATAGAATCTTGGCAAGACTACAGGACGGCGCAGCTACGCCTGGTCTAGGCTTAGGGACGGCGCAACTGCGCTGTCCCCTGGCCAGACCAGGTTTGAGCTTTGCTCTCCTGACTTCAGTCCAACTCTAACACACCAATTAAACATATATTTTAACATGCATACATGCTAGAGTTTATCACATAACATAAGACCATTCTTGAGTTCATTACCACAAGTCTAATTTACAATTTATTTGTCATTAAAGCATAAAAATCATGTAACCATCATGCTTTATATATGAATCATGTCTAGGAGTATTATAGCCATAACATGACACCTCAACTCTTTGGTATCTAAGTACTCATATAATATGCAACTTAAGTTTGAAAACATGTTCAAGGTTATCTTTCAAAATCATTTTAGCAGGAATGATGCAAGATAGCACATATAAGATAACTTCAAAACTCTTATCATAAAGAGTTAAGTCAGGTTAACCTCCTTTCAAGATCAGAATCTAAATCTCTTAGCATTCATGTTCATTAGCCTTATTGTATTAAGCTTTTCTTTTTAAACTAAGTTCTAGCACAAAGCTTATCAAGTTGGTCATGGATACAACAGCTATGAATCATATATCATGCTTATATAGGTTCCAAATCAGTCATGTATGTGGTCTCCTAAGTTCAGAATTTGTAAAACATGTATTACTTCAAAGTTTGTTTTAGAACCTTAAGTTTTGTTACAAACTTTCTTACCAATCCAAGTTGATTACTTCATACATCATAAGAAAACTTTACACCTCATGTTATACTCCTTTTTAGGTATATGTCTAAGTCATGACATCAAGTTAGCAACACATAGCACAAACAGAAGTCAGAAACTGAATCTGGGGTACGGCGCAGCTGCGCTGCACCCTAGTACAAATAGGGCTCAGCTGCGCCATGCCTGCACCAGAAGCAGAAACGGACTCTATTTTGCAGAGCCTCAACCACTTTGATTCTTTTCAGTTTAAACATGTTCCAATCCATCATGTAAGAGTTCAAACATGTAAGCCTACTTCCTAAACACATTATAGCTTGCTAATTCACTTTGATTAACAAAGAATTTCAAGTGATTTCAAGAATTTGACAAAAGCCCAACTAAGAACACAATTAAAGTTTATACCTCTTTAGCTTGAGTTAGACTCCTTACACACTGAGTATGCTTCCAAAATTCCTCAACAACTTAGAACTTTCAATATCAGACTTAACAAACAACAAAATCTGAAACTAAAGATTCTATTTATAAAGGGAACTTGGACTGGACAATCACATTGCACTAAGGTTAACTCCATGAGATATTAGGAGGACACAATGGTTGCTAAGGAGTGGTTCAACAACTCAATACCAGCCATTTCTATAGCCATTGGCCTAGAAATCATTACCTATGTTTAGCCAATTAAAAAATGCGTAAGTTAGTTTTAGGTCACTGTTCATGTACCGTTGTGACACTTAATTTGGGACAAGAGCAAAACTCAGCAAAAAGCTTAGTTTGATTACTATAATTCCCAAAATATAATTTTAATGTACAATTGTTACCATATTAGGAAATTAAGGATGATTTAGGTACTCACATCATATAATCCATGTACATTAAATACATACAATTAAAATAACACAGTTAGGTATTATTAACCGGGTAGATCCATAATTATTTTTACTACTCTTATAAACACATGATAACATTATTTAATATCAATGTTTATTTAAACATCTAATCCCTTTCCCAATTTCTAAATTACACAGCTATTTTAATAATTTCTGTATTAAGGACCACATGGGATTTCTTGTACTACTTGATATTTTATATCAACCTAATGTACCTTTATCCATATGATTTATTAGTGTCACACATACAAAAAAGTGTTCCATTTCATTTCCACAGAAGAAACTAACTGGTTCAGACTGATCACTAGCGCAGCTGTGCCATTTTGTACTGCTGGGAGGGCGCAGCTGCGCCGGTCCCTGGTAGTGCCAAAATGGGTTAGCTTCAAGCCGATTCCAAATTCTATCACCACACAAGTTTTATATGATATACTTTAACTTATATAGTGGTGATATACCCATAATTGAAATGAATCAATATGTTCAAAACTTATCACTATATTCAAATGGATTAAATATTTAATCATTAAGAATCCTATAAATTCTTTGATATCAACCTCTTAGGGTTAGTCCACCAATTTAAATAACTATTAGTGACTCCCTTTAATCATTTCATAAATTCATATAACCACATAAGGTTCAAATAGACTCACAAAACCAACTCATAAAAATTAAATCATATATTTAATTAAATAAAGAGTTTAAAATTTCACGGTCATTACATCCCTCCCCCCTTATAAAAATTTCATCCTCAGAATTGTAAAAATAAGGTTACTCAAATAAAAATGGATAATTCGTTTTCATTTTCTCTTTTAGTTCCCACATAGCTTCTTCGACTGCGTGATTCCTCCAAAGAATCTTAACGGAATGAATGATTTTATTCCTCAGCGTCTGTTCCTTTCTATCTAGTATCTGTATAAAAACTTCCTCGTACGATAAGTCTTTCTCGACTTGGATTGGTTCGTAGGAGATAACGTGCTTGTAGTCTGGTTTATACGGCTGCAAGACTGACACATGAAACACGTTGTGAATGTGCTCAATTTCAGGACGTAAAGCTACCTCGTACGCCACTTCACCGACTTGCCTTAAAATATCGAACAGTCCTATGAACCTAGGGCTCAACTTGCCCTTCTTCCCAAAATGAATCTTCCCTTTTCAGGGAGATACTTTCAAAAATGCATAGCTTCCTAATTCAAAATCTTTCTTCTTGTAATGTAAGTATGCATACTTCTTCTGACGATTTTGAGCTGGTACTAGTTGAGCTCTTATCCCTTTGATGATTTCTACCGTCTGTTGTACCAACTCTGGTCCCAACAGTCGACGTTCTCCAACTTCATCCCAGCATAAGGGCGTTCTACATTTTCTCCCATACAGTGCTTCGTACGGCGGCATTCTAATACTGGCGTGATAACTATTGTTATACGCGAACTCTACTAATGGAATGTGATCCTCCCAACTACCCTTGAATCCATCACACAAGCTCGGAGCATGTCTTTAAGTGTTTGAATTGTCCTCTTGCTTTGCCCATCGGTCTGCGGATGATATGCGGTACTCATTCGTAGTTGTGTCCCCATTCTTTCTTGAAAACTCTTCCAGAAGTTTGACGTGAATCGCGGATCTCTATCTAATATAATAGATACTGGCACCCCATGCCTCGAGATAATTTCCTTGACATAAAATTTAGCTAATTGGTCTAAACTATACTTAATCTTAATCAGCAAAAAGTGAGCTGACTTAGTAAGACGATCTACAATTACCCATATGGCGTCGTGCCCTTTCTGGGCTGCCGGAAGTCCCACCACAAAGTCCATTGTGATGTGCTCCCATTTCCATTCTAGAATCTCTAATGGTTGTAATAACCCGCTTGGTCGTTGATGCTCTGCCTTGACTCTCTGACAAGTTAGACATCTACTTATGCATTCTGTAACCTCTCTCTTCATGTTTGGCCACCAGAAGTGGTGACGCAAATCTTGGTACATCTTCATGCTTCTTGGGTGTATCGAATATCTCATACTGTGCGCTTCTTGCAAGATCTCTTCTCTCAGTTCTGGTACTAACGGTACCCAAATTCATCCTTCAAATCTTAGAAGTCCAGTGCTATCAATCTTAAATTTCAATTCATCACCTTCAGTCAATCGCTTCTTGATGTTATTGCAATTTTCATCCTTTTCTTGTGCCTCTTTAACCTTTATCCAATAAAGTCGGGCTCGCTGTCACTATAAATAATTGTTTGTTGGTCTCCATCAGATACTTAATCTCGAAGTCTAGTCATTAAAAGTCTTTCACCAAGTCTTCTTGAATGGTCAACTTCAATAACTTCTCTCTGCCTTTTCAGCTCAAGGCATCTGCCACTACATTTGCTCTGTATAGATGGCACAGAATCTCACAATCATAATCTTTGATCAATTCTAACCATCGGCGCTGCCTCATGTTTAACTCTCTCGCGTGAAGATATACCTCAGACTCTTGTGATCCGTATATATCTCACACTTCTCGCCATACAAATAATGCCTCCAAATCTTCAAGGCAAAAACTACCGTTGCTAACTCTAGGTCATGAGTCGGATATTCCTTCTCATAATCTTTCAGCTAACGTGAAGCGTACGTAATAACCCTGCTGTGTTGTATCAATACACAGCCAAGACCCTTGTGTGACGAATCACTATACACTATAAACCCTCCCGTGTTGTCCGGTAAGGCCAACACAGGTGCTTGACTAAGCCTCTTCTTTAATTCTAGGAAACTTTCTTCACACTTCTCCGTCCAAACAAACTTAACTATCTTTCTGGTAAGATTGGTTAACGGTGATGCTAATTTCAAAAAATCCTGAATAAATCTTCGATAGTATCCTGCTAATCCTAAGAAACTCCTAATTTTTGTTGGCGTCTTCGGCTACTCCCAATTGATAACCACTTCTACCTTCGCTGGATCCACCAAAACACCATCCTTGTCGATAACGTGCCCCAAAAATTGCACTCTCTGCAACCAAAACTCATACTTGGAGAATTTTGCATACAGCTTCTCCCTCCTTAATGTCTCCAACACTATCCAAAGACGCTTGGTGTGTTCTTCCTCCCTCTCTGAATACACTAGAATGTCATCGATGAATACGACAACAAACTTATCTAAATACTGTTTGAACACTCTATTCATCAAGTCCATAAATGCTGCTGGCGCATTTGTCAATCCAAATGACATTACCAAAAACTCAAAGTGTCCATACCGAGTTCTGAATACCGTCTTTGGAATGTTCTCCGGCCTCACTTTCAGTTGATGATAACCGGTCCTCAAGTCGATCTTTGAAAAGTACTTCGCCCCCTTCAATTGATCAAACAAATCGTCTATCCTTGGAAACGGGAACTTGTTCTTAATGGTGACCTTGTCCAACTCTCGGTAGTCGATACAAAGTCTTAGCGACCCGTCTTTCTTCTTTACGAATAAGACTGGTGCTTCCCACGGTGATACGCTCGGTCGAATGTATCCCTTATCTAACAACTCTTGTAATTGAGCCATCAGTTCTTTTATCTCTATCAGTGCCATACGATACGGTGCTTTGTATACCGGTGTTGTCCCCGATGCCAAATTAATAACAAACTCAATATCTCTATCCGGTGGCAATCCCAAAATCTTATCTGGGAAGACATCAAAGAAATCCCTTACAATAGGTATCTGACTCAGTTCACCCTCGACTAGTCGAGTATCAACCACGTGAGCCAAATAACCTATACAACCCTTCCTAAGCAATCTCTACGCTTGCACCATTGTCAAACAATGAGTTTGGCTCGGCGATTTACTACCATAAAATACCACCTTCGACTTATTCGGAGTCTTAAGGTGTACACATTTTTTCTTACAGTCTATAACTGCTCCGTGAACCGATAACCAATCCATTCCAAGGATTACATCAAACTCCCCCAAACGAATCGGTATCAAATCCACTTTGAGCTTAAATCCTCACAATTTGGTATAACAATTACTATGAATGTATTCTACGAGGATAATTTCCTTGTTCACTACTTCTATGTTCATAGGGTGTTCTAATCTCTCACAGGGTAAGTCTAACCGTTTAGCAAATTCTTCAGAAATAAAAGAGCAGGTAGCACCCGAATCGAATAACACGTATGTATCTATATCATTGATCGAAATGATACCTGACACCACGTCCTTAGACTCCACCGCATCTTATACAGTCATGTTGAACGTTCGTGTCGTTGGTCTGTTGGCTTGACTGACTGGCCCTCCAATGTTCAGTCCATTATTGTTGTTAAAACGGTTGCTGCTAGCTGCATCGCCCTTTTTCTTCGGGCAGTCCTTGATCTGATGGTCTTTGGATCCACAAGAGAAACATCCTCCCTTCTACTTATTCAAACACTGAGGAGTCATGTGCCCCGATTGTCCGCAATGATAACAAACACTCTTCCCCTTCATGCACTCCCCCGAGTGATTCCTCCCACAGTTGTTGCACTTCATACTTTTCTTGGCCTCCCCTCTAGACTTATTACCTCCAGAGGATTGGCTCTCTGTCCATTTACGCTTATTGGGGTTGCTGCCTTCGCTACTTCCCCCTTTCTGTCCTTCCTGATCGGTCTTCTTTTCTTATTTGAATCGAGCGATGGCTTCATTGCCTCCTTCGGCAATGATTGCCCTTTCCAATAGATCAGGGTAAGTCTTAAACTTTAATACAGCCACTGCTTTCTACACCCATAGTTTTAGTCCTAATTCGAACCTCCTTGCCTTCCTGGCCTCCGTGTCAACCTGATGTGACGCGAATCGGGCCAACTCGTTAAATTTTATCGCGTACTCCGCGACAGACATACTACCTTGCTTCAGTTCCAGAAACTTAACTTCCATATCATGTTGCGTATTCTTTGAGAAGTAATTCTTGATGAATAGCTCCTTAAATCTATCCCAAGGAATAACTCCTTCGTCTGCTCGGCCCTTATTAGCTTTCCACCAATAGTTAGCTTCGCCCTTCATCATGAACGTGGCAAAACTCGTCTTCTGTGCTTCGGACACTCGTGCGACCTCAAACCTCTTCTCCATTTCTTCTATCCATGTCTGGGCTTCAATTGGGTCCAAGGTTCCCCGAAACTCCGGTGGTCCTACCAATTTAAAGTCCTTAAAGCTAGCCAAGTGTTGTCATGGCTGCCCTACTGCTGGCGGGGGTCTATTTTGCATTGCCTCAGTTAACATGTTAACGAAGTTCTATATTGGATCAATATTTTCCCCTCCACCATTGTTAATGGATCCTTCCTCCCTCTGGTTCCGCGGTAGTCTCCTAGGCGACATGATCTGAGGAAAGGAAGAAAACTATTAGGCTTTATGTGATATGTTATCCATGTTAGCATTAAGAAGTTTAAGACGTCTATTGATCATTTTGATTTAAATAAACAACTTAAGTATCGCAATAAAACTCGATGGATTTTCTCAACCCATCACTTACATACTCTACTTGAGTTTTCTACTAAGGTTATAACCTAGGTTTCGCATTCCTAACGTTTATAACCTACAGCTCTGACACCAACCTGTGACACCCCCCGAATCCGGGTCCTCTGATCCCGGTCCGGTCATCACGATAAAATACAAACATCCACCTTTAAACAACATATGATAACTAAAATGCAGAATATAATAAACGTATATCGTTCATTCAAAAGGTGTTACTAGTCCCAAGATTCGATAACCTTAATAAAGTCTTACAAACATACCCTATAATAGTAATTAGAGTTCATATTATATAACAGTAATTTAAACTAGGCATAAA
The DNA here is from genome assembly GCA_016801055.1 of Panax notoginseng. Classification (NCBI taxonomy): domain Eukaryota; kingdom Viridiplantae; phylum Streptophyta; class Magnoliopsida; order Apiales; family Araliaceae; genus Panax; species Panax notoginseng. The sequence continues at coordinate 55,175,769 of CM029012.1, read as the reverse complement.
GTAAAGTCTGCTCCTCGCAACTATTCTACATCTTTCCTTTACCGTTGTCTTTTTCTGAGCTCTACGGCTTAGCTACAATATAATTCATGATATAGCAAGGATGAGCAACAAGTTTGCTCAGCAAATTTAAATACAACAATAAGGATATATCATGATGAATGGAAAAATATCTGACAATGAATTCAACAATATGAATATCTGAAGTATTCAACAATATGAATATTAGAAGCAAAGATAATGATTGCTTTTAGAATAACTACTAGTCAAGTAGACTTTGAAGGAAACCCAGATCGGAGGAAACATAGAAACAAGATTTGTTGAGAAAGACAAATCCAAATCTATAGATAAGGACCAGATTCAAAAACAAACCTAGAATCTGGCCAAGAAATCCCATCACACAAAAATTATATCTTAAAATTGGACATAGTCAAAATGATTTTCGTTGAAGAACACACAAGGATGAAGGAAACATCCTTGTACCGACCACCCAAACAACACTTTAGCCACAAAACAAGCAGATTTGAAATGGTCCAGCAACCAAAAGTCGAACCCAACCCCAGAACAATTCCTTCTAATCAGATCATGACTCCCAGCCTAGCACGCACAGGAATATCACTCCTACTAGTATTGCAAGAAAACCCCACAATCTATAAGCCCCTTGGACTCGGCTTTGCATAGATCGTAAATGAGAGTTTTGATGGTTCATATTGTAGCTGCCGGTAAGGCTCAACAAAACCAAGTGAATCAAAGAGGTAAGAGAAGGAAGGGAAAATATGTTGGACCAAAAAGGAGGAAGGAGGAGGGCCTGAGGAATGGTGAAGGAGAAAGGAAAAGAATCAAATTGCTGCCATCTCGAACCAGTCCCAAATCATCCCAAAACCATCCAATTCAGATCTGAGAGAATGGGTGGGCCGCAGAATGGAGGGGAAAATCTGGGTGCAAGGAAGAGAATGGACAAAAGTGGAAGGAGAGGTGGGAAGAGGAGGGGTTTCCTAGAGAGAAGGAGGAGCTTCTCTCTCTACCCTGTTTGGAGCCCTCCTGGTTTCACAGGTTTAGTATTGTTTGGCTATGGGCCTGTAATTTTATATAGTCATGACATCATAGGGCATGTCCTATGATGTCTATGCTATATTCTGATTGGGGTTTTCCAATCATTTGTACTTTCCTTTTTTTTTAATACAATTTAAATTTAGCAAAAAAAAAGAAAATTGAAAGATAAAGAAAAATTACTCACCAGCAAAAATGGGAAAAAGCCTAGCCAAGCCTGTCACACCCTCTAAGCGTAGGTGCATCCCTCTAAGGAAATAGGCAAAGGTGTATGGGCCCCAATCAAAGTCTATAATGCGGTCCACATCACGAGTGGTGCTGACTAAAGTGAAAGAAACCGTCGAGGAGTTGTCTGCTAGAAAATAACCCCTGATGATGATTAGGAACAATCACCCAAAGGCCTAGAGTGAACTGTCAGTCCATTGGTGTTATCATCACCTCACAATCCAGTAAATAGAGAGACTGAGACTGGTGAAACCAGTGCTCAGACAAAGTCCTCAGATAACCCCAGGGGCAGCGACGGGTGGAAATAGAAAAGAAAGTCTGAAATCCCCATGAATGGACAATCTCCTGGTACTATGGATGGAGGGTCTGGTACAAGGAGTGAATGTTAAACCAGTTCCCCCTTAGCAGAGTAAAGCCAAGAACCTGCATCAAATGACAAAATCAAGATAAACCATTGTCCCAAAAGGGGAAAAAGAAAATCAAGAACAAAAAGCTTATGCTACCTCATTGGCGTGGAGATAGTGAAAGCAGTATGCACACAAGCCAATCATGTTTGATGATAAAACATATACTTTGTAACAATCTTATTCATTTATTAATAAAAATTATTGATTTATTAAAGGCTTTTAATTATCTACATGATGTTGTTTTATAATATGTGATAAACCCATAGTTTTAAGCAATGCTTTTAGAATAATGATGATGATCATTCTAATGAGATCTAAATTCTTAGAAAGCTTAAAACTAAAATAGTTCCCAATCGTTGGATTACTAAATTGGGGATTAGTGAATCCGGATAGATTGGTACATACGTTGCTTGCTCATTGGATGAGGATGATTGATCTCATGATTATTTATGTAGAGACACTAAAGCAAGTATGTAGGTGCTTATTAGAGAATAAGTTCACTGAACGTGGCTCGCTAAGGAATACCTAATGGAGTTTTACTTTCCTGTCAATAGGAATTCCTGTAGTGATAGGAGTACAAGTGATCTTTGGACTTGAGATCATCATAGCATCTTGTGTATGATGAGTTATACTTTGACTTATTCCTTAAGACCCTTAGGGTATATCAAAGGGTATGCTTGGGTATAATAAGTTGTACATGGAGATAATGTATAATCAATAAAGAATCTACCACTTCTAGTAAAGTTAGAGAAATGTCCTATGTGATTCGATAAATGACAACCTAGTAGTCCTTGGCCAAGGCAGGATGAAATTAGAAAGGAGTTTCTAATTTACATTATTTGGAGTTGTACATTTAAAAGTCGAAATACATATAATTAAATAAAATAAGACTTGACAGTAATTCCATGTCTTATATTTAATTGGGACATTGTATGGTGGAAGGATTGAATTGTACAGTAACTATTTACTCAAAGGTTGTTTTATGATTATTGTTGAAATCTATATTATCTGAAAAGTCGTTAATCGCTAGGGAGGCTTATCCCTATTGTAGAATAAATATTATTTATTTAAATAAATTAATAGTTTAATTTATTTATTTAAATAAGTTTAGAATTGTTCTAATTGATTTATTTACAACCGGTTTAATATGGAGAACCTAAAAGGTCACACCAAAAAAGGAAGAATAATTATTTAAGAAGTTAATGGCATAATTGTAATAATATGTTAAGTGTATTTAATTTAATCTATGGTGATAGAATAAATTAAATAGCTTAATATTTATTATTTAATATTTTGAAAATATTAAATATATAAATTAATAAGAGGAGTCTTGTTAATATTATTTTAATTGTTATTATTTTAATTTCTAAATAGTTAGAAATTAATTTAATATAAGTACTCTCATTTATTCCTAATAAGATTAGGAAGCTAATTAATTAAGAGATTTTATTTAATTATTCCTAATAAGATTGGTAGCATAATTAATTAAAGGATTTTAATTAATTAAAATAAAACTCAATTTCTTAATTGTTAAGGAGGGTTGCCAACATCTATAAATAAGAGGAGTCTTATTATGGGTTCGTTGTTATTGACTTTTTCACAACAGAAGTGATTCCAATTGTTGGAAAGTACGCTCTTTTTCTATGAGAGATAGAAAAGACTATGGTTTTACCAAACACCCACTAGTCCATAATCAATCCCATTTATTACAGTATTATATATGTGCATGTTTATACTATATATATATATATATATATATATATGTGTGTGTGTGTGTGTGTGTGTGTGTGTGTGTGTGTGTGTGTGTGTGTGTGTGTGTTTGTGTGTGTGTATGTGTTTGTGTGCATACGCGCTAAAGAAGATGAGACAAATTAATAACAAATCCCTCAAATATTTTATATTAAGTTGTAACGTTCAAAGATATTTGGATTATCGAACGTCGCCTTCTAGCATGATAGAAACAATAGAGTATTAAATATTTAATATGAGTTTGTTGTGCACACACAAGGTAAGTATTAAATATTTAAGATGTTGTTTTTATTACATAGGGTGTTTATAAGGAATTGAACATTACTGCTTTGTTGTGCACACACAAGGGCTATAATTTTCTTTTCTCTTATATAGAAATATTGGGTCTGACTTAACTTAGATCATTTTAGTTCGGATGTGCACACACTTGACCATTATGATCTAAGAGGCAAAATAAATGGAGTTGCATAGTTTATGTAATTGACAAGAATTGTCTACCTATTTATTTATATATAGTTTGTTGTACACACACAATGCTATATACATTTGAAATGGGATCCTTATTCTCACTAGCATATCTTTAATTAGATATCACCGAACTATATAAATTGAGGGTAATATAGTTTGATGAAAATAGTGGGAGATACCAATTTAAAACAAGGCCTAAATTATTTTGGTAATTAATAAAAGAATGTATGCTAAAATGTTGTTAAGAACAAATTCATTTACAGAATTTTACAATGTCTAAATTACTATCACTGCGAAACATATTAGATGTTAATTAACCGGACCGAATTACTCGGATTGGTTAAGGAATTTGAGAATAGTTCTCATGGCTGAAAAGCTATCTTATGTCCTTAATACGCCTATCTCTGCAATGGTTGCAGACAATGCCTCTGAAGAAGAGATTGTTACTTTTAGAAAGTGGCAAGATGATGCACAGTTAGCTCAATGCATCATGTTCGCATCCATGAGTAACAAGCTTCAGCGTTAGCATGAAACTATGGATGCTCCTACTATATTCCTGTACCTCAAGTAGTTAATGGTGAGGAAAGTAGGACTAATAGATATCAGATACTAAGGAGCTCTTCCGATCTAGAATGACCAATGACTCTGTAGTATAGATAAAAGTCCTTAACATAATCAATTTGATTGATCAATTAGGACAACAAATTTTGTCATGGATGGAGAGTTGAGCTAAGATTTGATCTTGCACTCACTCCCCGACTCCTTTCATAATTATTGTGAATTTTTCATATGAACAAGCTAGATATCAGCTACGCTAATTTGCTTAACATGTTGAAAAATGTTGAGAGTCACTTTCCAACCAAGAAATATAAGGTCTTACTGGTAGGGGTCAAATGATCTTCTAAAAAGAAGAACGATTCAAAGAAGATAAATAGAAAGGCAAAAACAAAGGATAATAAGAACAAAATTGATACGAATAGCAAAGGAGTTTGCTTCCACTGCAATAAGCCTGGACATTAGAAAGGAAACTAGAAGAAGCATCTTGTAGAGGCTAACCAGAAGAAGCTTAGTGAAGCTTCGGTTACAAATATAGTTTTTATTCATAATTGAAATAAATTTTTCTTTAAGTCAAGGTTCTACTTGGGTATTGGATACCGGCTTTGGTTATCCTAAATATAGATTTATGAAGGGACCAAGCAGAAGTAGAAAGCTAAACAAAGGATAAGTAATCCTATGTCTGGTAAATGAAGCAAAGGTTACTGCATTAACCATAAAAACTTATAGTTTAGCACTGCCTACGGACAAATCTATTAAGTTAATAAGTTGTTATTGTATTCAAGTTCTCCTTGGAATCATTATTTCTATTTTGTTGTTGGACAATGAAATCTTTGGTATTATATTTAAGAACAATTGTTGTTCTATTTATAATAATAATATTTTGTATAGAACTGGAATATTACTTAATGGATTTTGTATACTTGACTTACGTGAAAATAATTTTACAAATTGAACAAACTAGTATAAGAAAAGTAGATGATCATTCAAAGAGTTGAATGTGTGTATTTGCTAAAATACAAGTGTGAATTATTTAAAAGGTTCAAAGAATTCAGAAGTGAAACAAATTGGCAAAGTATTAAGATTCTTTGAATAGATCAAGGAATAAATACGTGTGCAATAAGTTTGTAGATCATCACAAATGATTTTCTCATAATGGACGCCTCCTGATACGCAATAATTGATTGATGCTTCTGAAAGAAAAAATCGTACCTTGTTGGACATGGTACAGTCCATAATGATTTTACCGACATTCCAGTATCCTTCTGGGGTCATGCCCTAGAAATGGCTACAAATCTACGAAAAGGTAACCTCAAAATCTGGCCCCAAGACTCTATAAGAGTTATGGACATGGAGGATTCCTAATCTTAAGTATGTTAAGATAAGGGGTTGTCCAACTTATGTGAAAAAGTTTCAAAGGATAAGCTTGGGACAAGATTTGACAAGTAGAGATTTGTGGAACATCCTAAAGTAAAGGGTATATGTTCTATAATCCTACTTAGCAAAAGGTGTTTGTCACGAAACACGCTGCCTTCTAAGATAAAGTTATTTATCATTGAAGAGCTAGTGGGAGGATAATACATCTTGAAGAGTTCAAGAACCACAAAACACTATAAGTCAAATAAGAGGAACCTATAGATAGACCTATTGTACCACAGCCAAATCGTAAATCTGGAATAGTACCGAAGATACCTAGGAGGTATGGATTCATCATAGATAATGATGATGAGGTACACATCATAGAAGATGATGATCCAGTTACATACAATAAGATAAGAGTTGTAGAAACTCAGAGAAATGTATTGAAGCAAGCTTCTCAAAAATGGAACATTCATTTTGATGAAATAAATCAAAAGAGTTTGATTTTATCACAAATAAGAATGAACGTAGTGTGTACAAAAGGGTCAGTGGGAGCGTCGTGACATTCCTAATATTATATGTTGATATACTATGGATAAGGAATGACATACCAATGCTACAATTAGTAAAGATAAAGTTATCTACACATTCGTCCATAAATAATTTGGAAAGAGTATCTTAATTGGGGATACAAATCTATATAGATAGATTTAAGAGGATACTCGACTTTACCTAAGGAACGTATATTCATTTGATGCTAAAGTCGTTTAGCATGGCAAACTCCAAGAGATGTCTCATGTTGATTAGCCCCGGAGTGTATCTCTCTTAATAGTCCCCACAGACTCCTAAAAGAGAGATCGCATGTGTAACTATCATGTATGCAATAAAATGTACGAGACTTGATAAAACATCTTAAAGTACTTAACCGGTACTAAGGATGTGATTATATTCATGGTGGGTTTAAATTAAAACTAGAGGGCTTAACAGACTCAAGTTTTTCAGATAGACTAAGACGACAGAAAATTCACTTTAAGGTAAAGTGTTACCTTGAAGGATGGTGCAGTGAATTGGAAAGGTTCCAAATAGGAAAGAGTTGTTGGTTTAGTGATAAAGACAAAGTATATAGCTGTAAATGAAGCTGCAAGTTGATTGTTTGGATAAAAGTTCATTAAAGAACTAGGAATAGTTCCTAAGTCTCATCTTGGATCTAAACATGTGTTGCGGCACTTTCATTTGATTAAAGGAATCATTGATTGATGGGAAATCACTATAGACAGAACAACATTACATATCCATTAACTAAAGCTTCTCCAACAGCTGGATAATCGTCACTTAGAGAAGAAGAGTATGAGATACCATGGTGATTGACTTTAGTACAAGTGGGAGATTGAAAATAGTATACACACAAGCTAATCATGTTTGATGATAAAGCATATACTTTGTAACAATCTTATTCATTTATTAATAAAAAGTATTAATTTATTAAAAGTTTTTAATTATCTACATGATGTTGTTTTATAATATGTGATAAACCCATAGTTTTAAGCAATGCTTTTAGAATAATGATGATGATCATTCTAATGAGATCTAAATTCTTAGAAAGCTAAAAACTAAAATAGTTCCCAATTGTTAGATTACTAAATTGGGGATTAGTGAATTTGGATAGATTGGTACATACGTTGCTTGCTCATTCAATGAGGATGATTGATCTCATGATCATTTATGTGGAGACACTAAAGCAAGTATGTAGGTGCTTATTAGAGAATAAGTTCACTGAACGTGGCTCGCTAAGGATTACCTAATGGAGATTTACTTGCCTGTCAATAAGAATTCCTGTAGTGACAGTAGTACAAGTGATCCTTAGACTTGAGATCATCATAGTATCTTGTGCATGATGAGTTATACTTTGACTTCTTCCTTAAGACCCTTAAGGTATATCAAAGGGAATACTTGGATATAATAAGTTGTACATGGAGATAATGTATGATTCGAGTAAAAGAAGAGAAATATCCTATGTGATTCGACAAATGACAACCCAGTAGTTCTTGGCCAAGGCAAAATGAAATTAAAAAGAAGTTTCTAATTTGTATTATTTGGATTTGTGCATTTAAGAGTCAAAATACATATAATTAAATAAAATAAGACTTGACAGTAATTCCATGTCTTATATTTAATTGGGACATTGTATGGTGGAAGGATTGAATTGTACGGTAACTATTTACTCAAAGGTTGTTTTATGATTAATGTTAAAATCTATATTATCTGAAAAGTCGTTAATCGCTAGGGAGGCTTATCCCTATTGTAGAATAAATATTATTTATTTATATAAATTAATAGTTTAATTTATTTATTAGAATTGTTCTAATTAATTTATTCACAACCGGTTTAATATGGAGAACCTAAAGGGTTACACCAAAAAAGGAAGAATAATTATTTAAGAAGTTAATGGCATAATCGTAATAATATGTTAAGTGTATTTAATTTAATCTATGGTGATAGAATAAATTAAATAGCTTAATATTTATTATTTAATATTTTAGAAATATTAAATATATAAATTAATAAGAGGAGACTTATTAATATTATTACAATTGTTATTATTTTAATTTCTAAAGAGTTAAAAATTAATTTAATATAACTACTCTCATTTATTTCTAATAAGATTAGGAGGCTAATTAATTAAGAGATTTTAATTAATTATTCCTAATAAGATTGGGAGCATAATTAATTAAAAGATTTTAATTAATTAAAATAAAACTCAATTCCTTAATTGTTAAGGAGAGTTGCCCACATCTATAAATAAGAGGAGTCTTATTATGGGTTGGTTGTTGTTGATTTTTTCACAACAGACGTGATTCCAATTGTTGGAGAGTACGCTCTTTTTCTATGAGAGATAGAAAAAACTAGGGTTTTGCCAAACACCCATCTTCTTGAATCTTTTTTCTTCCTTGGTGGATCACCTCTAGAGGCCAAACACTTGGGTGGCTAACGTTGATCAAAGGAAAGAACCAAACCCGGTGGATTCAAGTTGAACGCGAAAAGTATTAGAGGTGAACTTGTACCTTAGACAGCTCGAATCTTCAATTGTATGATATTTGTTATTTATCTTTTCGTTTAAATAATAATTGTGCATAAAGGTTGATCTGAGTATATGGTTTGTAAAATTTTAAAATTCTAATTTTTATGCTTCTACTTATTTTGTATAATTTAATTGCGTTCATGAATATTACAAACCTAACAGATAGATCGAAGGATGTCGTCTCAAATCCTCCAAAAGATCTGGAATCGCCACGCTGATGGCTGGAAGATCCTGACGAAGAAGGAGTATGATCCACAATAGGAACATCATCCTCCTCATCTACATCCTCTGGTGTGACGCCCCCAAAATAGATCAAATCCATCCAACCTATTCTGAGTCGCCAAATACATGGTACAAAAAACAACAATAACTTTATTACTACAATTGTCGTGCAAAATCCAACAACACATATGTTGTGAGTTTTGATACAAATATATACCAAATGTGACTCTCATCCCTACCTTGGATAGCACATCACAATGGCACCTTACATAAAGGAACAGTCAATAACTATTTTAGAAATTAAAATCTTTGGGAAGTGCTCAAGGAAACATTCGTACATGGGAGGCCATGCATTTAGGTTATGATAGATATCATATGTCCACAAAATTATCCTTGATTGACCCAATAGACCCCAAAGAAAAACGAGAATATTACTATCATGTTCTTTCTAATGGTGAGTCTTCTCTTAACATATAATTATCTCCGTTGTCTCCAATTGTGAATTATATTTCAACCAAACTCCAAGGTTATATAGGTAGTGCTCGTAGATATACTCAGCAAGTGGATGTGTACAACCTTATCTTATAATAACACGAAGTTCTATGTCATTAGACATCTTGTATGGTAGTGGCAAAACACCTTTCCAACGTTGGGCTCGCCTCACCCTATTTGATTCACCAAATATAACTACTAAATGATGTATAAAATACAACACACTATTCTAAAGTTCTCAATAAAATTATTTCCATACCGTTTAAGGAGAACCTCCACAGCTAGAGACCGCCATTCTATTTTTCTGTTACCCCCACTCGACCCAGCTACACTCTTATTACCTGAAAGGAATTGTGAGGCAGAAGGGTGAGCACAACTAGCCCAATAAAGAATATCATGACTAAAGATAATTAAATTATCAATAGCCTTCATCAGTAATAAATCAGAGATTTAGAACATATGGTAGATGATAAAACTTTTCAACCATAGTTGCAGAGGAACGAGCAATCCATTAGAAGAGTCAAATAGACCATAAAGTCTATTATCTTCTCCATGTTAAAAGTCCACCAACAATGTTTTACCCCTATAACATAAATCAACCATTTCGGTCCACAATCATGTGAATAACTCATAATCATAATTGTAGTTCTAAATTCCTCTTCTCATCCAGGACGAATATAATTTTCGTCACATGTCTTTACCTAAAATATCAAATATCAGTGTTATACCAAATCATAGTTCCTGTTCATAATCATACTAATAAATTCATCTTTACACTACGGCCAAAGATATTCACTAACGGTTTATCTTTGCACTACAGACCAAGATATTCAACAACATGTCATATTTTCACTATAGGCCAAAGATATTCAACAACAAGTCATCTTTGCACTACAGGCCAAAGATATTCAATAACAAGTCATCTTTGCACTACAGGCCAAAGATATTCAACAACAAGTCATCTTTACACTACGAGCCAAAGATATTCAACAACAGGTCATCTTTGCACTACAGGCCAAAGATATTCAACAACAATTTTTTTTTGCACTACAGGCCAAAGACATACAACTGTAAAACCAATAAACAACAGTCTATCTATGCACTACGGGCCAAAGATGACTTTCATCACAATATAAGCATGAGGATCATGATAAAGATATAAAGAATCGATCACATGAGATAAAGTATAAATTTTAAAGACTTTAACAATTTAATTTATCCAAAATTTAATAATATCTAAATTGTTAACATGATACTGCTTTGTGGAGTAAAATTCAGGAATAATATTATATCAAAAATGATTTGAACAGAAAATAATATTTCAACGAATATTTAACGAAGATAATAACAGTATTCATTATATAATAACATTAAATTTATTTACTAATATTATTAATCATTAAATAATATTTTAAATCAATAATTTCATAACACCTTAATCTAAATGTTATAAATCACTTAATAATCTCATAATCTAATATTATTAATATTACAACAATATTTTAATAATTTCTTAAACTTATAGACAATTTATTTTAATTGTTTACACATTACTAATTAATGTATTTAATCATCCTAAAATGCCAAACTCATAAGATTTCATCACCAATAACCAAAACCCTTATCAAAATCTACATATACCTTATATAGGATTCTCAAGCCATAAAATCTTATTTTCCACTCTTCTTATTTCACATAACATATTTAATTCATTTACTCATAACTAGTCCATTTACATGAAAAATACCAAATCAGTCCCAGAAAAAAAAATTCTGGGATTTAGCAGAATATAGTCCAATATTGAATATATATTTTTCTCAGAATTTTTAAAATTCATTTACTATTTTTCATATGACCAAAACTGCCGAATATTTAGACATTTATCATAAACTGTACTTTTGTCCAAAAATTTTGAAATTTACAGAGTATACTTCTGTTATATATATGTACTCCCAATAAAAATTTTACCAATTTTGGAGTTAACCACAAGGAGTTATAAGGGTTTACTTTTTAAAATAGTATTTTTCCCATAAAATTCATAACTCTTAATCTATACATCCAAAAATCGCTATTTTTGGACACAATCTAGAAAACTCATCAAATTATCATTTTAAATTTTTCCAGAATTTTTTAGGGTCGAAAAAATTACAAAACTGAAAAACATAATAACCCTTACAATCCCTTACCTCAAAAGAGCAGTATTTCTGACTGAAGTATCGGATGTAAAGTCGAAGGAAACTTGCACTGAATAGCAATTCTCAAAGTATCTAAATACTCACAAAAATACATTCGATAATATAGAGAGAGAAAACTTATGTTTCTGGTGTGATTTTCAATTCTAACTTAAGTGCCTATTTATAGGAAAATGATAGAACGCCAAAGGAGACTAAATTAATAAAATATTAATAAAAGTTTTTTCTACGCACGTCTCTTTGAATAAAACTCAGCCACCACTAGTGGGGCCCACCAGAAATCAGCCAACTTCCACAACAACCAAAAGTTGGTCCCAACTTCTAGAAATCTCCATCAAAATCATTTATAAAAATAATTTTCGAATCAGTCACCTCTTAAAATTCATAACAAATCATACGTTAATTTTTAACAGTTCAAAATTTGTGGACATATACTTAACTTATATATGTATAACATATCCAAAAATCACAACGATCCAATGGTCGGATTCAAAATTATAACTCATACAATAGAGATTAATAAAACTGATTTTTCGTATTATAAGTCCTTCGGACCAGTTTCACTCAAACTGTCACCACGGAAAATCCAAAAAGAATTTTTGGGTGATTCAAATTTCTCCGTTTAGCTTACGTCTATGGCTTTCTTTTGATATATGGCTCATCTCCTAACTCATTATACACAAAGAGTTATGGATTTTACAAAATCAAGTAATAAACTAATTTTTCTCAAAATCTCCAAATTTCGTTATTCATTTCAACAAAATACTGACAAAATACCTCAGCATTAATTCGTTCATTATATCCATATAAAAATATATATTTCCTTATCATATAAATTAATAATTAATTATTCACAAATAATATTAATGAATCACAATTATGACAACCAAGTCGTTCTCAGGAAAGAGGGGACTTTTCGATAAGGATTTTTCCTTACTGGCGCGCAATTAGGTGACCAACCTTCTCCTTAGACAGAACTTGCTTAGATATTGCCAGAATTGTTATCTAACAATATTATTCAAATAATATGAATTATTGATCTGATAATGGAGATATTATGCATAGACAATTATTGAAACAACAATAATATAAAATATCAACGTAGCAATTATTGAATCAATAAAATAAAATATTGAACAGTAATTACTGTAACAATTATTGAGTAATGCCTTCTTATGTAAGGATCAATAATTCAACAATACTATGTAATACCGTGTGCTACTATGTACCCACGCGTATTACTGTATTTTAACCACCGGGTATTTCAACAGTGTTAACGGTAACAACTACGCCGTTATTTATAAAAACTCAAACTTATCATTTTTTTTATCCGACCGTTTTCTGTTATGGGGCCCACAAATGACTGCGCCATCATATAAATATTTCCCGATAGCAAGAATATTTCCTGATCAAACGAATATTCCCCAACAACAATGAATATTTAATAACCACTTGCTTATTTTGAAAATTTTGCATATTTCACCAATAACCAAAGCATTATATCAAATTAACACCTTATTATTCAAAATAATAATTAGAGAAAATTCGATTTTATTTATGAATAAGTTGGGGTCTTACAACATCCCCTCCTTATAAAATTTAGTCCTCGAAATTGACGTACGTATCTGGTGTTTCGAAAAGTTGAGAATACCTTGCTTTCATTTCAGATTCTATCTCCCCGGTCATCACAATTTCTACATTGCTCATCTCTCGTGATAACTTCATTTGGGTTCCTCACTTGTTGAAAAGTCATGACAACTGCTCTCCCTTGAACTACCCGGCTTTGACTTATCTGGGGCAGCATTTGGTGTCATCACTACCGTTGGATTTAACTTTTCTATAGGGCATATTCCACCCTCAACTGCTTCGCCGTACTCCTGATTCATGATCTGAATCATCAATCTTCGATCCATATCGAATTGAGGTTGACCGCTCTATACAGGGTAATTCAAAACTCGATGTTGGGTTCTCCCAATTGCTGTCCAAAAAGAGAAATACACATCATCCATTTTACCCTTTTTGGATCGGACGTCTCTTTCTACAATATCAACACGTCGTGCAGCTTTTACCCATGCATCCTTCATTCTCACTCGTTCAGTTGTTTCTTCTTTCAGCTGATTCTTGATATTTAAATTCTTAGATTCCAGCTTTAATATCTTACACACTGCTAAAGAGTGCTTCTGTTCAAGCATCACATATCGGGTAATACAATTTTGAATTGTTGCATTCCTTTGCTCCACGACCACCTGTAGTTCTTTAACATGTTCTTTTAACTCACGAATACGATCTTGCAGTTCTACATTTCGATCAAAAAATTCTTCTAATAAATTCTCATTAGGATCCTCTTCTTCCTCACTTTCAGTTGCTACCTCTGCGACTAGCTCGGGTGTAACTATTAATTCTTCCCTCACCACAAGAATATCTCTAATTTCTTCTTCGCCTGACATCACATTATCCTGGTTGGTGATTAGGGGTGTCTCCACTGTCTCATTCACTCTATTGTTAACATTCTTAGCTGCCACTCTTAAATACTGTCATAAAATAAGGGTTAATTAAATAAATTAACGTATCTCATAATATCCTTATATTATGACCGACCAACAAATAAGCTTAGGTAGGACACACTTGTAAGACCCCGAATTTTATGAAATAAAAGTATTCAATTTTTTTTATAGTTACTATTCAGTAAATAGTTAAATTGATAAAAGTTAAAGTTAAGGGTGATATATGAAATTTTTTCAAACTACGTAAGTGGTTATAAAATATTCATTGTTGTCGGGGAATATTCGTTTGGTCGTGGAATATTCTTTCTGTCGGGGAATATTCGTACGACGGTGCAGCTATTTGTGGGCCCCATAACGAATAACTGTCGGGTGAAGAAAACGACAAATTTGAGTTTTTACAAATAACGGCGTAGTTGTTACCGTTAACACTGCTGGAATACCCGGTGGTTAAAATACAGTAATACGCGTTATTGCACAGTAGCACACGGTATTGCACAGTATTTTTAAAATTATTGATTCTTACGTAAGAAGGCACTACTCAATAATTGTTACAGTAATTACTGTTCAATATTTTATTTTATTGATTGAATAATTGCTACGTTGAAATTTTATATTATTGTTGTTCAATAATTGTCACTGCACAGTATTTCCCATTATCAGATCAATAATTTATATTATTTGAATAATATTATTAGATAACATTATTGGCAATGTCTAGAAAGTTCTGTCTAAGGAGAGGTTTGGTCATTTAATTGCGCACCAGTAAGGAAAAATTTTTATTGGAAAGCCCCCTCTTTCCTGGGAACGGCCTGGTTGTCATAAATGTGATTCTGTAATATTATTTGTGAATAATTAATTATTGATTCATATGATAAGGAAATATTTATTTTATGCGGATATAAATGAGGGATATATTTTTGTGGTTAAAAAATGATGGAGTTAATGTTGAGATTTTTATCCGTATTTTTGTCGGAATGGAGGTATTAAAAATCAGGGTTTTTGAGATATTTTGCGGGGGTTATAATTTTTAATCCGACCGTTGGATCGTGATAATTTTTGGATATGTTATACATATATAAGTTGAGTATATGCCCACAAATTTTGAACCGTTAAAAATGAACGTATGATTTGTTATGAATTTTACGAGATGACTGGTTCAGAAATTATTGAATTTTTGGAGTTTATCATTTTGGTGGAAAATTCTAGAATTGGTGGGCCCCACTTGTGGTTGGTGAAGAAATGTGCTGAATTATATTTCAAATGTGGTGGGTGGGAATAGTAGCAGGTAAAGCCATCAGGTTGCAGGTCAAATCTACCAAAATTTTCCTATAAATAGAGGGCTAAGTTAGAATTGAAAATCACACCAGAAACAGAAGCTTTCTCTCTTTCTCTCTCTATATTATGAAGCATATTTTGTGAGTTTTTAGATACTTGGTGAGTTGCTATTCATTAGTGCAAGTTTCCTTCAGCATCATATCCGATATCCAGTCAGAAGTACTGCTCTTTTGAGGTAAGGGATAGTAAGGGGGATATTAAGGGATTTTAAGGGTTGTTATGATTTTCAGTTTCGTAATTTTTCTGAACTTCAAAAATTCTGGAAAAATTTGAAATGATATTTTGATGAGTTTTATTGATTGTGTCCAAAAATGGTGATTTTTGGATGTATAGATTGAGAGTTATGAATTTTATGAGAAAAGACTATTTTAAAAGTAACCGCTTATAATTCCTTGTAGTTAACTCCAAAATTGATGAAATTTTTATTGGGAGTACATGTATATGATAGAAGTATACTCTGTAAATTTCAGAATTTTTAGACAAAAGTACAATTTTTGATAAATGTCTAAATATTCGGCTATTTTGGCTATATGAAAAATAATAAATGACTTTTAAAAAATTCTGAGAAAAATATATGTTCACTATGGGACTATATTATGCTAAATCCCAGAAAAGAAATATTTTTGGAACTGATTTAGTATTTTTCATGAAAATGTTTTAGTTATGAGTAAATGAATTAAATATGTTTTGTGAAGAAAGAAAATTGGAAAATAGGATTTTATGGCTTGAGAATCCTATATGAGGTATATGCAGATTTTTGATGAGGGTTTTGGTTATTGATGATGAAATTGTAAGAGTTGGCATTTTATGATGATTAAATGCATTAATTAGTAAAGTGTAAACAATTAAAATAAATTGTTTATAAATTTAAATAATGTTATTCTTTCAATATCATTATACCGAAATATTGGTATGAATTTTATTGTAGAATTTCTATCTTTTGTGTCGGGGTTACTATTCATGAGTTACGAATATTACTCTTGAGATTAAAACTATATGTTGATCATATTATTTTTATCATCATATATAACATTTTTATAACCCTAATGTTGAAATTCTCTTTCACTGGAGTGTAAAGATGGGTAGATTATTGGTATGATCATGACTAGGGTTCTCTTTGGCCTGTAGTGCAAAGTTGAATTGTGACTGGTATGATCATGACCATTAAATTTATAATTGAATATCTTAAGCTTAAGTGCAAAGGTGAATTGATCAACATGGTTATAATTATTGTTTATATAAATTCTGAAATGATTATATATTTCTTTGAGATATGAATATATTTGGCCTGTAGTGCAAATATGAGATATGAATTGAATATCTTAAGCTTAAGTGCAAAGGTGAATTGATCAACATGGTTATAATTATTGTTTATATAAATTCTGAAATGATTATATATTTCTTTGAGATATGAATATATTTGGCCTGTAGTGCAAATATGAATTGTTGATGAATATCTTTGGCATGTAGTGCAAAGATGGCCTGTTGATGAATATCTTTGGCCTGTAGTGCAAAGATGAACTGTTGTTGAATATCTTTGGCCCGTAGTGCAAAGATGGTTTGTTGATGAATATCTTTGGCCCGTAGTGCAAAGATGGATTTGTTAGTATGATTTAAACAGGAACTGTGATTTGGTATAACCATGATCTTTGATGTTTCAGGTAAAGACAGGTGATGAAAATATTCTTTGTCCTGGGTGCGAAGAAAAATTTATAGTCACAATTATGATTATGAGTTATTCATATGATTGTGGAAAGGAACTCTTGAGTGATGTTACATGGATAAAATATTGTTGGTGGATTTTTAACATGGAGAAGATAATAGACTTTATAGTCTATTTGACTCTTCTAATGGATTGCTCGTTCCGCTGCAACTATGGTTGAAATTTTTATCATTTACCATATGTTCTAAATCTCTGATTTATTGTTGATGAAGGCTATTGATAATTGAATTATCTTTAGTCATGATATTCTTTACTGAGCTAGTTGTGCTCACCCTTTTGCTTCACAATTCCTTTCAGGTAATAAGAGTGTAGCTGGGTCGAGCGGGGGTAACAAGGGAATAGAACTGTGGTCATCATTTAGTAGTTATATTTGGTGAAGAAAATAGGGTGAGGCGAACCCAACGTTGGAAGGGTGTTTTGTCACTATCATACAAGATGTCTAATGACATACAACCTCGTGTCATCATAAGACAGGGTTGTGCTCATCCACTTGCTGAGTATATCTATGGGCACTACCTATATAATCTTGGTGTTTGTTTGAAGTATAATTCTCAATTAGAGACAGTGGAGATAATGATAAGTCAAGAGAAGACTCACCATTGGGAAGAATATGATAGTAATCTTCTCGTTTTTTTTTGGGGTCTATTGGGTCAACCAAGGATAATTCTGTGGCCATATGATATCTATCATAACCTAAACGCGTGGCCTCCCATGTACGAAGGTTTCCTTGAGCACTTCCCAAAGATTCTAATTTCTAAAACAGTTTTTGACTATACCTTTATGTAAGGTGTTATTGTGAGGTGATGTCCACGGTTGGAACATGAGTCACATTTGGTATATATTTGTATCCAAACTCACAGCATATGTGTTGTTGTATTTTGCACGACAATTGTTGTAATAAAGTTGTAGTTATTTTCTGTACCATGTATTTGACGACTCAGAATGGGTTGGGTGGAATGGACCTGTTTTGGGGTTGTCACAGTTGGTATCAGAGCTATAAGTAAAGAGCCCCGAGCCTCTCGCTGGTGACTTCCTGTTGATGGGGGATGCACCGAAGCCAGACTCTCCGTAGGGGACGCCGTTCTGCGGTGGCAAACTGATAGGTACCACTGTGAGGTGCTGTCCACTGATGGGACAATTGTCACAGGTGGTATCAGAGCTTAGGGATATGATCTCTGGCAGAGATTGGGGAATACAACTAGGTGGGGAGAGACGAGTAAATCCTTCGCTAGTGTGTCCTTCCTAAGCTTATTTGTTGGTCAGTCATAATATCGGGATGTTATGTGATATGTTAATTTGTTAAATTAACCCTTGTTTTGAAGCTGTATTCTAGAATGATATTTGAAATACAGGAGATGAACAATGGAGAAATTATGATGACAGAGAAGATGGAATCTGAAATGAAAGGAAGGTATTCTCAACTATTTGAAATACCAGGTACGTAAATTTCGAGGACGAAATTTCATAAGGAGGGGAGATTGTAAGACCCCGAATTTTATGAAATAAAAGTATTCAATTTTTTTTATAGTTACTATTCAGTAAATAGTTAAATTGATAAAAGTTAAAGTTAAGGGTGATATATGAAATTTTTTCAAACTACGCAAGTGGTTATAAAATATTCATTGTTGTCGGGGAATATTCGTTTGGTCGTGGAATATTCTTTCTGTCGGGGATATTCGTACGACGGCGCAGCTATTTGTGGGCCCCATAACGAATAACTGTCGGGTGAAGAAAACGACAAATTTGAGTTTTTACAAATAACGGCGTAGTTGTTACCGTTAACACTGCTGGAATACCCGGTGGTTAAAATACAGTAATACGCGTTATTGCACAGTAGCACACGGTATTGCACAGTATTTTTAAAATTATTGATTCTTACGTAAGAAGGCACTACTCAATAATTGTTACAGTAATTACTGTTCAATATTTTATTTTATTGATTCAATAATTGCTACGTTAAAATTTTATATTATTGTTGTTCAATAATTGTCACTGCACAGTATTTCCCATTATCAGATCAATAATTTATATTATTTGAATAATATTATTAGATAACATTATTGGCAATGTCTAGAAAGTTCTGTCTAAGGAGAGGTTTGGTCATTTAATTGCGCGCCAGTAAGGAAAAATTCTTATTGGAAAGCCCCCTCTTTCCTGGGAACGGCCTGGTTGTCATAAATGTGATTCTGTAATATTATTTGTGAATAATTAATTATTGATTCATATGATAAGAAAATATTTATTTTATGCGGATATAAATGAGGGATATATTTTTGTGGTTAAAAAATGATGGAGTTAATGTTGAGATTTTTATCCGTATTTTTGTCGGAATGGAGGTATTAAAAATCAGGGTTTTTGAGATATTTTACGGGGGTTATAATTTTTAATCCGACCGTTGGATCGTGGTAATTTTTGGATATGTTATACATATATAAGTTGAGTATATGCCCACAAATTTTGAACCGTTAAAAATGAACGTATGATTTGTTATGAATTTTACGAGATGACTAGTTCAGAAATTGTTGAATTTTTAGAGTTTATCATTTTGGTGGAAAATTCTAGAATTGGTGGGCCCCACTTGTGGTTGGTGAAGAAATGTGCTGAATTATATTTCAAATGTGGTGGGTGGGAATAGTAGCAGGTAAAGCCATCAGGTTGCAGGTCAAACCTACCAAAATTTTCCTATAAATAGAGGGCTAAGTTAGAATTGAAAATCACACCAGAAACATAAGCTTTCTCTCTTTCTCTCTCTATATTATGAAGCATATTTTGTGAGTTTTTAGATACTTGGTGAGTTGCTATTCATTAGTGCAAGTTTTCTTCAGCATCATATCCGATATCCAGTCAGAAGTACTGCTCTTTTGAGGTAAGGGATAGTAAGGGATATTAAGGGATTTTAAGGGTTGTTATGATTTTCAGTTTCGTAATTTTTCTGAACTTCAAAAATTCTGGAAAAATTTAAAATGATATTTTGATGAGTTTTATTGATTGTGTCCAAAAATGGTGATTTTTGGATGTATAGATTGAGAGTTATGAATTTTATGAGAAAAGACTATTTTAAAAGTAACCGCTTATAATTCCTTGTAATTAACTCCAAAATTGATGAAATTTTTATTGGGAGTACATGTATATGATAGAAGTATACTCTGTAAATTTCAGAATTTTTAGACAAAAGTATAATTTTTGATAAATGTCTAAATATTCGGCTATTTTGGCTATATGAAAAATAGTAAATGACTTTTAAAAATTCTGAGAAAAATATATGTTCACTATGGGACTATATTATGCTAAATCCCAGAAAAGAAATATTTTTGGAACTGATTTGGTATTTTTCATGAAAATATTTTAGTTATGAGTAAATGAATTAAATATGTTTTGTGAAGAAAGAAAATTGGAAAATAGGATTTTATGGCTTGAGAATCCTATATGAGGTATATACAGATTTTTGATGAGGGTTTTGGTTATTGATGATGAAATTGTAAGAGTTGGCATTTTATGATGATTAAATGCATTAATTAGTAAAGTGTAAACAATTAAAATAAATTGTTTATAAATTTAAATAATGTTATTCTTTCAATATCATTATACCGAAATATTGGTATGAATTTTATTGTAGAATTTCTATCTTTTGTGTCGGGGTTACTATTCATGAGTTACGAATATTACTCTTGAGATTAAAACTATATGTTGATCATATTATTTTTATCATCATATATAACATTTTTATAACCCTGATGTTGAAATTCTCTTTCACTGGAGTGTAAAGATGGGCAGATTATTGGTATGATCATGACTAGGGTTCTCTTTGGCCTGTAGTGCAAAGTTGAATTGTGACTGGTATGATCATGACCATTAAATTTATAATTGAATATCTTAAGCTTAAGTGCAAAGGTGAATTGATCAACATGGTTATAATTATTGTTTATATAAATTCTGAAATGATTATATATTTCTTTGAGATATGAATATATTTGGCCTGTAGTGCAAATATGAATTGTTGATGAATATCATTGGCATGTAGTGCAAAGATGGCCTGTTGATGAATATCTTTGGCCTGTAGTGCAAAGATGAACTGTTGTTGAATATCTTTGGCCCGTAGTGCAAAGATGGTTTGTTGATGAATATCTTTGGCCCGTAGTGCAAAGATGGATTTGTTAGTATGATTATAAACAGGAACTGTGATTTGGTATAACCATGATCTTTGATGTTTCAGGTAAAGACAGGTGATGAAAATATTCTTTGTCCTGGGTGCGAAGAAAAATTTATAGTCACAATTATGATTATGAGTTATTCATATGATTGTGGAAAGGAACTCTTGAGTGATGTTACATGGATAAAATATTGTTGGTGGATTTTTAACATGGAGAAGATAATAGACTTTATAGTCTATTTGACTCTTCTAATGGATTGCTCGTTCCGCTGCAACTAATGGTTGAAATTTTTATCATTTACCATATGTTCTAAATCTCTGATTTATTGTTGATGAAGGCTATTGATAATTGAATTATCTTTAGTCATGATATTCTTTACTGAGCTAGTTGTGCTCACCCTTTTGCTTCACAATTCCTTTCAGGTAATAAGAGTGTAGCTGGGTCGAGCGGGGGTAACAAGGGAATAGAACTGTGGTCATCATTTAGTAGTTATATTTGGTGAAGAAAATAGGGTGAGGCGAACCCAACGTTGGAAGGGTGTTTTGTCACTATCATACAAGATGTCTAATGACATACAACCTCGTGTCATCATAAGACAGGGTTGTGCTCATCCACTTGCTGAGTATATCTATGGGCACTACCTATATAATCTTGGTGTTTGTTTGAAGTATAATT
This sequence comes from Panax notoginseng, assembly GCA_016801055.1. Taxonomy (NCBI): domain Eukaryota; kingdom Viridiplantae; phylum Streptophyta; class Magnoliopsida; order Apiales; family Araliaceae; genus Panax; species Panax notoginseng. The sequence continues at coordinate 55,153,586 of CM029012.1, read as the reverse complement.
CTCAATTAGAGACAGTGGAGATAATGATAAGTCAAGAGAAGACTCACCATTGGGAAGAATATGATAGTAATCTTCTCGTTTTTTTTTTGGGTCTATTGGGTCAACCAAGGATAATTCTGTGGCCATATGATATCTATCATAACCTAAACGCGTGGCCTCCCATGTACGAAGGTTTCCTTGAGCACTTCCCAAAGATTCTAATTTCTAAAACAGTTTTTGACTATACCTTTATGTAAGGTGTTATTGTGAGGTGATGTCCACGGTTGGAACATGAGTCACATTTGGTATATATTTGTATCCAAACTCACAGCATATGTGTTGTTGTATTTTGCACGACAATTGTTGTAATAAAGTTGTAGTTATTTTCTGTACCATGTATTTGACGACTCAGAATGGGTTGGGTGGAATGGACCTGTTTTGGGGTTGTCACAACACTAGTGAATGATTTATTCATCTCTCCCCTCCTAGTTCTATTTCCTAATCTCCGCCAGAGACCATATCCCTAATCTCTGAAACAAACTGTGACACCCCCAAAATAGGTCCAATCCATCCAACCTATTCTGAGTCGCCAAATATATGGTACAGAAAATAACTACAACTTTATTACGACAATTGTCGTGCAAAATACAACAACACGTATGTTGTGAGTTTTGATTCAAATATATACCAACTGTGACTCTCATCCTAACCTTGGATAGCACGTCACAATGGAACCTTACATAAAGGTATAGTTAATAACTATTTTAGAAATTAATATCTTTGGGAAGTGCTCAAGGAAACCTTCATACATGGGAGGCCATGCGTCTAGGTTATTATAGATATCATATGTCCACAAAATTATCCATGGTTGACCCAATAGACCCCAAAGAAAAATGAGAAGATTACTATCATATTCTTTCCAATAGTGAGTCTTCTCTTGACATATAATAATCTCCATTGTCTCCAATTGTGAATTATATTTCAACCAAACTCCAAGGTTATATAGGTAGTGTTCGTAGATATACTCAGCAAGTAGATGTGCACAACCTTGTCTTATAATAACATGAAGCTGTATGTCGTTAGACATCTTGTATGGTAGTGGCAAAACACCTTTCCAACGTTGAGTTCGCCTCATCCAATTTGATTCACCAAATATAACTACTAAATGATGTATAAAATACAACATACTATTCTAAAGTTCTCAATAAAATTATTTACGTACCGTTTAGGAAGAACCTCCACAGCTAGAGACCACCGTTCTATTCTCCTGTTACCCCAGCTCGACCCAGCTGCACTCTTATTACCTGAAAGGAATTGTGAAGCAGAAGGGTGAGCACAACTAGCCCAGTAAAGAATATCATGACTAAAGATAATTAAATTATCAATAGCCTTCATCAGTAATAAATCAGAAATTTAGAACATATGGTAGATGATAAAACTTTTCAACCATAGTTGCAGAGGAACGAGCAATCCATTAGAAGAGTCAAATAGACCATAAAGTCTATTATCTTCTCTATGTTAAAAGTCCACCAATAATATTTTATCCTTGTAACATAAATCAACCATTCCGGTCCACAATCATGTGAATAACTCATAATCATAATTGTAGTTCTAAATTCCTCTTCTCATCCAGGACGAATATAATTTTCGTCACATGTCTTTACCTAAAATATCAAATATCAGTGTTATACCAAATCATAGTTCCTGTTCATAATCATACTAATAAATTCATCTTTACACTACGGCCAAAGATATTCACTAACGGTTTATCTTTGCACTACAGACCAAGATATTCAACAACATGTCATATTTTCACTATAGGCCAAAGATATTCAACAACAAGTCATCTTTGCACTACAGGCCAAAGATATTCAATAACAAGCCATCTTTGCACTACAGGCCAAAGATATTCAACAACAATTCTTTTTTGCACTACAACCCAAAGGCATACAACTGTAAAACCAATAAACAACAGTCTGTCTATGCACTACGGGCCAAAGATAACTTTCATCACAATATAAGCATGAGGATCATGACAAGGATATGAAGAATCAATAACATAAGATAAATGATAAATTTTAAAGACTTTAACAATTTAATTTATCCAGAATTTAATAATATCCAAATTGTTAACATGATACTGCTTTGTGGAGTAAAATTCAAGAATAATATTATATCAAAAATGATTTGAATGGAAAATAATATTTCAACGAATATTTAACAAAGATAATAATATTATTCATTATATAATAACATTAAATTTTATTTACTAATATTATTAATCATTAAATAATATTTTAAATCAATGATTTCATAACACCTTAATCCAAATGTTATAAATCACTTAATAATCTCATAATCTAATATTATTAATATTACAACAATATTTTAATAATTTCTTAAACTTATAAATAATTTATTTTAATTGTTTACACTTTACTAATTAATACATTTAATCATCCTAAAATGCCAAACTCATAAGATTCCATCACCAATAACCAAAACCCTCATCAAAAATCAACATATACCTTATATAGGATTCTCAAGCCATAAAATCCTATTTTCCATTTTTCTTACTTCACATAATATATTTAATTCATTTACTCATAACTAGTCCATTTTCATGAAAAATACCAAATTAGTCCCAAAAAATTTTCTTTTCTGGGATTTAGCAGAATATAGTCTCATATTGAACATATATTTTTTACTGAATTTTGAAAATTCATTTACTATTTTTCATATGACCAAAACTACCGAATATTTAGACATTTATCATGAACTATACTTTTATCCAAAAATTTTGAAATTTACAGAGTATACTTCTGTTATATATATGTACTTCCAATAAAAATTTCACCAATTTTGGAGTTAACCACAAGGAGTTATAAGGGTTTACTTTTTAAAATGGTCTTTTCTCATAAAATTCATAACTCTTAATCTATACATCTAAAAATCGTCATTTTTGGACACAATCTAGAAAACTCATCAAACTATCATTTCAAATTTTTCCAAAATTTTTGAGGGTCGAAAAAATTACGAAACTGAAAAACATAATAACTCTTATAATCTCTTACCTCAAAAGAGCAGTATTTCTGACTGGAATATCGGATGTAAAGTGGAAGGAAACTTGCACTGAATAGCAATTTTCAAAGTATCTAAATACTCACAAAAATACGCTCGATAATATAGAGAGAGAAAACTTATGTTTCTGGTGTGATTTTCAATTCTAACTTAAGCGCCTATTTATAGGAAAATGCTAGAACGCCAAAGGAGACTAAATTAATAAAATATTAATAAAAGTTTTTGCTACGCACACCTCTTTGAATAAAACTCAGCCACCATAAGTGGGGCCCACCAAAAATTAACCAACTCCCACAACAACCAAAAGTGGGTCCCACCTTCTAGAAATCTCCACCAAAATCATTTATAAAAATAATTTTCGAATCAATCACCTCTTAAAATTCATAACAAATCATATGTTAATTTTTAACAATTCAAAATTTGTAGACATATACTTAACTTATATATGTATAACATATCCAAAAATCACAACGATCTAACGGTCGGATTAAAAATTATAACTCATACAATAGAGATTAATAAAACTGATTTTTCGTATTATAAGTCCTCGAACCAGTTTCACTCAAACTATCATCACGAAAAATCCAAAAAGAATTTTTGGGTGATTCAACTTTCTCCGTTTAGCTTACTTCTAAGGCTTTCTTTTGATATATGGCTCATCTCCCAACTCATTATACACAAAGAGTTATGAATTTTACAAAATCAAGTAATAAACTAATTTTTCTGAAAATCTCCAAATTTCGTTCTTCATTTCAACAAAATACTGATAAAATACCTCAGCATTAATTCCTTCATTATATCCATATAAAAATATATATTTTCTTATTATATAAATTAATAATTAATTATTCACAAATAATATTAAAGAATCACAATTATGGCAACCAGGTCGTTCCTAGGAAAGAGGGGACTTTCCTATAAGGATTTCTCCTTCGACAGAACTTCCTTAGACATTGCCAATAATGCTATCTAACAATATTATTCAAATAATATGAATTATTGATCTGATAATGGAGATATTGTGCATAGACAATTATTGAAACAACAATAATATAAAATATCAACGTAGCAATTATTGTAATAATTATTGAGTAATGCCTTCTTACGTAAGGATTAATAATTCAACAATGTTATGCAATACTGTGTACTACTGTGTACCCACGCGTATTACTGTGTACCCACGCGTATTAACGGTAACAACTACGCCGTTATTTATAAAAACTCAAACTTGTCATTTTTTTCATCCTACCGTTTTCTGTTATGGGGTCCACAAATGACTGCGCCATCGTACGAATATTCCCCGACAGCAAGAATATTCCACGACCAAACGAATATTCCCCGACAACAATGAATATTTTACAACCACTTGTTTATTTTAAAAATTTTGTATATTTCACCCATAACCAAAGCATTATATCAAATTAACACCTTATTATTCAAAATAATAATTAGAGAAAATTTGATTTTATTTATGAATAAGTTAGGGTCTTACATCCGGCCTATCAACCCGGTTAGGGCGAATCACAGACTCAGTCAACCAGCGAGTTTGTCGGGCTGGGCGAGGCTAAGGAACATCAGAATCTCTCCTCCTTACACCTGTGGAGGCCCTACGAGAGCTACTCGGTTGGTCTGGATCCATAATTGAACAAATTCTCCAAATCACCTCAGAAATGGTGAGGTAAGTTCTAAACTCAAATCTTATTAATTTCAAATCATTGCTTCCTATCTGATTTAAATCCTAAAGCATGCATTTTGTTAACATACATCAACAGTAGAGTTAAAATTGCATGTTCATTAAGTACCCATACTAGTGAATTTCTTTTGAAAGAATCTCCTTTGTAAAATGGATTGTATACATGCACATAGGCATGACTAGGTGGTCATTCAGTAGCACACCAACCCAAAATCATGAACATTTCATATGCATGAAAAATATTAAAATTAAATCCACCATGGCAACCAAATTATCATGTGTGCTTTATTTGAAAACATGTGCTCATTTGTCCTCAAATATGATAAATAAACTAGCAAAAAAGGGCACCAAATGACTGTCTCAAAAATTAATTTTTTTCACATCAGTATGTTCAGCATGGTAAAATATGAACATTTACTGAGTTTAATAATTTTTATCAACTCATATAAGCATGTATATTCACTATATTGTGTTTAGAAGCATTTTATATATAATCTAACATTCCAACCGTCAAAACTTGAAAAGAAAACATGCAAACGTTACCCGAGTAGTGCAGAATGTTTGTATGGTTATGGATTTTGCAAAAAGAAGCCCGAATTCAATAGATCTAAAGAAGAAATTTTGGATTTTTTAGTATAGTTCAACTTGAAAATGACTTGTGAAAGGAACTCGATGGGAGTCACTGGTCAACTCGTGATAGTCACGGGTCTACTTACGGCTACCTAGGGTGGGTCCTACCCCCACTGGCTCGATCAAATTTGAGTTATAACAGAGTTCCCAGAAGCTGAAAAGTCAAAACAGGAAAAAAAAGTGCTACGCGATTAAGCGGAAACGACCTGAAACACTGAATTCAGATACCAAACTTCTGATCTACATATAAGTCATTGGTAAAACCCGGATGTGGGGTTCAGAAAGATGATGATAGAGATTATTGAAAATGGCCCTTGTCAGAACGTCGGGAAGGTCCGGTGTCATGAATGGTCTTAAATGCATCAAAACATCCAGATTTGCTATGAGGTATAACTTTTCCAAAAGATATCCCCAACATAGATATCAGGCATGTCTGGGATTGTAAACCATTGGTGATAACTCCAGCGTAACATCCGAAAAGATCTAGTAATGTAAGTCGTTGAAAACTACTTCAACGAAGGTCAGAATGATTGACAGTGTAAACCATTGGCGACAACTCCAGCGTAGCATCGGTAAAGATCCGATGATGTAAGCCGTTGAAAACTACTTTAACGAAGGTCAAAATGATTGATAGTGTAAACAGTTGGTGACAACTCTAGCATAGTATCAAGAAAGATCCGGTGATGTAATCCGTTAAAAACTACTTCAACGAAGATAAAAATGATTAACAGTGTAAACCGTTGGCGACAACTCTAACGTAGCATCGGGAAAAAGATGTTGATGTAAGTCATTAAAAACTATTTCAACGAAGGTAAAAAAGATTGATAGTGTAAACTATTGGCGAAAACTCTAACGTAGCATCGGTATAGATTAGGTGATGTAGGTCGTGGAAGACTACTTCAATGAAGGTCAAAATGATTGACAATGTAAACCGTTGGCAACAACTCCAGCGTAGCATAGTTAAAGATCCGGTGATGGAAGCCGTTGAAAACTATTTCAACGATGGTCAGAATGATTGACAGTGTAAACCGTTGGTGACAACTCCAGCGTGGCATCGGGAAAGATTAGGTGGTGTAAGCCTTTGAAAACTACTTTAATGAAGGTCAGAATGATTCACAGTGAAAACCGTTGGCGACAACTCTAGCGTAGCATCAGGAAAGATCTGATGATGAAAACCATGGAAAACTATCTTCCTCGGGGAGGACTGATGATGGATATGTTATATAAATCCCCAGCCGAGGCACCATGAAGGTTCAATGATTTTCAGACCATTGTAAACTACTATTCAAGTAGGCACCGAGGAAATTCAGTGATGGTCAACCTTCATAAAACTATCGTTCGAGTAGGTATTGTGAGGATGTTGTGAAAGCAAGCAATAAAATTCTATCTCCAGCAGAGCTATCAGCATCAACCTGATAGAAAGCCAGGGTAGTGGTGACAATCATAACGTAATGGTAGGAAGAATCCAATGATGGCAACCAAGGCAAGCTATCATCAGGATAGGCATCCATAATCCCCAGTGAGTCACTCGTAAAAAGAGAGGAACATCTTCGGTGGAAGTAAAGTCAGAAAGCACATATGAAGACATAGAACGTTGGTGACAACCTCAACGTCAAAATCAAATGGTCTCAGCCATAGTAAAACCTCCACAGCAGGGATCTTGAAAACATCTCTACAACATGTCAACAAATCAGTCTCAATAACACTGGCGGACATTTTAAACCATTGGCTTCAACCCAATGTATCATCGGGAAAGATCTAGTGATGAAATCCTTGTAAACTACCATTCGAGTAGACATCAAGCCAGTTCAGTGGAGACCATCATTGACAACTCCATCCCTAATAGAAATGGCAGGAGCAGTCAGTGATAGAATACTGTTGGAAATAATTCCAACCAAACCATCAACATCCATAACATCATATCATGCTGCATTGCATGACATCATTTAATCTTGTCATATTTCAAGTGTCTAGAAATCTTTATCCTATTCATTCCATTACATTGCATAAACATGATAAAGAGGGGCATCTATAGACACTCAAAAATTTATGTTCTTATTACTAACTATGCAAGATGGTAAAATCATCTTGTATCTTCCAGAGACAACCTTGGAAGTCAAAATCATCAAATCTAGCCCCAGAGATAACCTTAGAAGATTAAATCAAACCCCGGAGACAACCCCGGGAGATCAAGTCAAACCCCGGAGATAACCCCGGGAGATCAAGTCCAACCCCGGAGATAACCTCGGGAGATCAAGTTAAACCTCGGCGACAACCCCAGGAGATCAAATCAAGTCCCAGAGATAACCCCGAGAGATTAAATCCAATCCCAAAGATAACCCGGGAGATCAAGTCAAACCCTGGAGACAACCTCGGGAGATCAATCCAACCCCAAAGACAACCTTGGGAGATCAAGTCTAACCCCAAGAGATCAAGTCCAGACCCAGGTGATAACCCCGAGAGATCAAATCCAACCTCAGTGATAACCTCAGGAGATCAATTTCAACCCTGGAGACAACCCCAAGAGATCAAATCTGACCTCGGAGACAACCATGGGAGATCAAATTCAACCCCCGGTGATAACCCTGGGAGGTAAAGCCAAACCCCAATAATAACCCCGAGAAATCTCAAATCAACCTCAGAAATAACCCTGAGGACTGACAAAAGTCAACAACAGTCTAATCTCGGAGACATCCCTGAGAAAAGACAGTAACAACAACATCAAGCCCGGAACCAGCCCGGGAAGGGAAAAAGAGTAATTTTGCCAACTCAGCATCAATTCAGCCTAAATCACTGCAAAAAAGGTCATGCAAAACCATAACATCAATCCCAAGTGAAAATAACACAAGACAGCTTAATGGATGGACTGCGAAGACTCAAAGATCTGGTAATGGACCCATCTTCCCGGATTCAGAAAATATCAAATCCCATGTCATTGTGTAGCTCTCATAAAGGGCTTTCCAAAAAGTTATAGCACGCCTCCATCGGATTCCCGGGTCGAAAGTTATGAAGGTTCGAGCGGACAACGCGTTAATCCGAGTACACGTACTTTGAGACAACGGGACCCACGGGGCCCGGGCCTAATTGAACAGCTGCAGGTAGACCCGCGGTTGTCGCGGGTAGACCTGCGACTACTTTGGTCTATAACTAGACCCCCCATCAGCCAAAATAAAAAAAAAGAAGAAAATAGAGGGAATTCCATCCATTTTAGCTCTTAACCCCTTCAATAGTGTTCCAAACTTTGACCTTTTTTTTGTAAACACTTATATATATATATATATATATATATATATTATATATATATATATATATATATATACTATAATGTATCAAATTTTAACCGGTGGAAACAGAGTTTTCAAGCTTTAAAAGCGGTTTAAAGCTCTCATCGCTACACACTGCAAGATCTGCTTGAAAACTCTGTTTCCACCGGTTAAAATTTGATATGTTATAGTATATATATATATATATATATATACTATATAACATATCAAATTTTAAACGGTGGAAACAGAGTTTTCAAGCTTTAAGAGCGGTTTAAAGCTCTCATCGCTACACACTGCAAGATCTTTTCAGATCTGAAGCTTTTACCCGCTTATATATATATATATATATATATATATATATATATTATATATATATATATATTAATTGTTTATTGTGTTTAAAATATCTGTTTTAACTGTTTATTCAATGTAAAGCTGCGATAATAATGTTTGTGGACTAGATTTATCTAAATATAGTCATATCTAACTTTTAGTCGGTTCAAAAGTTGTAAAACTAGAACCGTTAAGCTAGAATGGCTAAGAATTATTTAAATCTAGTTTTCTTTCTAGTTTTTGTAAATATTAAGTAACCACGCGTCCCTAGTTCTGTATCTAGAGGAAACGGGAAGCTTGGCTACGCGCATGCAGTGATTTAACTGATGAATCCTCTGTTTTGCGATCTTTAGATTAAATATATGTTTTATTTTAGTATATTTGTTATGCATGCTATACATAAAACATTATGTGAGCCTAAGAGCCACGGGATCTAAGATCCCACTGATGGATCTAGATCTGGTTCCCATGATGGACCCTTTTCAGTTGTACAGTTAGCATGTAAATCATATTTATGGGTGCTCGGGTCACTTCGATGACTTTCATGCCCATAAGGAGCCCGACACTTATATGTATATTATTTTGTCAAAGATGACTTTCATCTCGAGAATAAAATCAAAACAAGCCAAATACGGAATAAAATGGAAGTATCAAATGCCTTAATTACTGTGTGAGCATAAGGCTTTGAAAACCTGTTCTCAAAACATTATTTCTGTATATTTTGCTTAAAATTAAACTTTTATACAAATTAAACACTTTGTATATAGGTGCAAACGAGGCATAACACTACTTCCAAATAATGCATTTAGGCCCCAATTAACTTAACACACTCATACACTTCAAATAAATTAGGGGATTGAAAAGACACAGTAACTGTGTTTTCACGGAAGTCGGGGGGTGCCTAACACCTTCCTCCACTTAATCAAGCTCCAGAACTCTATGAATCTCGGTTTCCAAGGTCTGTTAAATAGAGTCCAATAATTGGGCCTTTTTGCAAACCTTTTCAAACTCGGTTGAGTTGGTACAACTATTTCACTATTACCAATTGGCGACTCTGAATTTTTAAATCGTTGACATTTTGTGTCAGACCCTTTTATCAAACTCACCCTTTCAAATAAAATTCAACACATATAGAAAATATAAAGGGTAGAAAGACTAAAAAAGGAATTCCAAAAGAAAGGAAATTTTTCCCGACGTCGACATTATGTTTATGGCATTTTAGGTTCATTAAATAAATAAATTAGTAAATATTAAATAATTAAAATAAATTGTTTATAAGTTTAATAAATGATTACAATATTATTAAAAGATTAATAAAATTAGATTAAGATATTATTAAGTGATTGATAACATTTAGATTAAAGTGTTATTAAATTATTAATTTAAAATATTATTTAATGATTAATAATATTAGTAAAAGATTTTAATATTATTAAATAATTAATAATATTAAATGATAGTTTAAAAGAGGAGTTAAGTTATTGATTGGACATTCAATAGGCTATATTATAGTATGATGAATTGGAAATTTAATATGTTAAAAAGGAAATATAGTTTGAATCTAGGTTGCTGGATTGATATATTCGGCTTGCTGGATTAATTATGTTAGCTTGTATTCAGCTTGCTAAATTAGTGTATTCGGTTTGCTAAATTAGTATATTCAGTTTGTTGAATTAGTGTATTCGGTTTGTTGAATTGGTATTCAATTTACTAAATTGGTATTTGGGTTGATATATTAGTATACGCTTACTAGATTATAAAGAAGAACTTATAAAATGAAAGATTAAGTGTTAAATCATAATATATATGATAAAGTAATTGAAAAATTATCAGAGGATAATAATAATACTGATGTTGTAAAGTGTTATCTAATATCTGATTATGTGGTTAAGTGTTAGCTAATTTATTTATAAGTAATAGTATTATGAGGTATAATATGATATGTTAATTGAAAGATCAATCTTAACAATGATATGTCTTTACAATAAAGAGATTTAATTAGATTGCGTAGCAGTAATCGATGATACAAACAAGTTTCTTAACTCAAACTCGAGTTATTATTTCAAAGCATGTTAGTGGATAATTATTGTTGATTATTTCATATCTTTGATTATTGATTCGCACGTAGTGCATGTTGCATATACTCATCAAGTATGAAAGGTAGATAATCTTCATTACCATAAGGTTCAGTTAAATTTGTTCATGGTCATTGTACGACCACCCAACATTATGGGTTCAGTCATTCAATTATTGAAATTCTGATTCATGCTTTTTCACAATTATTATATTGTTGAAAATTCGAAAGCTTATTATTTCTTTCAATCGTGATATATCTTTATTGTACTTAAACTTGTTGGGAAAAGTAGTTGCTCACCCTTACTATATCATGATAACAAATTTTAGATTAAAACGAAGGCTCGAAGAAAGACAGAGGCAAAAAGGCAAATTCCAAAAGTAGATTATTATGCATTTAGAACAATTAAGTTATCTGATGCAAATTATATTATAAATCTTTTAAGTTATTGAAGGTATGTATTAAGTTAAGGTTGTAGACCTTGGGTATTTTTGTAGAATCCTTTAACGTAAACAATGTATGTTTATATATTATGCATTAGTTTATAGAATGAGTATAAAGATGTTGTATCGTGATGCACCAAGTCTGAAGTAAAAGGGGCTCGAATTTGGGGGCCGTTACATTTGGTATCAGAGCTAATAGGTTATAAATCTTAGGTAGGGGTACTTTAGGCTATAACCGCACGGATAAAGATAAGGAATAAACTCAAATAGAGTTTAAATTCTAATAGATGAAATTGAAAAATTCATTTAAGTAAATAAGGTTCAAAGAAGAATCTTGAAAACTTATAAAGATCTAGAGTGACCCAACTCTGATAATGAAGATGAAAAGTAATAATGAATAAATAGAGTCTATAAGACTAAAAGAACAAAGGAAATCATAATCTAATATGAGTAAAAGGAAAGATAAGAAGATCGTAAAATAAAACGATCCTAAGATAAGAAAGAATCGTAATATAACACGGTTATAAGAAAAGGTCACAACGTGATCTGATGAGGTCATATGAGGATACAGGATCAATTGATTTATTGAAAACTTTATAGTAGAATTGATGTACGAAAGTTATACTATGAAATTGTACTATGTAAACTCAGGAAAGAGTTTTAGATGGTGAGATACGGATTAAATGAAATTCGTATCGAGTAAAGAGGGAGCTAGGATTATGTGGAATTTCAATTGAGGACTCATTTTAGTAGCTAAGTTGTATGATTCCTTGTATGGGCGGGGAATTTGTACTTTGTTTGAGAACCACTTAGCTTCTTATATTGATTAGTGGCTAAGTTGACCAATTCCTTGTATGGACAGGGGATTATGTTTGGTTTGACAACCATTTAGCTTCTTACATTGATAATCATTGGAACCTGGTGTCACGTTATTCGCTATATGCATGTTGAGAAAGTGATTCTTTTCTTGTGTGTATAACGGATAGGTAGAGAATATAAGGTCAGGTGAGAGTTCTTAAAACTCATACTTATGGTAAGTTTGTGATTCATATCATATGGTATGTTTTTGAACCCCTAAGCGTATGGACAGTCCCTAATTGGTTCTTGGACTACATATTGCTAGGATAAGTTCTTAAACTCATATTATTGTGGTAAGTTCCTGAACTCATAACGTGTGGTATATTTGATGAACTATAGTAAGGTATAAAAAAGTGGTGGGTGAAGAATTGAGAATTTTTAGCGTATTAAGTTTTAATAATGATAGAAATAGAAAGAATTATTAAGCGACGAAGTATTGGAGAAAATTAGAGTTGATGGTGGAAGCATAGGTATTCCAATCTTCTAGCTACGCTAGACTTCGAAAATTTTAAAATTAAGCTAAATTCGCACTAATGTGCCTTCACAAATAAAATGAATATTTATTATCCTCAAAACATGGTGAGAAGGGTATGGAGACGGACTTTGAGCCATTATCACATCGTTACTTGTTGCGACATGATAACACCAAAAATGATTTCTCAATGGTTTTGAACTGTTTAAAGAAGAGTATTTGCTAATTGTTTCAGCTAGACAAAAATGATTTGAAATATATCAAAATGTATTTTATATATCATTAATGCATCATTGAACCTGGTGTAGAGATGATAAAAATGATGGATTTATCAATGCAGAATTACCTAGTGTTCGATGGGATATAAGGATCGTCGTCCCACTATGGTATGTTGTAGTATGACAAAGTCACAAAATGACGGAATCCTCAAACGGGATGTAAATACAGTGCAGTATCATGACGTCATAGAAAATTTTTTAGAATTTTCAAGATAATTTATTGCCAATAAAATTTGGCGAGACACATATTTCGATTGATAATTGAATTACTGGTATACATTTAAGCTATTTGATTCAGCTAGACAAATGTTTATGAAATTCAAAGTATTCTTTGAGAATTTATGCCAAGCCAAATTGTTTTAGTCCAGAATCTTATGGTAAGTCTAAGGTGAACAGCCTCGAAAAAGGGAAATATGACGATTAGATAAAATAATCCAATCTAGTAGCACAAATAGTCGCTAAACAAGATTAATGTGTTGTGTACAATAGGTTGATCACCTAAAGTACTAGTAGCGGTAGTTTACCTTTTTCGTTATTGTAAACATACCTAATAATTTACCATTTTTCTGTTTGAATACTGTTAAAACTATGTGTTCATGGCCTATATGACCCCTTAGCATGATATGAAGTTTTCTTAAATAAAAGTTTTTAAATTATTGATACTGCTTCACAATTATTGAACAATTGTAAAGATTCCTGAATATTTAGAAGATGTAAACTCTTAGAGAGTAGTCACGGTAGCGTGGGGAGATAGAAGAGATCCTTATAGAAGGAAATAACATAAACTCATTAAGTACGAGTGCAATCCGACATGATTAGATAAAGGTTATAATGAAAACCTATTTTTGGTGAATAGTAATTCTAGGGACGGAATCCTTATAAGGGGGGAAGAATGTGACAACCCAAAAATTTATAAAATCTTGAATGATTAAAATAAAAGTTAAAGAATAAAACCTAGATGGTAATTAGAGGATTAATTAAAAAATTTAAAGAACCTATATGGTTTGATATGACGCGTATTTTATATATATATATATATATGTGTGTGTGTGTGTGTGTGTGTGTGTGTGTGTGTGTGTGTGTGCATGTACGCTAAACAAGATGAGACAATTAATAACAAACTCCTCAAAGAAATGATAAAAAGTCTATGGCGTTCAAAGATATTTGGAATATCGAACGTCGCCTTCTAGCATGCTAAAAATTAATAGTGTATTACATATTTAATATGAGTTTATTGTGTCACCACAAGACAACTATTAAATATTTAAAATATTATATTTTATCATATTTGATGCTTATAAAGGAATTGAACAATACTATTTTGTTGTGTCACCACAGGGATGATATTTTTCTCTTTGAATATATAGAAGTGCTAAGTTGGACTTAACTTGGATAATTTTGATTTGGATGTGTTACCACTTAATTAAAATAATCTAAGAGGCAAAATAAAATGAGTTACATGATTATATAATTGATAAGAGTTGTCTACCTATTTATTTATATATAGTTTGTTGTGTCACCACAAGGTTGTATATATTTGAAATGGGATCCTTAATCTCACTAACTAATCTTTAATTAGATTTTGCCGAACTATTTAAGTGAGGGTAATATAGTTTGAAGAAAATGGTGGGAGATACCGATTTAAAATAAGACCTAATTTATTTTGATAAACTTAATTAATTAAATGAATGTTTGCTAAAATGTTATTTTTTCATATACAGAATTTGAAAATGACACACTAATTTCAATGCATAGCATATTGGATGCTAACAAACTGACCGGACCGAATTATACGGACTGATTAAGGAATCTGAAAATTGTTCTCACTGCTGAAAAGATCTCTTATGTACGAAATTCACCCGTCCCTACAAAATGTTATAGAAACAGCCTCTGAGGAAGAGATTGCTACTTTTAAGAAGTGGCAAGATGATGCATCTATGGCACAATGCATCATACTCGCATCCATGAGTAACGAGCTTCAGCGTCAGCATGAAACTATAAATGCTCCTACTATATTGCTGCACCTCCAAGAGTTATATGGTGAGCAAAGTAGGACTGCTAGATATGAGACATCTAAGAAGATCTTCTGATCTCGGATGACCGATGGCACTGCTGTTGAGACTCATGTCCTAAAAATGATCAATCTGAATGAACGTCTTGGACATCTTGGGTTCGTCATAGATGGGGGGAGTTAAGTCCTGATTTAGTCTTGCAGTCACTCGCTGACACCTTCTCACAATTTGTTGTGAATTTTTACGTGAATAAATTGGATGCCAACTTGCCTGAATAACTTAACATGTTGAAAACTGATGAAGGTCATTACCCATCCAAGAAGAACAAAGTCTTAATGGTGGATGATTCTTCCAAGAAAAGGGAAAGGCCCAAAGTATCTTTTGAAAAGAAGAAATCTAAGAAGGCTAAGGGCAAGGCAAAAGTAAAGGATAAAAAGAAACCTAATCTAGCTAGCAAAGGAATCTTCTTCCATTGCAACAAGTCGGGTCACTGGAAGAGAAACTTTAAGGAGTTTCTTACAGAACAAAAGCAGAAAAAGTTTGGAGAAGCTTCGAATCCTAATCAAGGTTTTTTTATGATTGAAATTAATTTTTCTATAAATCAAAATTCTACTTAGGTATTGGATACCGGATATGGTTCTCATATATGTAATAATATGCAGGGACTGGTCAAAAGTAGAAAGCTGAACAAAGATAAAGTTGTCCTATGAGTGGGAAATGGAGCAAAGGTTGCTACATTAGTTGTAGGAACTTACTGTTTAGCACTGCATATGGGTAAGACCATTAGTTTAAATAATTGTTATTTTGTTCCAACAATCATTAGAAATATTATTTCTATTTTTGTATTGGATATGGATAGATTTAATATTATAATAAAGAACAATAGTTGTTCCATTTATAATAAAAAAAATGTTTTATATGGTGTTGGAAAATTGCTGAATGGACTTTATGTACTTAATTTATTTGAAAATATATTTCAAATTAAACAAACTAAGAAAAGGAAAACAGACGATGTTAATTATACCTTTATGTGGCACTATAGACTCGGTCATATTAATGAGACAAGTTTATCCAAGTTGCATAAAGATGGGCTCTTAGAGCTATCTGATTATGAATCATATCCAACTTGTGAATCTTGTCTGATAAGTAAAATGACTAAATCTCCTTTTAATAAAAAAGGAGACAGAGTTACATAGTTGTTAGCGTTGGTTCACACAGACGTATGTGGACCTATGACAACGACTACACGAGAAGGGTATTCGTATTTTATTACTTTCACTGATGATCAATCAAGATACGAATACGTGTATTTAATGAAATTCAAATTTGAATCGCGTGAAAAGTTTAAAGAGTTTAGAAGTAAAGTAGAGAAGCAAACTGGCAAGAGTATTAAAATTTTTTGATCGAATCGAGGTGGTGAATACTTAAGGAGTGAGTTTCTAAATTGTCTCAAGGAAAATAGTATAATCTCACAATGGACTCCACCAGGGACACCACAGTTAAATGGTGTATCTAAAAGGAGAAATCGAACACTGTTGTACATGGTTCGTTCCATGATGAGTTTTACAAATCTTCTAATTTCCTTCTGGGGTTATACTCTAGAATCGACTACATACCTACTTAACAAGATACCTACCAAATCCGTCCCAAAGACTCCATATGAGATATAAACAAGGAGGAAACTAAATCTTAAACATGTTAAGACTTGGGGTTGTCCAGCTTATGTCATAAAGTTTGAGAATGACAAGCAACAAACTAGATCTGAAAAATATAGATTTGTGAGATATCCTAAAGAAACATCAGAGTATTATTTTTATCATCCTAATGATCAAAAGGTGTTTATTGCGAAGAATGCCTCTTTCTTGGAAAAGGAGTTTATCCTTGAAGGGGTCAGTGGGAGTAAGATATATCGTGAAGAAGTTCAAGAACCACAAAATACTACGGATTAAAGTCAAGTACCTGACCAAGTAAAAGAACCTACTATACAACACCTTATTCATAAATCTAGAAGAGTACCGAAGATACCTGATAGGTATGGATTCGTCATAGAGGATGACGATGAGGTACACATCATGAATGATGATGATCTATTGAATTACGTACATGCTATGAGTAGTAAAGACTCAGAGAAATGGCTAGAAGCCATGAAATCTAAGATGGACTCCATGTATGAGAACCAAGTATGGACTTTAGTTTCATCACCTGAAAGCATTAAGCCCATTGGGTGTAAATGGGTCTTTAAAAGAAAGACTGGAGTAGACGTCAAGGTAGAGACCTATAAGGCCCGACTGATTACAAATGGTTTCAAACAAAGGCAAGGAATTGATTATGATAAAACCTTCTCACCAGTAGCAATGCTTATGTGACGCCCCCAAATTCTGACCTCCACTTGGTCACCCGAATTCGGTTCGTCACGTTCTCAAGATATTACCATAATAACTAAAATCACTCATTCACAGCGAAAGATCTAATTTAGAATAATATACAATGATTTATTATAATTATTCCCCCAAGTCTCGCAACCTACATTACTAAATAGATTACATAATAATATCGAATAAAGACTTATTACATAATCCTACTTAAGTTTAAACATAGTTTGCAAGTAGTCTTATTACAACATGATAGATTTAAACATAAAAGGGACAAGCTAGTCAGTAGCCTTGCCCTTGCCCTTGTCTTTCCCAGAGACACCTCCCTGTTCCGCCTTAGCTGAAAGGTTTTAAATAAGCAAGGATGAGCACAAATTGCCCAGCAAGTAATATACAACAAGGGTGTAGGATATAATATCACAAGATTTGAAATATCGAAGGGTTATTTCTAAGATAGTTCAAAGTGTCAGGATAACATCATGAATAAGGGATATGACAATTCAATATAATTCAACAGATGTATATGAATTCAACGGCTAACAATGTATCCAACTGGATAATCACTTTATACTGAGCAGTCACTAAAGACCATTGAACTTTCACTAGAGTTACCAATATTAAATTGATAACCAAAGATATCAAGTACTATAGATGATCAGTCTACAATACTTCACGTTATGCATAACACCACAATAATATTTATTCATGTGTTGGGGTTTCCAACAACATACACTCCCCTTACCAAAAGGGTTGTTCAACTCAGTTTTCAAGATTTCCGCACCAATCAATTGGTTTGGACAGTTTTATTATAAACATGCATATAGTCTAGCCGAATCAAATGGCATCGACTTTTTCACAATATTCAAGATCAATACTAAGTTTATCATGAATAATAGTTCTCACAAGGGTTTAAGCATATTAACTCATTTGCACGAGAAAGTAATATAACTTGTATTCAAAGAAATAAGTTTACGGTATTCTTCTAATAAAGAATGCAATTATACTTGCACAATAAGAGTAGGGTTCGGATACTTGCTCAATATAAAAGAGAGTAAGTTAGGGAACTTGCCTTAAGCGTTGATTACCACTTATAGCATAAAATCACCCCAACGAACTATATTATCCTATTTATGTATGTATAGGTACTCATTAGCCACACATCCTGACATAAATCTCAACATGCAATTATTACACATATATCTATCCATACACCTTAGAACTCATAGATGTATAATTCAGATTGTTCTTACTTTTAAAAACCTTAACAACATTTTAGCAAATTTAAGTCTCATATACTCATTCTATATTACGTCGTTCACACATACGTGCCAAGAAACTTTTAAATTAAGTTTATTCGGACGCAGCTATTATAACTCTCTACTTAAAATTTTAGTTTAGTTCATGCGTGGGTAACATATATCAATTTGATAATATTTATCAATTAATCCCGCCTTTCCCAATGTCACAATGTTGTTTTCAAATCCGAAGACATCCCGCCACGTTCGAACCCGAAGACATCTTACGAAGTCGAAGACTTCATCTCCGAACCCGAAGACACCTTCTATCATTTTACTTGTTTAATCAATTATTCACTTGGTTTTATTTATTCATGTCTCATAACATAAATAAAGTATTCTTACCTTACTTAGTATTAATATTATATTTTTATCTTGTTATTAATCTTATTTTATCTTATTATATCCAAAAAAAACAAGTCTTGACCCGTTTGACCCGACCCGAACCAAACTGACTCAACACTGAAAATGGCCTAGCGCCTAGGCGCTTGAAATAAGCCTGGGTTGAGCGCCTAGGCGCTCCCCTGCAGAAGCAAAAATCCGATTTTTTTAACATTTTCAGTTTTTGACCCTTTTTGATTCAATCTTTCATAACTTGCTCATTTCATATCCAAATGAGTTCAAACCACTTCCATTATCTCATAAACTTACATATCTTCAATATGCGATATCTTGAACAATTTTTCAAAATATTTATTTAATCAAATTATTTACTTTTCCAAGCAAAGGTTCTCATGCTAGCTTGTCTTACCAATTATTTTGCTACGAGTTCGTTTTATGACCGAATTTGATGATTCAACTTGTGTTATGATCGTATTTCATATATGCTTAATATAACATTTTAGAATTACACATATCTCTTACATATGTTAATCATGATTATCAAACGTTCAAGCATACTAAGCTAGGTTTCATGCTCACATGCTTTTACATGATTCATTTTAACTTAGATCACATACCAAGCCATATAAATCACATATTCTCCTTCCAATACTCATCATTATACTTTTATATCCATCATGATCACACAACACATAAACTTCCCACAATCAAGCATGCATTCTTACTAATATCTACACATACTATCTTAGCTTGCCAAAAATAAAGCTAGATTATGAATCTTACTTCTTGTAGGCTTTCTTCCTCTTGGCTAGGAACCTTAAGTAGTTCTCCACCTTTGCTTCTCCTTCTTGAACTCCTCTTGAACCACCAAAGTGCAAGAGTTCCTCTAGAATCCTTCTACTTCCCTCAATTTCTCTCTAGCTCTTATTATACTACTAACACTTATGAAATTTCAAGTAAATGAAGCAATGAACTAGGATGGGTTATATTTATAGGCAAGTTCTATGTATACAATACATGTACTAATACTTGGTATAATACTTGTATATGTACACCCAACTAGGTATTAACCATGGTTAAAAGGTGATTAGGTAAAAAGAATTACCAACTCCTTCACCAACTATGTCCTTCTTCATCATGAGCCCACATGGGATTGCTTGTAAGAATTTTTGTGCAACAAAAATCATCACTTAGGCTTAATAGGGCCAAAATTTTGGCCATGAGGGGTAGCATTCCATATGTTGCACTTTCATTCCATCATTTATACCATGTGCTAGCTTATTGCTACCTTTACACATACATCTCTACACCTATATATATATATATATATATTATATATATATATATATATATATATAAGTATACTTATCTTATATATGTATTTATATAATCCATGTACATTGGGTTTGTCCAAATTAATATTTGAATTGGGCTAGGTACAAACACTTATACACATTGGGTTAAACATTAGTCTAATTCAAATTCTTGGGCTAAACTCCCAACTATGCAAGTATGTTACAATAATAATGTTGGGCTTGGATTTATCCTAGATCCAACACTTCATTAAGTTATCCATCAATTAATCTCATTAAGAATTTAATTACACCACAAAAGACTTTACACTTAAGCTTAATCAATCGTAACCAAGCTTATCAATATTATCAATAAATTTCTTAATCCTTTCAAACATGATTCAATTAAATTTTCATTTTCACCTTTCATGACCCACCAAAATATATATGTGTTCAAAATAAATATTCAAACACTTTTATTTCTAATTTATAAAAATCTCGGGTATTACATCCTCCCCCCCTTATAAAAATTCCGTCCCGGAATTGCTACAAGGTTACACAAATAGATTGGGATAGTCCATCCTCATCTTATCTTCTAACTCCCATGTTGCCTCCTCGACATCATGGTTACGCCAAAGTACTTTTACAGAAGAAATGACTTTGTTCCTTAAAGTTTGCTCTTTCTTATCCAGAATTTGGACAGGAATTTCTTCATATGCTAAGTTCTTCTCCACCTGAATGGGTTCATAAGAAATCACGTGCTTGTAGTCTGGCTTGTACGGACACAACACGGATATGTGAAAAATGTTATGGATACGCTCCAACTCGGGTGGTAGTGCAACTTTGTATGCTACTTCGCCCACTCGCTTGAGTACCTCGAACGGTCCTATGAATCTTGGACTCAGTTTCCCTTTCTTGCCGAAACGGATCTTTCCCTTCCATGGAGATACCTTCAAAAATACAAAACTACCGATTTCAAAATCGCGGTCTTGCCGATGCAAATCTGCATACTTTTTCTGGCGATCTTGAGCTGCCACAAGTCTAGCCCTTATTACTGTCACCACATCCGCGGTTTGTTGTACTAACTCTGGTCCGAGTATTCGTCGTTCACCGACTTCATCCCAACATAATGGCGTCCTGCACTTCCTTCCGTAAAGAGCTTCGACGGTGGCGGTGGATGCCGATACTCGCATGGTAACTATTATTATATGCAAATTCGACTAAGGGTAGGTGGTCGTCCCAATTTCCCTTGAAGTCCATCACGCAAGTTCTAAGCATGTCCTCTAGCGTTTGAATTGTCCGCTCACTCTGTCCATCTGTCTGAGGATGATAAGCTGTACTCATCCTCAACTGTGTTCCCATCCTCTCTTGCAAGCTTTTCCAAAACTTTGACGTGAAACGCGGGTCTCGGTCAGAAACAATCGATACCGGCACTCCATGTCTTGAAACAATTTCCTTTACGTACAGACTTGCTAACTGATTCAAACTGTAGCGGATCTTGATCGGTAGAAAATGTGCGGTCTTTGTAAGTCGATCCACGATAACCCAAATGGCATCCAAACCTTTCTGCGTGACCGGAAGTCCTACCACGAAATCCATCGTAATATGCTCCCATTTCCACTCTGGTATTTCTAACGGTTGAAGTAACCCACTCGGCCGCTGATGCTCTGCTTTTACGCGTTGACAAGTCAAACATCTACCAACGCACTCTGCGACTTCCCGTTTCAAATTGGGCCACCAAAAATGTTGTTTCAAGTCTCGATACATCTTAGTGCCTCCCGGATGAACGGAATATGCCGTATTATGTGCCTCTTGTAGAATCTCTTCTCTTAACTCGGTTACCGCCGGTACCCACACTCTCTCTTCGAATCTTAAAATACCATCTTTATCTATTCGAAATTTTTCTTCCTCATTTTCCGCAATCCTCTTCCTGATCTTCTCACACTCTCCATCATTTTCCTGTGTTTCCTTTACTCTATCCAACAATGTCGGACGAGCTTCCATTGCAAATAACTTCTCTTCAGACCTCTCGGGTCCCTTTACTTCTATTTCCAACTTCTCCATATCTCTTATTAACTCCTCCTGAGTTGTTAGTTGAAACAATTTCTCCCTTCCTTTCCTGCTCAGAGCGTTGGCAACTACGTTTGCCTTCCCCGGGTGATAAAGAATCTCACAGTCATAATCCTTGATTAGTTCTAACCACCTCCTCTGACGCATATTCAACTCCTTCTGTGTGAAGATATATTTTAGACTTTTGTGGTCCGTGTATATCTCACATTTCTCTCCGTACAAATAATGTCTCCAGATCTTTAACGCAAAAACTACTGCCACTAACTCTAAATCATGGGTAGGGTATCGTTTTTCGTAATCCTTTAATTGTCGTGACGCATATGCAATGACCTTGCCATGCTGCATTAGCACACAACCCAGTCCTCTATGCGATGCATCACTATACACCACGAATCCTCCCGTATCATCTGGTAGGGATAATACAGGTGCTTCGCTTAATCTCTTCTTCAACTCTTGAAAACTCTCTTCACATATGTCGGTCCATACAAATTTCACTGTCTTCCTCGTCAGATTAGTCAACGGGGTCGCTATCTTAGAAAAATTTTGGATGAATCTTCGATAGTACCCTGCTAACCCTAGGAAACTCCTTACTTCCGTCGGTGTTTTCGGTTGTTCCCAACTACTTACTGCTTCAACCTTTTCGGGGTCTACTGAGATTCCATTCTCATCCACCACGTGGCCTAAGAATTGAACCTTCTTCATCCAAAATTCGCATTTTGAAAACTTCGCATACATCTCCTCCCTTTGCAGTGCCTCTAAAATAATCTTCAGATGTTCGGCGTGTTCTTCCTCTGTTTTTGAGTAAATCAAAATGCCGTCGATGAAAACTACAACGAATTTATCCAAGTATGGCTTAAAAACTCGATTCATCAAGTCCATGAATGCTACCGGAGCATTAGTTAAACCGAATGACATTACCAAAAACTCGTAATGTCCATAACGGGTCCGAAACGCAGTCTTTGGTATGTCCTCATCTCGCACTTTCAGTTGATGATATCCTGTTCGTAAGTCGATTTTTGAGAAACATTTTGCTCCTTTCAGTTGATCAAACAAGTCGTCTATCCTCGGTAATGGATATCGATTCTTGATCGTTACTCTGTTCAATTCTCGATAATCAATACAGAGCCTCATCGATCCGTCCTTTTTCTTCACGAATAACACTGGTGCTCCCCAAGGAGACACACTCGTCGTATGTAACCCTTATCTAATAACTCTTGAAGTTGTATCATCAATTCCTTCATTTCTACTGGCGCCATACGATATGGAGCTTTCGAAATCGGTGCCGTTCCCGGTGCTAAGTCTATTACGAATTCTATTTCTCTGTCTGGCGGAAGACCAGGCAGATCGTCTGGAAACACGTCTTGAAATTCATTCACTACGGGTATATCTTTAATCTCTACTCCCTTTTTCTGAGTATTTATGATGTAAGCTAAATAACCTACACATCCTTTTCCTTAACAACTTCTTGGCCTGCATCATCGTAACACAACATGATTGCTTAAGCAATGAGCTACCATGAAACACTACCTTAGACTTACTCGGAGTCTGAAGGTTCACACACTTATTCTGACAGTCAATTATCGCTGCATGGTTATATAACCAATCCATTCCTAGTATTACGTCAAATTCTCCCAGTCTAATAGGAATCAAGTCTACGCTCAGTTCATGTTCTCTAATGTTTGCGCGACAATTTCGATAAACGTATTCTACAGGGATTATTTCCTTATTTGCAACCTCTATGTTCAAGGAATCTTCTAAACGTTCTCGGGGTGTACTAAATTTACTAGCGAATTCTTCAGATACAAAAGAACAGGTGGCACCCGAATCAAATAATACATAAGCATTTATATTATTGATTGGGATTATACCTGACACCACGTCCTTCGCAGCCACTGCGTCCTGGACAGTCATGTTAAAGGTTCGAGCGGTCGATCGGTTGGGTTGTGCAGGTCCACCAATCATTAACTTGCTCCCTCCTCCCTGGCCTCCGCCAGCTCCACTGCTTCCTTTCTTCGGGCAATCCTTGATCTGATGCTCTGTCGATCCACAAGCAAAACATCCTCGGATCTTCTTTGGCTTTGGGCAATTTGGCGAGATGTGCCCCTCTTGGCCGCAATTATAGCAAGTGGTCTTTCCTTTCCAGCATTCTCCCTGATGGTTTCTTCCACATTTATTGCAGGCTTCGTTCCTTTTCTTGAAGTTTCCCTGGTGACTCCCACCTTGGTTATTGTTTCGGTTGTTGCTGTTGTGGTTGTTGTTGTTGTTTTCCCATTTCCTTTTTCCCGAATTACATCCTCCGCTGCTGCTTCCTCCACGATGCTCGTTACCAGTGTTCTTATTCTTCTTCTCCTTGTGATATAGACTTAAGGCCTCACTACCACCTTCCGCAATGACTGCCTTCTCCAACAGAGTCGTAAAGGAATCAATCTGAAAGACTGATACCTTATTATACAACCACGGCTTCAACCCTTGCTCAAAACGTCTCGCCTTCCTCTCCTCATCCATAACTTGGTGTTCTACAAACCGCGCTAGTTCATTGAACTTAGCTGCGTACTGCGCCACTGTCATATCACCTTGTTTTAATTCTAGGAATTTTACTTCCATCATACTCTTCAAACTCTTCGGGAAATAGTTCTCGAAGAACAACGTAGTAAACCTCTCCCAAGTTATCGTTCCGTCCCCCGCTCTCTGCTGGTTAGCTTCCCACCAATAGTTTGCTTCGCCCCTCATCATGTATGTGGCAAATACAGTCTTCTGGTCTTCACCCACGTGTGCAATAGTGAAGGCCTTCTCGATCTCCTTGATCCAAGTTTGCGCAACTATCGGGTCAGTAGTTTCCGTGAACTCTGGGGGTCCTACACTCTTAAAGTCTTTGAAGGTTGTTATTGGGACAGTTCGGGGAAGGGTGGTATAGGTTCGTTTCTTCCCCTCAAAGCTTCTCCCAATAAATCTACCAGTCGCTGTATCGTATCTATTGGACCTCTCTCATCGTTAACTGACTCTTCTGGAATAGGTATTCTACGTCTGGGCAGCATTTTCTGCATCACAAAATTTCATCTTATTATCCAACTATCATGTTCAGACATTTCTCAATTGAAAAGATCTAAAAGTGTACAACACGTTTCTGAAATAAGATCATTCATATTCATATGCCAAATGGTTACAATACATGCTCTTTTCTAGCATACTGCTATAAATGAAAGCACATATCCCCTAATATCACAAAAGACGGGGACAACACTAACTTACTACCCCTCTAATATTTTCCAAAAGTTCGGGGTTTACCACTATCTCACATCTTACACAAAAGACTGAGATTTCAACAATATTTTAACAACACATAATTAAGAATACTACACTACTACTAACTTTTTCCTCTAGACTCAATCTAACATCCCACGCTCCATGGCGCTTGCATACTCCTTTTGTGTGATGTGTGCCACCATATCCCGACTTATGGTATGTCGGGTCTGTCCTTGCTCAGCGGGGTAGTGATTTACCCCATCGATCAATCTCTCCATGGCCGTGCGTAGAGCATAGCCCATCTTGTTCATCTTCCTCCTCTTGCATCGTACCTCATCTTCAAGATCACCTACTCTGTCATTAGAATCTTCCCACTTCTCCTCGAAGTGGATCCGATCCATCACTTCCATCTCTAACTGAGTTCGGAGAGCCTCCTTCTCTGCCTTCTCACTCAACGCCCTCTGTTCCAATTCTTCTAATTTCCCTGCCAACTCGACATTCCTTGCCACCGATCGGTGAAACAAGGCACCCATCTGGATCCCTGCCTCCTTACGGTGAGCAATTTCTACTTCCATCTCCTGCATTACTAGCTGCCTCTCAAGAGTCTCAGTTTCTAACTCTTCGACTCTACTCCCTAACTCCAAAATCCGCTCCTCATACTCTCCTAGCATCCGATCCTCAAAGGTAGTCCCGTCGGAGTCCTCCATGGGCTCAGGTTCCTCTTCCACAGGTTCCTCCTCCATAGGCTCCTCCTCAGGATCAGATTCCTCCGGTAGAGGCACCATCTCCTCCTCCTCATCATCGTCATAAATAGGGGCAACAACCAATATAGGCTCCGCTATCAAGGGTGCCTCATAGACAACGTGGATATCACGCGGCTCTTCCTCTACTACTCGGCTAGGTCCTCCCATGTCAGTCATCCTACAATCACCAACATAAGACAAAACAAACAACAACTACATCAGAATGTTAAATAAATATAAGTTCATTGTATAGAATGAAGTTACATTTCATGACACCCTGAGTCTCTCAGGGAAAACTCTACATGAGTTTTATCCCTCTTCCCTAACTTCTAAGTTTTCTTAAGTTATAGTATAAGGATTCTCGTTTCCTAAGTTTTATAACTATAGCTCTGATACCAACCTGTGACGCCCCCAAATTCTGACCTCCACTTGGTCACCCGAATTCGGTTCGTCACGTTCTCAAGATATTACCATAATAACTAAAATCACTCATTGACAGCGAAAGATCTAATTTAGAATAATATACAATGATTTATTATAATTATTCCCCTAAGTCTCGCAACCTACATTACTAAATAGATTACATAATAATATCGAATAAAGACTTATTACATAATCCTACTTAAGTTTAAACATAGTTTGCAAATAGTCTTATTACAACATGATAGATTTAAACATAAAAGGGACAAGCTAGTCAGTAGCCTTGCCCTTGCCCTTGTCTTTGCCAGAGACACCTCCCTGTTCCGCCTTAGCTGAAAGGTTTTAAATAAGCAAGGATGAGCACAAATTGCCCAGCAAGTAATATACAACAAGGGTGTAGGATATAATATCACAAGATTTGAAATATCGAAGGGTTATTTCTAAGATAGTTCAAAGTGTCAGGATAACATCATGAATAAGGGATATGACAATTCAATATAATTCAACAGATGTATATGAATTCAACGGCTAACAATGTATCCAACTGGATAATCACTTTATACTGAGCAGTCACTAAAGACCATTGAACTTTCACTAGAGTTACCAATATTAAATTGATAACCAAAGATATCAAGTACTATAGATGATCAGTCTACAATACTTCACGTTATGCATAACACCACAATAATATTTATTCATGTGTTGGGGTTTCCAACAACATACACTCCCCTTACCAAAAGGGTTGTTCAACTCAGTTTTCAAGATTTCCGCACCAATCAATTGGTTTGGACAGTTTTATTATAAACATGCATATAGTCTAGCCGAATCAAATGGCATCGACTTTTTCACAATATTCAAGATCAATACTAAGTTTATCATGAATAATAGTTCTCACAAGGGTTTAAGCATATTAACTCATTTGCACGAGAAAGTAATATAACTTGTATTCAAAGAAATAAGTTTACGGTATTCGTCGAATAAAGAATGCAATTATACTTGCACAATAAGAGTAGGGTTCGGATACTTGTTCAATATAAAAGAGAGTAAGTTAGGGAACTTGCCTTAAGCGTTGATTACCACTTATAGCATAAAATCACCTCAACGAACTATATTATCCTATTTATGTATGTATAGGTACTCATTAGCCACACATCCTGACATAAATCTCAACATGCAATTATTACACATATATCTATCCATACACCTTAGAACTCATAGATGTATAATTCAGATTGTTCTTACTTTTAAAAACCTTAACAACATTTTAGCAAATTTAAGTCTCATATACTCATTTCATGTTTGTATACGTGAAACATTACTTGAGTTACGCATTCTATATTACGTCGTTCACACATACGTGCCAAGAAACTTTTAAATTAAGTTTATTCGGACGCAGCTAGTATAACTCTCTACTTAAAATTTTAGTTTAGTTCATGCGTGGGTAACATATATCAATTTGATAATATTTATCAATTAATTCCGCCTTTCCCAATGTCACAATGTTGTTTCCAAATCCGAAGACATCCCGCCACGTTCGAACCCGAAGACATCTTACGAAGTCGAAGACTTCATCTCCGAACCCGAAGACACCTTCTATCATTTTACTTGTTTAATCAATTGTTCACTTGGTTTTATTTATCCATGTCTCATTACATAAATAAAGTATTCTTACCTTACTTAGTATTAATATTATATTTTTATCTTGTTATTAATCTTATTTTATCTTATTATATCCAAAAAAACAAGTCTTGACCCGTTTGACCCGACCCGAACCAAACTGACTCAACACTGAAAATGGCCTAGCGCCTAGGCGCTTGAAATAAGCCTGGGTTGAGCGCCTAGGCGCTCCCCTGCAGAAGCAAAAATCCGATTTTTTCAACATTTTCAGTTTTTGACCCTTTTTGATTCAATCTTTCATAACTTGCTCATTTCATATCCAAATGAGTTCAAACCACTTCCATTACCTCATAAACTTACATATCTTCAATATGCGATATCTTGAACAATTATTCAAAATATTTATTTAATCAAATTATTTACTTTTCCAAGCAAAGGTTCTCATGCTAGCTTGTCTTACCAATTATTTTGCTACGAGTTCGTTTTATGACCGAATTTGATGATTCAACTTGTGTTATGATCGTATTTCATATATGCTTAATATAACATTTTAGAATTACACATATCTCTTACATATGTTAATCACGATTATTAAACGTTCAAGCATACTAAGCTAGGTTTCATGCTCACATGCTTTTACATGATTCATTTTAACTTAGATCACATACCAAGCCATATAAATCACATATTCTCCTTCCAATACTCATCATTATACTTTTATATCCATCATGATCACACAACACATAAACTTCCCACAATCAAGCATGCATTCTTACTAATATCTACACATACTATCTTAGCTTGCCAAAAATAAAGCTAGATTATGAATCTTACTTCTTGTAGGCTTTCTTCCTCTTGGCTAGGAACCTTAAGTAGTTCTCCACCTTTGCTTCTCCTTCTTGAACTCCTCTTGAACCACCAAAGTGCAAGAGTTCCTCTAGAATCCTTCTACTTCCCTCAATTTCTCTCTAGCTCTTATTATACTACTAACACTTATGAAATTTCAAGTAAATGAAGCAATGAACTAGGATGGGTTATATTTATAGGCAAGTTCTATGTATACAATACATGTACTAATACTTGGTATAATACTTGTATATTTACACCCAACTAGGTATTAACCATGGTTAAAAGGTGATTAGGTAAAAAGAATTACCAACTCCTTCACCAACTATGTCTTTCTTCATCATGAGCCCACATGGGATTGCTTGTAAGAATTTTTGTGCAACAAAAATCATCACTTAGGCTTAATAGGGCCAAAATTTTGGCCATGAGGGGTAGCATTCCATATGTTGCACTTTCATTCCATCATTTGTACCATGTGCTAGCTTATTGCTACCTTTACACATACATCTCTACACCTATATATATATATATATATATATATATATATATATATATATATATATATATATATAAGTATACTTATCTTATATATGTATTTTTATAATCCATGTACATTGGGTTTGTCCAAATTAATATTTGAATTGGGCTAGGTACAAACACTTATACACATTGGGTTAAACATTAGTCTACCAATTCAAATTCTTGGGCTAAACTCCCAACTATGCAAGTATGTTACAATAATAATGTTGGGCTTGGATTTATCCTAGATCCAACACTTCATTAAGTTATCCATCAATTAATCTCATTAAAAATTTAATTACACCACAAAAGACTTTACACTTAAGCTTAATCAATCGTAACCAAGCTTATCAATATTATCAATAAATTTCTTAATCCTTTCAAACATGATTCAATTAAATTTTCATTTTCACCTTTCATGACCCACCAAAATATATATGTGTTCAAAATAAATATTCAAACACTTTTATTTCTAATTTATAAAAATCTCGGGTATTACAGCTTAAGTCCATTTGGATTTTGTTTATGATTGTAACTTACAACGTCTACGAAATCTAGCAGATGGACGTGAAAACGACCTTCCTCAATGGGAAACTTGAGGAGGATGTGTATATAACACAGCCAGAGGGATTTGTGTCAACGGTTGGAACAAATAAAGTATGTAAGCTACAATGATCCATTTATGGGTTGGAGCAAGCTTCTCGTAAGTAGAACATCTATTTTGATGAGATAATCAAATAGTTTGATTTTATCAAAAATGAGGATGAACCATGAGTGTACAAGAAAGTTAATGGGAGCGCTATTTCATTCCTTGTATTATATGTTAATGATATATTACTAATGGGGAATGATATTCCTATGCTACAATTAATTAAAATCTGGTTATCTAAACACTTCTCCATGAAGGACTTGGGAGAATCATCCTATATTTTGGGATAAAGATCTATAGAAATAGATCTAAAAGAATTCTTAACTTGTCCTAAAGAACGTACATTGACTCGATTCTAAAGAAGTTTGGCATGGATGATTCCAAGAGAGGACTCTTGCCGATGAGTCATGGAATACATCTCTCCAAGAAATAGGCCCCAAAAATACATGAGGAAAGAGACCGTATAAGTAAGATTCCTTATGCTTCAGCAATAGGATGTATCATGTACGACATGATATGTACTAGACTGGATATCGCTCATGCACTTAGTGTAATAAGCAGATAGCAGTCGAATCATGGAGAAGAGCACTAGAAGGCAGTGAAAAATATCTTAAAATACTTAAGAAGAACTAAGGATGTATTTCTTATCTACGATGGGTCTGAATTAAAATTAGAGGGCTATACAGA
The DNA here is from genome assembly GCA_016801055.1 of Panax notoginseng. Classification (NCBI taxonomy): domain Eukaryota; kingdom Viridiplantae; phylum Streptophyta; class Magnoliopsida; order Apiales; family Araliaceae; genus Panax; species Panax notoginseng. Next base: position 55,122,372 of record CM029012.1, on the reverse strand, counting down.
CTCTAACTTTCAAATGGACCAAGATGATAGTAAATCCATTTCAGGGAATGTGTTTACCCTAAACGGTGACGCAGTTAGTTGGAAGAGTTCCAAACAGCAAACAGTTGTTGATTCAGTGACAAAGGCAGAGTACATAGTTGCAACTGAAGCTACAAAGGAGGCTGTTTGGATGAAGAAATTCATAGCCAAACATGGCATGGTTCTTAGAATTAGAGGAGTAGTACCTTTATACTATGAGAACACCGAGCTATTGCACAGGCTAAGGAACCCAAGTCTCATCAGAAATCTAAACACATGGTGCGGCGGTTTCATTTGATTAGAGAAATCATTGAAAGAGGAGATGTCACCCTGGACCATGTGGACTCTAAAGACAACATTGCATATCCATTTACTAAAGCGTTAACACAATAGTAGTTTGATCGTCACTTAGAGAAGATGGGTAAGAGATACCATAGCGATTGGCTTTAGTGCAAGTGAGAGATTGAAAGTAGTATGCATACAAGACAATCATGTATGATGATAAAGCATATACTTTGTAAACAATCTTATTCATTTATTAATAAAAGTATTTATTTACTAAAGGTATTTAATTATCTACATGTTGCTTATTTAATAATATGTGATAAACTCATAGTTTTAAGCAATGCTTTTAGAATCATGATAAAATCATGCTAGTGAGATCTAAATTCTTAGATAGCAGCACAGAGAGAAACTGTAGTAGCTAGCAGAACCAGTTAAATAGCTATAGCCTTGCTAGTGGCTACTACGTTGCTAGTCATTTCTCTCTGTGCTGCTCCTGAATGGCTGCTCAGTTATGCTGGCTGCTACTCGATTATGCTGGCTAATTTTTGGTTCTACTGTTGTATCTGGTTTGGCATGTTTCCTGTGCCACTACTAGAAAGTGTAGAGCTGGTATTGTTATTTATGCAGCTGTTATCTGGTTGATGGGTCTGGTTTGCATGGTCCAGCGGCTCTCCTGATCTGGATGCCTGGTTTACTTCTGGACTACTACGTTGGATGTTATTTTTGGCTCCTCTGTTGCTGGGCTATCTACTGCTTCCTTGTTGCTTTGTTGTCGTCATGGGTTTATGCTGCTCCAGTTTGGGAGCTACTGGGAGTTAGCTATTGTTGATGGTCTTCAGCTGGGTTCTTTGTCTGCTGCGAGGCTATTAACTGCTACCACTGCGTGGCTTTTGCGTTGGTTGTTGGGTTGGGTAAGCCCATTTTTCTACAACTATGCACTTATCTGCTGGTGGTTAAAGGGGCTTGCTGTGTATTTGGTGGGCAGGCATGTAACTGGATTACCTAATCACTGTTGTTATTTTGGGCATTGCTGCAATGGGATAAAGTTTGGATTCTGCTAGGGAGTTTCACTGTTGTTGCTGCTGAGCTTTGCTGGCACTACTTTGGGGCTAATGTTGCTGCAGGGGTGGCTTCTAAGCTTAGTTCAGATAGGGAAATCTGTAAAGGGCTGTTGCAGTTGGGGTTTTATGTGGGGCTTGTGTTGGATGGTAGGTGTTGCACCTGCTGCACGTGTTGTGGTTGGGAAATTTGTTGCAGTTCACACTGTACCTGCAGCAGTTGGTACTGTAGTTGTGCAATTCTAATGTGCAGCTATGGTGCTAGGTTTTTCTGCTACACATTGCTGCTATTTTCTGCTAGACGTTATTGTAGTTTGGAATCTGATGAGCTACTGGACTGGTTTTAACTCTGTTGGGCTCATATGTTCTCAGCTCATTTGTTCTTGTCCTTAAACCTATGGAAAATTTGGTCTCTTTGTAAAATGATAGGTTATTTTCTGTAATAGCTTTGTTGGGAACTATGCCTATAATCTTTTATAGTCATGACATCATAGGGAATGTCCTATGATGTCTTTGCTATATTCTGATTGGGTTTTCCATGAGGTTTGTAATTTCTTTTTTTTAATACAGTTTAAATTTAGCAAAAAAAAAATCTTAGATAGCTTAAAAACTAAAATATTCCCAATCGATGGATTACTAAACATAGGATTAGTGAATTCGGATAGATTGGTACATACTTTGCTTGCTCATTGGATGAGGATGATTGATCTCATGATCATTTGTGTGGAGACAATAAAGCAAGTATGTAGGTGCTTATTGAAGAATAAATTCACTGAACGTGGCTCACTTAGGAATACCTAATGGAGTTTTACTTGCCTGTTAATAGGAATTCCTAAAGTAATAGTAGTACAAGTGATCTTTAGACTTGAGATCATTATAGTATCTTGTGTATGATAACTTATACTTTAACATGTCCCTTAAGACCATTAGGGTATATCAAAGGGTATGATTGGGTGTAATAAGTTATATATGGAGATAATGAATGAACAATAAAGAATTCACTGCTTCTAGTAAAAGAAGAGAAATATCCAATGTGATTCGATAAATGACAACCCAAAAATCCTTGGCCAAGGTGGAATGAAATAAGCAAGAAGTTTCTAATTTGCATTTATTCGGAGTTGTGCATTTGGGAATCGGAATATATATAATTAAATAAATAAGACTTAATAGTAATTTCATGTCTTATATTTAATTGGGACATTATATAATGGAAGGATTGAATTGTACGATAACTATGTACTCAAAGGTTCTTTTATGATTAATGTTGAAATTTATATTATCTAGAAAGTCGTTGATCGCTAAAGATGCTTATCCTTATTGTAGAATAAATGTTATTTATTTATGTAAATTAATAGTTTAATTTATTTATTGAAATAAGATTAAAATTGTTCTAATTGATTTATTCACAGCTGGTTTAATATGGAGAAGCTAAAGGGTCACACCATAAAAGGAAGAAAATTTATTTAAGAAGTAAATGACATAATCGTAATAATAAGTTATGTGTATTTAATTTAATCTATGGTGATAGAATTGAAATTCAGAAGTATGTGCACACCTAGAGGGGGTGGGGTGAATAGGTGTTTATGATGAAAATGATTTACAATGACTATTTTAATATTCTCTGCTAACTAAACTATGCAGACAGGTTATCGCCTTTCTATTTAAGTATAATATCCTGAAACGCAGAACCTTGATATGCAGAACTTCCTGAATTAAGCAGTGTAGAATATAACTTGTTGTTCAATGCAAAATTTAAACAATGCAAACAAGAAAAAGAATAAATAAGAACACCAAGATTTTTACGTGGTTCTTCCCTTAACCTCTAATGGCTTAATCCACGTCCAATACCAATTGGTATTGGAGACTCCTTTATTCAAATAGATATTCAATCAATTATAAATACTCTTTGTTACAAATAAGCTTTGAATATTGTTGGATACCACTGTCCCCTTTGCACAACTTCAACCGCTTGCACCACTGCAATCTTAGAGCTTTTTTTGTACAGGCCTATCCACCACTGGATCACACAAGCCAAACTAGGCTTGTATACAATTTTTTAATATGAACGAATATGATTACAAAATATCTATGAATTTCTAGCACAAGAAACTAAGAACAAGGCAAAATCAGATTGCTAGAAACTTTTCTTTATAAGCTCTCTCTTGTTTTTCTTTATTCGTTGTCTGCTAAGGCTTTGAGTTTTTTTTTCTATTCGTTGTCTACTTAGGTTTTTGTCAAGAGGATGATATATATAGAGTAAAAGCAACGGTTTACTCTACTTCAGAAATAGGTATTGAGAGCCATTCAATCTATAATGTGTAGATTTCTTTGGAAGGGTTCCTCTCTACTTCGAAATGGTTCTAAAGTCTCTTGGAAGGACCTGTCCTTTCCCCTTTGTGAGGGAGGTCTTGCTATAAAAAATCTTACTGATTGGAATTCGGCCCTCATTATTCTCCATCTTCTCAAGGTCATTTCTCCTTCCTCTCCTTCCTTGTGGGCTAAATGGGTCCAATCCTCAGTGCTTACTAAGACCAATTTCTGGCATTGTTCTACTCTAATGGATTGTTCTTGGATTTGGCATCAGATTCTTAAACTGTGGCCTATGGCTCTAAACTTCCTTACCTATAAAGTTGGGAATGGCAACTTATTTAGTTTTTGGCATGACTTGTGGTTGAATGGCCAGCCCATAAACCCATCTCCGTATTTGCTCTCCAACTCCCGAATCCCTATTAATGCTCATGTCTCTACTGTCATCTCCTTGGGAGCCTGGGCGTTACCAGCTAGTAACCAACATGAAGTACAGCAACTCCGAAGCTTAATTACACCTCTCCCTGCTCCATCTACTGCCGAAGACCTGATCTTATAGGACACCCATGAGCTAAAATCTGTTAAGGCCTCTATTATTTGGGAATCTATTCGTTCGTGTGCTCCAAAAGTACCTTGGGCTACTCTATTATGGCATTCTCACCACATTCCCCGTTTCTCCTTTACTCTGTGGCTTGCTCTTCGGCACAGGTTGCCCACAAATGACAGGTTCTCGAATTATTCTAGCTTCCGTCCTTTGAACTGCCCTCTTTGTGAATCCCATGTTGAAACTTTTCCTCACTTGTTCTTTGAATGCCCCTATTCTTATTATGTTCTCTTCACTACCCTAGCAGTAGGCGTTTGGACTAATGCTCCAATGAGTTAGGACAACCTTGTGGATTATATCATCCAATTTAGAGGGAGCAATTTACGGTCGGATATATTAAAGTTGGTTCTCTCTACTATAGTGCACAAAATCTAGGCAGTTAGGAACTCCATTGTCCATAATAAGGTCAAAATGCATATAGGGGTTCTGGCTAGGGAGATAATAAATGTCATAAAGTCAAGGTTATCTTCCTCTTCTATTTTTTTAAGGCAGCTCAGACTAGGCCTAACCTCAGCGGGTGGCTGTAGGTTTGGGTTTGTAGCTTGATTGTTGGTTTATTCTTCTGCTTATGCTGCTAGGTTGCTAAAGTTATGGTTGATGTCTATTTGCTGGGATGTACTGATGCTGTTTTGCACTGCTGGGGTGCACGGCTATTGCTCGTAGGGTATGGTTTGGATCTGCCACTACAAATTGTCTGGTCGCTGCTGCAGTTGTCTCAGCTGCTGTTTATGCTTGGGCTAATTTTGCTTTGCTGCTGCTGTTCGGTGTGGTCCGGTTCGTGTATTGCATCTTGGCGTAGTGAGGCTTGCTGGGCTGGGATGTTGCTGGGTTGGGATGTGGTGGTCTGGATGTACAGGCTTTGTTATACTTTCCATGTGTTAGTGCTGGGTTTAGGCTGGTCATTTGTTAGCTTCGTCACACACGCCGGCAGCTGTTGTTGGTCTTGCTCAGTATTGGCCATTCCTTTGGGATGCAGAGTCGCTAGCTTCCTGGAAGATATCAATCTTTGGCTCTTTCCTATTCGATCATTCTGGAAGCTTGGATCCTTTGGTTAGGTTGTTTAGGCTTATTGCTTGCTTCATCTTTTGATTTTGTATGTTTTCTGTTAAGAACATTGTACTTTCGCTTGATTTGGTTGTTGGCCTTTTGTTGTTCCTTTTGGGGGATGTCCCATAAGGTTCACTCTAAAGCTTTTGGGGTATGCCCCTTTACAATTGTTTAATCCCTCTTTCTTTTCAATACTAAAATAAACTTAGCAAAAATAAAAATGAAACAAAATTTCCTCAATTTTAGAATCCCAAAGAGAGATATGAAACAAACTTAAAAGGAAGGGATTTGAATTTGAAAAACTAAACTGCTGGAATCAAGGAATAAGGATTTAGAAAATGTCATCATCATGAAATAAGGAATCAGCTCAGCTCAAGGAAAAGAATCTTTGACTTTGGAAATCAAGGCTGAGTATTTTTCACAATTGATTTTTGTTTCCAAAATATATTTCCATCTTTTGAATTTGAATTTTTATCTCTTTGAAATAAGTAATAAAATCTTTACTATGACTGAATATTTTCTCAATTGATTTGGTTTCCAAAAATAGCTTTTTAAAATATTTGAATTTTAAGCTCATGAAACCTTTTTAAAATTATTTCCAGCAAAATAAAATTTCCTTGAAATTAATTAAATGAGCTAAAAATTATTACATTTGATTTCCTATGTGAAGTCCTATGGACCTAACCATGTGGTGGCACTAAACACCTTTTCTTCATACATGCTTCACTTGATATCTTGATAAATGCATAATTAGTCCATAACCTGAAATCACAAAACATCTCCGTACAAAATATATAGTGTCACCATTAAAATAAAAATTCATAAATCAATATTCTCCCCCTTTTTGATGATGATAATATATAACTCTACAAAACAACTTGTCATCATTAAAACAAAAAAATATATAAACCAACATTCTCTCCTTTTTTGATGATGACAACCTATAATATATAACTCCCCCTAAATATATGGCTCCCCCTAAAATCATTAAGCACAAGTTGATTAATTTTTTTGCTAAGTTTGTTTGAATATATAAAAAGGGAACCAAAAAACAATGGGAGAGGGGTATACCCCAGAATATAGCAACATCATCTAACGACAAAGATGATGATGCTATACAAGGAAAAGATCCCAACTAACCAAACCAGCTAAACTAACAACCAATTACAGAAATAATTACAATTTATGGCCTGGAGGAAAGAATTACATTTAGAAAGTCTAGATTTAATGAGATGGATAACATCTTTGGCAAGGTTTCTTGGAGGAATGATGAAGCCTTTGTGAATCTTGTTTTTTAGAGCCTCCCAAACTTTATAAAAGCAAGTATCCACTGTTAGGCTGAGGATGTTCTTGGACAAGTGCGAGCCTTGGTAAGTATTGAGGGATGCAATGATAGCATCCCAAGAGAAGGGAATGGTAGCCCAATTCCCTAAGTTTACAGCCCTTTGGAAAATGGTAGAAGAGTAAGCACATTCAAATAACAAGTGGTCAAAGGATTCTATCTGTTGATTGCAAAGAGGACAATTCCATGTCTTGCCAGTGTAATTCCTAGTCCGGTCGTTTGTAGAGAGCTTCCAAAGGAGTCCAAGCCAGAGGATGAAAAAATAACGACGAACATGAACCTTATTCCAAAGAATTGAGCTCCAAGGGACCTTTGGAGATCTTGCTCGGATGGATTCCCAAATCTGTTTAGCCTTGATAGTCTTAAGATCACAAGTATCCCACATAATTTTGTCAGGCCGAGTGACGGTTGAGGAAGGATGAGAACTTACTGACGAAAGAGGATAACCTCTTGATGGTTGCTTGCTGGGAGGAACCAAAAATTTCCCAAGAGGATATGGCTGACCGTGGCATTGGGGGGAATACTAGAATTGGAAAGGAGAGTGGAAGAAGGTTTAATTGCTGCCCCATTCAACCAAGGATCAAACCATAAGCTTGTGTGATACAATCCTAATAAGCAAGTTATTCACATATTACATGCAAAGGAAATAAGCAAGTTTCACGCTGGAAAAGATCCTAACATGACAAGGAGTTTGGGATTTTAGAAAAAAAAAGATTTTTGTTTCCTAAAATATTAGGCAGATTCTATTAGCCTAATTTTTAGGGATTTATTTTCCAGATACTTATCAAATTCTATTATAATTAGGATTTCTTTTCAGTTTAGATTTACTTTCTAAATAAGGTTTTTATTGTTTTATAGAAATATGAATTTCTTTTCCAAATTGATTTCTACTTCCTTGTAGAAATTAGGGTTATGATTTGTAATTCCTATTAGGATTAGAATAATTTGTTCCTATTATTTTTAGGATTATTTTGAGTAGTATAAATAGAGGTCCAAGTTGATGTAATCAAACACATTATACATTATTTATTAGTCAATATATTTGTGAGGTTATTCTCTACTTTTGGTTCTTTGAAAGATTCCTAGGTAGTTTCTTAGTTATTTCTTTGAGATTCAATTTGACTTATCATACAACAATTCATAGTTATGTGTGGCGTCTTCTACCGCATCAATCATCGATTGTACTGAGATTACTGCTTCAATATAAACGAGGGGTCAAGGTGTCGTTGGTGTCCATTCAACGCATATTTCCGAACGCGAGCAATTGTACCAAGATTACCGTCTACATATAGACGAGGGGTTAAGGTGTTGCAAGCAATCCATCCTACAACTTTGCTAGAAACGATCGGGGCGACGACCACCTCACGCAAGCGTGCCGTGGAGTCTATCATTTGGTATCAAAGCTAAGCCTTTCTAGCGAGTTACTTATCTTTAATTTTCTGTCGAAATATATATTGTAAAAAAAAGAAAGAAAAAAATATATATATCATATTTTATTTGTGCTAACCAAACTTGTAGCACACCATCAAATCATCAAATTCCAACCAAGAGTTCATACCGTTCCATAGTCATCAATTCTGAAACGGAGCTACAATTTACAAATCTGAGGCATACAAGAGGAGTACAAGGCAATCGATCAGTGATTTTGTGGTATTCTGATAGTCACACCATCTATAATTTTATTTTGTGATAAGTAATTTTTGAATTGATTAGTAAAACCAAGAATTTTACTAGGGGAATTCAAAAAGAACCTATTAGAGAGAATATTGAGGTAAAAGGCTTAGTGGTGAGATTGATCGAGGGTAAAAACCAATTTATTGAGAGTATACACGAGTGAATCATTAATTCGAGCGAAAACACGTAAGGGAGTATGTGAGGATAATTTTTATCTACTAACCCTTGTTTTGCAGTAAATATGTTGGGATATGAGGAGCCATTGGAAAGAAGACCCAGAGTTCGTATGAAATCTGGCGTGGATGAGTGGTGGAAATCATGGGAGGAGGATTGTGAGAGGCATCATAATTATAATGGATGTAGGGAGCAGCCTCATAAACCTATGGAGCACAAGAAGGAACATTTATTGTCTAAGGAAATAAAAGTTGAAGAAGATCATGCGATTCTTGGAGAGTCATGGGAGACTAGAAAAGCTACAAGTGTGCAAGCTAACGAGGAAGAAACAATGCAACAAAAGAATATGTTTTATTCTAGGTTTCTAGTACAAGAAAAGGTATGCATTGTAAAAATTGATTGTGATATTGGTACTAACATTGCTAGCACTACAATGGTGGAGAAACTAAGGTTGTCAACAGTTGCACATCCTCGACCTTACAAGATGCAAGGGATCGTCGATTGTGAGGAGGTAATGGTGACTAGACAAGTGTTAGTTTCTTTGCGCATTGGCAGATATAAAGATGAAATATTATGCGATATAGTTCCAATCCATACTTGTCATTTGTTACTTGGGAGGCCATGGTGACACAACAGGCGCGCGAAGCATAACAGTTGTACTAATAAGTATTCATTGGTACACAATCGAATAAGGGTCAACCTTTGTCCTATGACGTCCGAGCAAGTTCGTGACGATCTAATGTATTTACAAAAAGATCGTGATCAAATGCAAGAAGAAATTATAGAATATGCAATCTAAGGAGAGTTATTGGGTTCGAGTGTTCAAGATGAAATCCATGATCTAAAGTAAGTTGGTGAACATCCGAAAGAAAGTAATCAAGAAGATGAGTTTGTAAAAGGAAATACATGTGGAAAAGATCGACAAAAAAAATTGTTCAAAAGATTGATAATGTAAAAGAAAAGTTTGAAAAGAAAAGAGAGATTGAGAAAAAAGAGAATGAAAAGAGTGAGCTTGAAAATAAACGAGAGAAAAACAAACGAGAGGGTGAGCATAAAGAGAGAGAAGAAATATATGGCTATGAAAAAGAGAGTGAGTTGAAAAATGAGTTGTATTTTGAAAAGCCAATGACTGTACATTCGTACAAGACGGCGCTTTTGAATACTAACACTAATGATTCTTCTTTGTCTAGTTTTATTTTGTCTCTTATACAGGTTATTGATGAAATGCCCCGTGCTATCATTCAGTATCGATCAGCTGATAGTATTCCTGAGGAGACGACGGAGTTATCAAGGCGGGTTGGAGAATTGATGCAAGTGGGTATCTTGAGAGAAGACATGAGTTCATATGATGATTATGAGATTATAGTACCTAAGGAGGAGGGGACAACGAGTTTGTTCGTCAATTTTGAATTGGTAAACAAGTATCGTTATTCTTTTTTCTTGTTTGGATAATATGCTTGATAGATTACCAAGTACTTGTGTTTTATCTACAGTTGAAGGTGCTCATGTGATGACAATACCTAATCAAATTAGTGTGCATGACTGTGATAAATGGGAAATCGTTTTAACATGTGAGTTGTTTAGATGGATAGTTATTTATGTTAGATTAACTGATGTATCTAGTATTTTCATGAGTTATTTAAAACATGTTTTGCATGCTTCCATAGAATTTGTTGTTAGCTATTTTGATGGTAGAATAGTCTTTATCATAAACTATGGAGGATATTTGATTTTTGTTGAGTTAGTTTATGATCATGATATATATTCTTATTTTCGATGTTATTATTTGCATGAAATTCATTCTAGGTTTTCTTATCCATATGTTGAGTTAGGTTTTCATGCTAGTCAATCTTTACATGAATTGTCGTTAGTTGACAATGGTAGTAATCATGTTGTTTCGTTGGAGCAATCTTCCTTGCATGATTTGCTATCATATTGTTTTGATTCAACAAGTGTTTATCATCAAGATCGTTCGAGGGATGGGTTATTTGCATGTTTAGTCAGTTCACTTGGATTAGCTAAGGCATTGCATACTTCCATGGAATTGTTGAATTATATTTTACATTTTTTATGGGAAAAATTGTTATTCTCTATTTTGATGCTATTCTGATTTTTGTCAACAATTTGCAAAATTCTATAGCATGTGTTGAGTTTGTTTGTCATAATAAGTATGCTATTGAGTTTTTATCTTGTGAAGTTGGTTGTAACCTTTTTACTCCGTTGACAACATTATTTGTTCTTTATTGTGTTAATGTCAATGGACAGAGAAAGGTTGGTTGTGTTTGTGACGCCCCCAAATTCTGACCTCCACTTGGTCACCCGAATTCGGTTCATCACGTTCTCAAGATATTACCATAATAACTAAAATCACTCATTCACAGCGAAAGATCTAATTTAGAATAATATACAATGATTTATTATAATTATTCCCCCAAGTCTCGCAACCTACATTACTAAATAGATTACATAATAATATCGAATAAAGACTTATTACATAATCCTACTTAAGTTTAAACATAGTTTGCAAGTAGTCTTATTACAACATGATAGATTTAAACATAAAAGGGACAAGCTAGTCAGTAGCCTTGCCCTTGCCCTTGTCTTTCCCAGAGACACCTCCCTGTTCCGCCTTAGCTGAAAGGTTTTAAATAAGCAAGGATGAGCACAAATTGCCCAGCAAGTAATATACAACAAGGGTGTAGGATATAATATCACAAGATTTGAAATATCGAAGGGTTATTTCTAAGATAGTTCAAAGTGTCAGGATAACATCATGAATAAGGGATATGACAATTCAATATAATTCAACAGATGTATATGAATTCAACGGCTAACAATGTATCCAACTGGATAATCACTTTATACTGAGCAGTCACTAAAGACCATTGAACTTTCACTAGAGTTACCAATATTAAATTGATAACCAAAGATATCAAGTACTATAGATGATCAGTCTACAATACTTCACGTTATGCATAACACCACAATAATATTTATTCATGTGTTGGGGTTTCCAACAACATACACTCCCCTTACCAAAAGGGTTGTTCAACTCAGTTTTCAAGATTTCCGCACCAATCAATTGGTTTGGACAGTTTTATTATAAACATGCATATAGTCTAGCCGAATCAAATGGCATCGACTTTTTCACAATATTCAAGATCAATACTAAGTTTATCATGAATAATAGTTCTCACAAGGGTTTAAGCATATTAACTCATTTTCACGAAAAAGTAATATAACTTGTATTCAAAGAAATAAGTTTACGGTATTCGTCGAATAAAGAATGCAATTATACTTGCATAATAAGAGTAGGGTTCGGATACTTGCTCAATATAAAAGAGAGTAAGTTAGGGAACTTGCCTTAAGCGTTGATTACCACTTATAGCATAAAATCACCTCAACGAACTATATTATCCTATTTATGTATGTATAGGTACTCATTAGCCACACATCCTGACATAAATCTCAACATGCAATTATTACACATATATCTATCCATACACCTTAGAACTCATAGATGTATAATTCAGATTGTTCTTACTTTTAAAAACCTTAACAACATTTTAGCAACTTTAAGTCTCATATACTCATTTCATGTTTGTATACGTGAAACATTACTTGAGTTACGCATTCCATATTACGTCATTCACACATACGTGCCAAGAAACTTTTAAATTAAGTTTATTCGGACGCAGCTAGTATAACCCTCTACTTAAAATTTTAGTTTAGTTCATGCGTGGGTAACATAGATCAATTTGATAATATTTATCAATTAATCCCGCCTTTCCCAATGTCACAATGTTGTTTCCAAATCCGAAGACATCCCGCCACGTTCGAACCCGAAGACATCTTACGAAGTCGAAGACTTCATCTCCGAACCCGAAGACACCTTCTATCATTTTACTTGTTTAATCAATTGATCACTTGGTTTTATTTATCCATGTCTCATTACATAAATAAAGTATTCTTACCTTACTTAGTATTAATATTATATTTTTATCTTGTTATTAATCTTATTTTATCTTATTATATCCAAAAAAAACAAGTCTTGACCCGTTTGACCCGACCCGAACCAAACTGACTCAACACTGAAAATGGCCTAGCGCCTAGGCGCTTGAAATAAGCATGGGTTGAGCGCCTAGGCGCTCCCCTGCAGAAGCAAAAATCCGATTTTTTCAACATTTTCAGTTTTTGACCCTTTTTGATTCAATCTTTCATAACTTGCTCATTTCATATCCAAATGAGTTCAAACCACTTCCATTATCTCATAAACTTACATATCTTCAATATGCGATATCTTGAACAATTTTTCAAAATATTTATTTAATCAAATTATTTACTTTTCCAAGTAAAGGTTCTCATGCTAGCTTGTCTTACCAATTATTTTGCTACGAGTTCGTTTTATGACCGAATTTGATGATTCAACTTGTGTTATGATCGTATTTCATATATGCTTAATATAACATTTTAGAATTACACATATCTCTTACATATGTTAATCACGATTATCAAACGTTCAAGCATACTAAGCTAGGTTTCATGCTCACATGCTTTTACATGATTCATTTTAACTTAGATCACATACCAAGCCATATAAATCACATATTCTCCTTCCAATACTCATCATTATACTTTTATATCCATCATGATCACACAACACATAAACTTCCCACAATCAAGCATGCATTCTTACTAATATCTACACATACTATCTTAGCTTGCCAAAAATAAAGCTAGATTATGAATCTTACTTCTTGTAGGCTTTCTTCCTCTTGGCTAGGAACCTTAAGTAGTTCTCCACCTTTGCTTCTCCTTCTTGAACTCCTCTTGAACCACCAAAGTGCAAGAGTTCCTCTAGAATCCTTCTACTTCCCTCAATTTCTCTCTAGCTCTTATTATACTACTAACACTTATGAAATTTCAAGTAAATGAAGCAATGAACTAGGATGGGTTATATTTATAGGCAAGTTCTATGTATACAATACATGTACTAATACTTGGTATAATACTTGTATATGTACACCCAACTAGGTATTAACCATGGTTAAAAGGTGAAAAGAATTACCAACTCCTTCACCAACTATGTCCTTCTTCATCATGAGCCCACATGGGATTGCTTGTAAGAATTTTTGTGCAACAAAAATCATCACTTAGGCTTAATAGGGCCAAAATTTTGGCCATGAGGGGTAGCATTCCATATGTTGCACTTTCATTCCATCATTTGTACCATGTGCTAGCTTATTGCTACCTTTACACATACATCTCTACACCTATATATATATATATATATATATATAATTCCTATATATATAAGTATACTTATCTTATATATGTATTTATATAATCCATGTACATTGGGTTTGTCCAAATTAATATTTGAATTGGGCTAGGTACATACATTGGTACATTAATACACAAGGTAAACAAACACATACAATTGGGTTAAACATTAGTCTACCAATTCAAATTCTTGGGCTAAACTCCCAACTATGCAAGTATGTTACAATAATAATGTTGGGCTTGGATTTATCCTAGATCCAACACTTCATTAAGTTATCCATCAATTAATCTCATTAAGAATTTAATTACACCACAAAAGACTTTACACTTAAGCTTAATCAATCGTAACCAAGCTTATCAATATTATCAATAAATTTCTTAATCCTTTCAAACATGATTCAATTAAATTTTCATTTTCACCTTTCATGACCCACCAAAATATATATGTGTTCAAAATAAATATTCAAATACTTTTATTTCTAATTTATTAAAATCTCGGGTATTACATCCTCCCCACCTTATAAAAATTCCGTCCCGGAATTGCTACAAGGTTACACAAATAGATTGGGATAGTCCATCCTCATCTTATCTTCTAACTCCCATGTTGCCTCCTCGACATCATGGTTACGCCAAAGTACTTTTACAGAAGAAATGACTTTGTTCCTTAAAGTTTGCTCTTTCTTATCCAGAATTTGGACAGGAATTTCTTCATATGCTAAGTTCTTCTCCACCTGAATGGGTTCATAAGAAATCACGTGCTTGTAGTCTGGCTTGTACGGACACAACACGGATATGTGAAAAATGTTATGGATACGCTCCAACTCGGGTGGTAGTGCAACTTTGTATGCTACTTCGCCCACTCGCTTGAGTACCTCGAACGGTCCTATGAATCTTGGACTCAGTTTCCCTTTCTTGCCGAAACGGATCTTTCCCTTCCATGGAGATACCTTCAAAAATACAAAACTACCGATTTCAAAATCGCGGTCTTGCCGATGCAAATCTGCATACTTTTTCTGGCGATCTTGAGCTGCCACAAGTCTAGCCCTTATTACTGTCACCACATCCGCGGTTTGTTGTACTAACTCTGGTCCGAGTATTCGTCGTTCACCGACTTCATCCCAACATAATGGCGTCCTGCACTTCCTTCCGTAAAGAGCTTCGTACGGTGGCATGCCGATACTCGCATGGTAACTATTATTATATGTAAATTCGACTAAGGGTAGGTGGTCGTCCCAATTTCCCTTGAAGTCCATCACGCAAGTTCTAAGCATGTCCTCTAGCGTTTGAATTGTCTGCTCACTCTGTCCATCTGTCTGAGGATGATAAGCTGTACTCATCCTCAACTGTGTTCCCATCCTCTCTTGCAAGCTTTTCCAAAACTTTGACGTGAAACGCGGGTCTCGGTCAGAAACAATCGATACCGGCACTCCATGTCTTGAAACAATTTCCTTTACGTACAGACTTGCTAACTGATTCAAACTGTAGCGGATCTTGATCGGTAGAAAATGTGCGGTCTTTGTAAGTCGATCCACGATAACCCAAATGGCATCCAAACCTTTCTGCGTGACCGGAAGTCCTACCACGAAATCCATCGTAATATGCTCCCATTTCCACTCTGGTATTTCTAACGGTTGAAGTAACCCACTCGGCCGCTGATGCTCTGCTTTTACGCGTTGACAAGTCAAACATCTACCAACCCACTCTGCGACTTTTCGTTTCAAATTGGGCCACCAAAAATGTTGTTTCAAGTCTCGATACATCTTAGTGCCTCCCGGATGAACGGAACATGCCGTATTATGTGCCTCTTATAGAATCTCTTCTCTTAACTCGGTTACCGCCGGTACCCACACTCTCTCTTCGAATCTTAAAATACCATCTTTATCTATTCTAAATTTTTCTTCCTCATTTTCCGCAATCCTCTTCCTGATCTTCTCACACTCTCCATCATTTTCCTGTGTTTCCTTTACTCTATCCAACAATGTCGGACGAGCTTCCATTGCAAATAACTTCTCTTCAGACCTCTCGGGTCCCTTTACTTCTATTTCCAACTTCTCCATATCTCTTATTAACTCCTCCTGAGTTGTTAGTTGAAACAATTTCTCCCTTCCTTTCCTGCTCAGAGCGTCGGCAACTACGTTTGCCTTCCCCGGGTGATAAAGAATCTCACAGTCATAATCTTTGATTAGTTCTAACCACCTCCTCTGACGCATATTCAACTCCTTACTTCCGTCGGTGTTTTCGGTTGTTCCCAACTACTTACTGCTTCAACCTTTTCGGGGTCTACTGAGATTCCATTCTCATCCACCACGTGGCCTAAGAATTGAACCTTCTTCATCCAAAATTCGCATTTTGAAAACTTCGCATACATCTCCTCCCTTTGCAGTGCCTCTAAAACAATCTTCGGATGTTCGGCGTGTTCTTCCTCTGTTTTTGAGTAAATCAAAATGTCGTCGATGAAAACTACAACGAATTTATCCAAGTATGGCTTAAAAACTCGATTCATCAAGTCCATGAATGCTGCCGGAGCATTAGTTAAACCGAATGACATTACCAAAAACTCGTAATGTCCATAACGGGTCCGAAATGTAGTCTTTGGTATGTCCTCATCTCGCACTTTCAGTTGATGATATCCTGTTCGTAAGTCGATTTTTGAGAAACATTTTGCTCCTTTCAATTGATCAAACAAGTCGTCTATCCTCGGTAATGGATATCGATTCTTGATCGTTACTCTGTTCAATTCTCGATAATCAATACAGAGCCTCATCGATCCGTCCTTTTTCTTCACGAATAACACTGGTGCTCCCCAAGGAGACACACTCGGTCGTATGTAACCCTTATCTAATAACTCTTGAAGTTGTATCATCAATTCCTTCATTTCTACTGGCGCCATACGATATGGAGCTTTCGAAATCGGTGCCGTTCCCGGTGCTAAGTCTATTACGAATTCGATTTCTCTGTCTGGCGGAAGACCAGGCAGATCGTCTGGAAACACGTCTTGAAATTCATTCACTACGGGTATATCTTTAATCTCTACTCCCTTTTTCTGAGTATTTATGATGTAAGCTAAATAACCTACACATCCTTTCCTTAACAATTTCTTGGCCTGCATCATCGTAACACAACATGATTGCTTAAGCAATGAGCTACCATGAAACACTACCTTAGACTTACTCGGAGTCTGAAGGTTCACACACTTATTCTGACAGTCAATTATCGCTGCATGGTTATATAACCAATCCATTCCTAGTATTACGTCAAATTCTCCCAGTCTAATAGGAATCAAGTCTACGCTCAGTTCATGTTCTCTAATGTTTGCGCGACAATTTCGATAAACGTATTCTACAGGGATTATTTCCTTATTTGCAACCTCTATGTTCAAGGAATCTTCTAAACGTTCTCGGGGTGTACTAAATTTACTAGCGAATTCTTCAGATACAAAAGAACAGGTTGCACCCGAATCAAATAATACATAAGCATTTATATTATTGATTGGGATTATACCTGACACCACGTCCTTCGCAGCCACTGCGTCCTGGACAGTCATGTTAAAGGTTCGAGCGGTCGATCGGTTGGGTTGTGCAGGTCCACCAATCATTAACTTGCTCCCTCCTCCCTGGCCTCCGTCAGCTCCACTGCTTCCTTTCTTCGGGCAATCCTTGATCTGATGCTCTGTCGATCCACAAGCAAAACATCCTCGGATCTTCTTTGGCTTTGGGCAATTTGGCGAGATGTGCCCCTCTTGGCCGCAATTATAGCAAGTGGTCTTTCCTTTCCAGCATTCTCCCTGATGGTTTCTTCCACATTTATTGCAGGCTTCGTTCCTTTTCTTGAAGTTTCCCTGGTGACTCCCACCTTGGTTATTGTTTCGGTTGTTGCTGTTGTGGTTGTTGTTGTTGTTTTCCCATTTTCTTTTTCCCGAATTACATCCTCCGCTGCTGCTTCCTCCACGATGCTCGCTACCAGTGTTCTTATTCTTCTTCTCCTTGTGATATAGACTTAAGGCCTCACTACCACCTTCCGCAATGACTGCCTTCTCCAACAGAGTCGTAAAGGAATCAATCTGAAAGACTGATACCTTATTATACAACCACGGCTTCAACCCTTTCTCAAAACGTCTCGCCTTCCTCTCCTCATCCATAACTTGGTGTTCTGCAAACCGCGCTAGTTCATTGAACTTAGCTGCGTACTGCGCCACTGTCATATCACCTTGTTTTAATTCTAGGAATTTTACTTCCATCCTACTCTTCAAACTCTTCGGGAAATAGTTCTCGAAGAACAACGTAGTAAACCTCTCCCAAGTTATCGTTCCGTCCCCCGCTCTCTGCTGGTTAGCTTCCCACCAATAGTTTGCTTCGCCCCTCATCATGTATGTGGCAAATACAGTCTTCTGGTCTTCACCCACGTGTGCAATAGTGAAGGCCTTCTCGATCTCCTTGATCCAAGTTTGCGCAACTATCGGGTCAGTAGTTTCCGTGAACTCTGGGGGTCCTACACTCTTAAAGTCTTTGAAGGTTGTTATTGGGACAGTTCGGGGAACGGGTGGTATAGGTTCGTTTCTTCCCCTCAAAGCTTCTCCCAATAAATCTACCAGTCGCTGTATCGTATCTATTGGACCTCTCTCATCGTTAACTGACTCTTCTGGAATAGGTATTCTACGTCTGGGCAGCATTTTCTGCATCACAAAATTTCATCTTATTATCCAACTATCATGTTCAGACATTTCTCAATTGAAAAGATCTAAAAGTGTACAACACGTTTCTGAAATAAGATCATTCATATTCATATGCCAAATGGTTACACTACATGCTCTTTTCTAGCATACTGCTATAAATGAAAGCACATATCCCCTAATATCACAAAAGACGGGGACAACACTAACTTACTACCCCTCTAATATTTTCCAAAAGTTCGGGGTTTACCACTATCTCACATCTTACACAAAAGACTGAGATTTCAACAATATTTTAACAACACATAATTAAGAATACTACACTACTAAACTTTTTCCTCTAGACTCAATCTAACATCCCACGCTCCATGGCGCTTGCATACTCCTTTTGTGTGATGTGTGCCACCATATCCCGACTTATGGTATGTCGGGTCTGTCCTTGCTCAGCGGGGTAGTGATTTACCCCATCGATCAATCTCTCCATGGCCGTGCGTAGAGCATAGCCCATCTTGTTCATCTTCCTCCTCTTGCATCGTACCTCATCTTCAAGATCACCTACTCTGTCATTAGAATCTTCCCACTTCTCCTCGAAGTGGATCCGATCCATCACTTCCATCTCTAACTGAGTTCGGAGAGCCTCCTTCTCTGCCTTCTCACTCAACGCCCTCTGTTCCAATTCTTCTAATTTCCCTGCCAACTCGACATTCCTTGCCACCGATCGGTGAAACAAGGCACCCATCTGGATCCCTGCCTCCTTACGGTGAGCAATTTCTACTTCCATCTCCTGCATTACTAGCTGCCTCTCAAGAGTCTCAGTTTCTAACTCTTCGACTCTACTCCCTAACTCCAAAATCCGCTCCTCATACTCTCCTAGCATCCGATCCTCAAAGGTAGTCCCGTCGGAGTCCTCCATGGGCTCAGGTTCCTCTTCCACAGGTTCCTCCTCCATAGGCTCCTCCTCAGGATCAGATTCCTCGGTAGAGGCACCATCTCCTCCTCCTCATCATCGTCATAAATAGGGGCAACAACCAATATAGGCTCCGCTATCAAGGGTGCCTCATAGACTACGTGGATATCACGCGGCTCTTCCTCTACTACTCGGCTAGGTCCTCCCATGTCAGTCATCCTACAATCACCAACATAAGACAAAACAAACAACAACTACATCAGAATGTTAAATAAATATAAGTTCATTGTATAGAATGAAGTTACATTTCATGACACCCTGAGTCTCTCAGGGAAAACTCTACATGAGTTTTATCCCTCTTCCTAACTTCTAAGTTTTCTTAAGTTATAGTATAAGGATTCTCGTTTCCTAAGTTTTATAACTATAGCTCTGATACCAACCTGTGACGCCCCCAAATTCTGACCTCCACTTGGTCACCCGAATTTGGTTCGTCACGTTCTCAAGATATTACCATAATAACTAAAATCACTCATTGACAGCGAAAGATCTAATTTAGAATAATATACAATGATTTATTATAATTATTCCCCTAAGTCTCGCAACCTACATTACTAAATAGATTACATAATATATCGAATAAAGACTTATTACATAATCCTACTTAAGTTTAAACATAGTTTGCAAATAGTCTTATTACAACATGATAGATTTAAACATAAAAGGGACAAGCTAGTCAGTAGCCTTGCCCTTGCCCTTGTCTTTGCCAGAGACACCTCCCTGTTCCGCCTTAGCTGAAAGGTTTTAAATAAGCAAGGATGAGCACAAATTGCCCAGCAAGTAATATACAACAAGGGTGTAGGATATAATATCACAAGATTTGAAATATCGAAGGGTTATTTCTAAGATAGTTCAAAGTGTCAGGATAACATCATGAATAAGGGATATGACAATTCAATATAATTCAACAGATGTATATGAATTCAACGGCTAACAATGTATCCAACTGGATAATCACTTTATACTGAGCAGTCACTAAAGACCATTGAACTTTCACTAGAGTTACCAATATTAAATTGATAACCAAAGATATCAAGTACTATAGATGATCAGTCTACAATACTTCACGTTATGCATAACACCACAATAATATTTATTCATGTGTTGGGGTTTCCAACAACATACTCCCCTTACCAAAAGGGTTGTTCAACTCAGTTTTCAAGATTTCCGCACCAATCAATTGGTTTGGACAGTTTTATTATAAACATGCATATAGTCTAGCCGAATCAAATGGCATCGACTTTTTCACAATATTCAAGATCAATACTAAGTTTATCATGAATAATAGTTCTCACAAGGGTTTAAGCATATTAACTCATTTGCACGAGAAAGTAATATAACTTGTATTCAAAGAAATAAGTTTACGGTATTCGTCGAATAAAGAATGCAATTATACTTGCACAATAAGAGTAGGGTTCGAATACTTGCTCAATATAAAAGAGAGTAAGTTAGGGAACTTGCCTTAAGCGTTGATTACCACTTATAGCATAAAATCACCTCAACGAACTATATTATCCTATTTATGTATGTATAGGTACTCATTAGCCACACATCCTGACATAAATCTCAACATGCAATTATTACACATATATCTATCCATACACCTTAGAACTCATAGATGTATAATTCAGATTGTTCTTACTTTTAAAAACCTTAACAACATTTTAGCAAATTTAAGTCTCATATACTCATTTCATGTTTGTATACTTGAAACATTACTTGAGTTACGCATTCTATATTACGTCGTTCACACATACGTGCCAAGAAACTTTTAAATTAAGTTTATTCGGACGCAGCTAGTATAACCCTCTACTTAAAATTTTAGTTTAGTTCATGCGTGGGTAACATATATCAATTTGATAATATTTATCAATTAATCCCGCCTTTCCCAATGTCACAATGTTGTTTCCAAATCCGAAGACATCCCGCCACGTTCGAACCCGAAGACATCTTACGAAGTCGAAGACTTCATCTCCGAACCCGAAGACACCTTCTATCATTTTACTTATTTAATCAATTGATCACTTGGTTTTATTTATCCATGTCTCATTACATAAATAAAGTATTCTTACCTTACTTAGTATTAATATTATATTTTTATCTTGTTATTAATCTTATTTTATCTTATTATATCCAAAAAAAATAAGTCTTGACCCGTTTGACCCGACCCGAACTAAACTGACTCAACACTGAAAATGGCCTAGCGCCTAGGCGCTTGAAATAAGCCTGGGTTGAGCGCCTAGGCGCTCCCCTGCAGAAGCAAAAATCCGATTTTTTCAACATTTTCAGTTTTTGACCCTTTTTGATTCAATCTTTCACAACTTGCTCATTTCATATCCAAATGAGTTCAAACCACTTCCATTATCTCATAAACTTACATATCTTCAATATGCGATATCTTGAACAATTTTTCAAAATATTTATTTAATCAAATTATTTACTTTTCCAAGCAAAGGTTCTCATGCTAGCTTGTCTTACCAATTATTTTGCTACGAGTTCGTTTTATGACCGAATTTGATGATTCAACTTGTGTTATGATCGTATTTCATATATGCTTAATATAACATTTTAGAATTACACATATCTCTTACATATGTTAATCACGATTATCAAACGTTCAAGCATACTAAGCTAGGTTTCATGCTCACATGCTTTTACATGATTCATTTTAACTTAGATCACATACCAAGCCATATAAATCACATATTCTCCTTCCAATACTCATCATTATACTTTTATATCCATCATGATCACACAACACATAAACTTCCCACAATCAAGCATGCATTCTTACTAATATCTACACATACTATCTTAGCTTGCCAAAAATAAAGCTAGATTATGAATCTTACTTCTTGTAGGCTTTCTTCCTCTTGGCTAGGAACCTTAAGTAGTTCTCCACCTTTGCTTCTCCTTCTTGAACTCCTCTTGAACCACCAAAGTGCAAGAGTTCCTCTAGAATCCTTCTACTTCCCTCAATTTCTCTCTAGCTCTTATTATACTACTAACACTTATGAAATTTCAAGTAAATGAAGCAATGAACTAGGATGGGTTATATTTATAGGCAAGTTCTATGTATACAATACATGTACTAATACTTGGTATAATACTTGTATATGTACACCCAACTAGGTATTAACCATGGTTAAAAGGTGATTAGGTAAAAAGAATTACCAACTCCTTCACCAACTATGTCCTTCTTCATCATGAGCCCACATGGGATTGCTTGTAAGAATTTTTGTGCAACAAAAATCATCACTTAGGCTTAATAGGGCCAAAATTTTGGCCATGAGGGGTAGCATTCCATATGTTGCACTTTCATTCCATCATTTGTACCATGTGCTAGCTTATTGCTACCTTTACACATACATCTCTACACCTATATATATATATATATATATATATATATATTCCTATATATATAAGTATACTTATCTTATATATGTATTTATATAATCCATGTACATTGGGTTTGTCCAAATTAATATTTGAATTGGGCTAGGTACAAACACTTATACACATTGGGTTAAACATTAGTCTACCAATTCAAATTCTTGGGCTAAACTCCCAACTATGCAAGTATGTTACAATAATAATGTTGGGCTTGGATTTATCCTAGATCCAACACTTCATTAAGTTATCCATCAATTAATCTCATTAAGAATTTAATTACACCACAAAAGACTTTACACTTAAGCTTAATCAATCGTAACCAAGCTTATCAATATTATCAATAAATTTCTTAATCCTTTCAAACATGATTCAATTAAATTTTCATTTTCACCTTTCATGACCCACCAAAATATATATGTGTTCAAAATAAATATTCAAACACTTTTATTTCTAATTTATAAAAATCTCGGGTATTACAGTGTTTTGCAGATTCGTGATGCGATCATATTCATCGAGGGAATCATGGATCGTGCAATTCAATTCGATCAATGCATTGAGAGTCTACAGGGGAGTATTTTGAATATTGTTCTAGTAGACTATGCATGTAATTTTGCATTATTTATTTTCTTGGTGATTAGACAAAATGGACTTGTTGATTTGTTTTATTTTGTGTTTAATCCAGGGATTCAAGTGTATGGGCTTATGCGACGTGATGAATTTCAAAAGTTGATATTTGACCCAGGATCATTGACGTGGTTTTGTTTGCGAATGATCGAGATCATCACCTTGATTTTTGATCCGGGAATTCGTAAATGGGAGGATTTGCGACATGAAGAGTTCTACATAATGTTATTTGATCCAGGAGGAATTTGTGAATGAATTCTTTTTAAAAGGGAGAGATGCCAGATTTGAGGACAAATCCTTTTGAAGAGGAGGGAAATGATACAATCTTAATAAGCAAGTTGTTCACATATTACATGCAAAGGAAATAAGCAAGTTTCATACGGGAAAAGATCCTAACATGACAAGGAGTTTGGGATTTTAGAAAAAAAAAAGATTTTTGTTTCCTAAAATATTAGGCAGATTCTATTAGCCTAATTTTTAAGGATTTGTTTTCCAGATACTTATCAAATTCTATTATAATTAGGATTTCTTTTCAGTTTAGATTTACTTTCTAAATAAGGTTTTTATTGTTTTATAGAAATATGAATTTCTTTTCCAAATTGATTTCTACTTCCTTGTAGAAATTAGGGTTATGATTTGTAATTCCTATTAGGATTAGAATAATTTGTTCCTATTATTTTTAGGATTATTTTGAGTAGTATAAATAGAGATCCAAGTTGATGTAATCAAACACATTATACATTATTTATTAGTTAATATATTTGTGAGGTTATTCTCTACTTTTGGTTCTTTGAAAAATTCCTAGGTATTTTCTTTGTTATTTCTTTGAGATTCAATTTGACTTATCATACAACAATTCATAGTTGTGTGTGGCGTCTTCTACCGCATCAATCGTTGATTGTACTGAGATTACCACTTTAATATAAGTGAGGGGTCAAGGTGTCGTTGGTGTCCATTCAACGCATATTTCCGAACGCGAGCAATTGTACCAAGATTACCGTTTACATATTGACGAGGGGTTAAGGTGTTGCAAGCAATCCATCCTACAACTTTGCTAGAAACGATCGGGGCGACGACCACCTCACGCAAGCGTGCCGTGGAGTCTATCATTGTGTGTTGGCCATCACCCACAATGTACTTGAGATGTTGAAGAGCAAGAGGACGTAGTTTGAGGAATTGCTTCCATATCTAAGAACAATCAGGGGATGATGTAATCTGTCATATGGTCTTATTCTTTAAGATGGTAGCTTTTATCCAGTTTGCCCAGAGAGATTGAGATTGATAGCTGATAAGGTGGAGGAAGTTCTGCAAAATAACAGAGCCTTATTCCAATCCAATAGATTTTTAAGTCATAACCCTCCCTTATCCTTGGGTGATGTAATATTAGACCATGCCACTTTTTCACCATACTTACTCAAACTTGGATCTTTCCACAAAAACCTGCCAAGTAGTGCTTGTATTTCTCTGAGAACAGCCTTCGGAAACATGAAATGAGTGCACCAGTAGACTTGTAAGGAGAAAAGGATGGAATGGATCAATTGTAATCTCCTGGAGAAGGAAAGAACCTTGGATGTCCATGAAGAGGCACGGTTGGTGATCCTTTGGATAACATTCAGTCAGTATAAGAGAGATTTTTGGAAAGTAAGGGAACTCCTAGGAATTTGGCAGGTAGAGAACCCAGTTGGAACCCAAGAAGAGAAAGGATGTTACTAGTTAAAGAGGCATCAGTGTTGGCTAGGTAGCAATGACTCTTGTGGGAGTTGGGGATAAGACCAGAAACAAGAGAGAATGAGAGGATGCAAGAGTTGACAATAGCAATAGAAGGTAAGCTTGCATAGCTGAAAATAAGGATATCATTAGCAAAGAGGAGGAAAGTAAGTTTGCAGGCCTTTGTCTTCCAATGATATGAGAAGTCAGTAACTGAAATAGCTTTGTTCAGTTTGAGAGAAAGCATCTCCATTACTATGACAAACAGGAAGGGGGAGAGTGGATCTCCTTGGCGAAGCCCACATGAACTACTGAAAAACCCAGCAAGAGTGCCATTCAATTTGATAGAGAACATGGCTAAGGTGATACAAGCTTTGATCCATCCTATGTAGATATCAGGGAACTGAAAGGCTTTGAGGGTATCAAAAAGAAATTCCCAGCGAACCATATTAAAAGTTTTCCTAAGATCAATCTTGAGGGCACATCTAGAAGGTCCAGTCTTCCTAGTGTATCCTTTGAATAATTCTTGGGCAATTAGGATATTATCACTAATGCTCCTACCTTTGACAAAGGCTGACTGTGCTTTGTCAACAATCTGAGGCAGCACTTCCTTTAGTCTGTTAGAAAGAATCTTGGCAATACATTTATAGATGGTGTTGCAGCAAGATATAGGCCGAAAGTCAGTCATTGACGAAGGATTAGAGCATTTGGGAATCAAAGACAGAGCTGTGGAGTTAATCCCTTTGGTGAGCCTACTAGCCAAGAAAAAAAATGGACAGCCTTTGAGAAATCAGACCTAAGAATATGGTCTTGAATTATGAGAATAAACATGAGGGTTCTAAGTAGGGTAGAGAGAGAAGTTACTCCTTTTCTCTAGATTCCCCCCCTCCCGTCCACCTTTTCCATTTCTCCATCACCTTTCCTCTGAATCTGATCTCTTTCCCTTTCCTACGGCCCACCCATTCCCTCTGTTTAGGGCTTGGATCTGATCTGGTTTGGGTTTCTTGAGTTAGGTTTTGGCGGTGATGGCTATAAGTTTTGGATCGGGTGTCCTCATGGCTTCCGGCCCCTTTCTAACCTCTTATCTCTTAGTCGTGCTCCATATTCGGCCCACCCACTCTCTCTTAGCTCTTTTCTTCTTTTACTTGGTTCTATTTTGAGGCTTTCTGGCTCCTCTAAATATGCCGCTACCGAAAACTACTTCTTGCTAGTCCTTGGCAAAGTCCAGTGGCCTTCTAGCTGTGATTTCTTCTTGCTTATGTTAGTAGGGGAGTATGTTGATGGATTTCACTTTAAGCCGTTTGGATCTGGATATGGTGCCTTCTTCTCCAATATTTAGTTGGGTTTGTTTGGTTGAGGGTGTGGTCCTGTTATGGATTTTCTTAAATTGATTTCAAGCTTTCATGGGTTTAATCAATTTGACGATTTGTGTGATTCTGATCTGACTTTTATGCTTAACTGCTTATCTTTTAATTGTTCAGATCTGGATGTTTTGATGGTTCTGTGGCTATCAATGGTTTTTGCAATCAATTTAATGTGAGCCTTCTGCTAATCATTTAGTTAGATTGATTTTCTGTTCTTTCATTTAAATCTGTTCGTGCAATGGATTTAGTGAGTTTTCAGTTTTTCTCAGTGCTTGCTTCGATTTACCGGATTTGATTGGTTGATTTAGTGTTTCCATGGTGGACTGTCGGTGATTACCTTCCTTGCCAAAAATGGGATGTGGTCCAGCCGTTGTCACGTGGGTACTATTATTGGACAGAGTGGTGATGGCTGCTGATGGATGAGCAACTGGGCCCCACTAATTTCAAATTTCAAGTTACTTTTCCTTGGCTGGGGCCCATGGGATTCAAAAGCTTGGTCAATGCTGAAGCTTGTCATTGAACTTGGGCCACGCTTTGGGTCGTTCAAGGACTTGTGGTTTGAAGATTTGCTTTGATACCCACGTCTCCTTTTAGCCGGATGAGCTTTTGGGCCTTTTAGCCAGATGAGCTTTTGGGCTTTATATGTTTGTTTTGTGTTCTTTCATTTACCTAGCCTCGGGTTGTGAGGTCAAATGTAATAGGTTAGGTAATTGGGTTTTCTAGTTTAACTAGGTGATTTAGTCCCTACGGGAGATGGGACTATGCTTTGAGCTTCATTGTACTATCTAAATTTTTGTAAATTTATATACAAACCAAATTTAGCAAAAAAAAAAAAAAATAGACCCAACAATATCCCAGCAGCTAAGGAAGAAATTTACATTAAATCCATCTGGTCCTGGACTCTTGTTAAGTTTCATAGAATTGAGGACCTTAAAGATCTCCAAGTCAGAGATAGGAGCAATGAGCTGTGAGGCTTGGATAGGGCTAACCAGATTCAAAGGGGAAATACCGTCAAACCCATCATAAGGTGTGTCCGAAACACTAAATAATGTTTTGAAGTAATCAACAGCAACAGTCTCAACCTGTTCTTTGCCATGCACCATTATGCCATCATCATTGAGGATAGAAAAATTTTTATTAAGAGTTCCATCTGCTTTTCATCAAATTAGTAAAATAGGTAGTGTTTCGGTCGCCTAAAGCCAACCAGTTGGCTCTAGATTTCTATTGCATCAGGACTTCCTCCCTATCAATAGCCTGGTAGAACTTTTGGGTGCAACATTTCTCCATAGTCAAGAGGGCCGAGTCTAAAGATTGGTCATGAAGGAGAGACTGTACAGAATGAAGTTCGTCTTTTGCCAGCTTTACCAAAGAAGTGAGATTGCCAGATGAGAGGTTAAGAGAGATTAAGGCATGTTTGGTACATTTCAGCTTTTCAAAGAAAACATAAAAGGGGTTCCCATGGAAGGGTGTACTCTAGGCTAAGCCTACTGCCTCCATAAATCCCTCAAGAAGAGACATGTGATTAAAGAATTGAAAGTGCCTCCGGGGTTTTGAGAACCTGATGCCAGTATTAAGAAGTACCAGAGAATGATCAGATAGGCCTCGATGTGCATAAGTAGCAAGAGAGAGATCAAAGTTGGTGAACCAAGCAGAATTTCCCATAACTCTGTCGAGCTTCTTGTGAACTGGCCGATAAGATTGGTTATTCCACCAAGTAAATAATGGACCAATTCCTCTTAGATCATTTTTCCCAATGTCCCGATAGAAGAAGTGCAGTCTTTGAAATCATTTTTCCCAATGTCCCAAATATCATTTGGTTGATTAGTCTCAGATAAATCTTTAATAACATTAAAATTTTCCATTAAGCACCAACTTCCAGAGGGAGAAAGAGTGCACAGCTCGTTCCATAATTCTCTTCTTTCAATATAAGAGTTCAGTCCATAAACAAAAGAAACAAAGAAAGATGTACTATTAAAGTCTAAAGATTGCACCTTACAATGAATAACCTGGGAGGAGACAAAAAGGATATCCATGTTCCAAAGATTGGGATTCCAACCAACCCATATCCTACCATTGTTATGAAAATAATAATTATAAGCCCATTCCCAGTTGTTACACAGCTTCCTAGAAATTTTCTCGGCGTTAGCTTGTTTAACTCTAGTTTCAACCAATCCAATAATGGATATATTGTGATCAGCAATAATTTGCTTTACATAGGCTTGCTTAGGCTTTTTATTTATACCACGAATGTTATAGGCTGTAAGCATAATTAAACTGACGGTGGGGGGGTGTTTCAAGTTTTACCCTTGCCTTTCCTCTTTTTTGCAGCTTTTGGATTCTCCACACAAGAAATTTGTTTGTTCTTCAAATCTTTGCCTTCCTTTTCATCCACAACCTTGAGCCTAGAAATAAGGGGATTTGTGGCAGCTGGAGATTCAGTGTCAGATCCAAGAAACTGGTCAGCCTGATCAATTGGGGCAAAAGCGTTGGAATGTGAGTACTCCTCGACTATCCTTAAAAGTGTTGTTGACTTGGGGAATTGGGTCACCATTCCCTATTCTTGGGATGCTCTGAATTGCTTTCCTCACCTCTTACCAAGGATCCAAACTCTCCAAGAACATCCTCAGTCTGACTATTGCTACTTGTTTTTACAAAGTTTGGGAGGCCCGGAATACCAAGATTCACAAAGGTACCATTATCCCTCTAAGGAATCTGGCAAAGGGTGTTATCCAGCTCAACAAATCTAGGCTTTCAACTTATAAATCTTTCCTTAAGGCCACTAACTGTAATCATTTCTGTAATTGGTTGTTAGTTTAACTTGTTATGTTGGGTTCTCTTTTATATATCGTATCATCATCTCTGATATTTAGATGATGTTACTATATTCTGGGGTATGCCCCTTTGCCATTGTTTTTGGTCCTTATTTATTACAAATAAACAAACTTAGCAAAAAAAAAAAGAGGGGTTGCGAATTGAGACTGTGACACCCCCAAATCCAGGTTCTCTAACCTCAGATTCGGTGCTCACGATCTATCATCATCATAAGTATTCTATAACTATTACGAAATAATAAACATACATTGTTCATTATAATAAAGTCTCATAATACGGTCCCAAGGTCTCCATAACCTTAACTTTAAATACACCATTTATCATACAAATAGTTTACTTAAGAAATTCCATCAGATAATAACTAAATTGACATTCATTCTAAATTACTCCTGGATCTTGCCCTTGCCCTTGTCCTTCGTGTGGGATCCTTCGGGCTTAACTGAAATAGATGTCATGATATAGCAAGAGTAAGCAACTAATTTGCTTCACAAGTTTATATAGACAAGGGAGATATATCATGACTTAGAAAGAAATATTGCGTTCAATGTTCAACAATAATATAAGATTGTGAAGGAACATGAATTAATAATCAACAATTGAATATTCGATAATTGAATAACATGAACTGAGTGGTTTTGAATAACCATGAACATTTGCTAAGGTGCTCAGTGATTAAACTGGACCTCTTAATAAGTTTTTGTATTCAAGGGGATCAGCCTTTCATACCTCGTGATTTATGCATAAACACTTAATAATCCGGCATTGATATCATGCCTTAATCAAATTCGTCATTTTCTCAGTCAAGAGTTCTTACTATATCAATTTAATAAGAACAGTTATTTAAAACACATTTGATTTAACAAATTTAGACATGCTTGATCTAGCTGATACAATTAGCATAGATCTATTTCATAAACAGTTCATAAATGAAGAACTTTAATTTAATTCACAGTTCAATAGCAGTAGAACGGAATTCAATTGCACAAAGTGCGAATTTCAATAATCAATATAGACTTGAATAATCATCAATAATTATTCACTAACATGCTTTGAAAATAATAACTCGAGCTTGAGTTAGGAAACTTGCCTCGATCGTAGGTTATGGCTACGAAATTAAATTTCTATCCACTATGCAGTTAAATTATCTTCCTTTGAGAGACCTATAATTAATCTTTCAATTAGTTAAAGCATAACATTAGATTATGTAATCACATAGATATTATACATTACATTTAGTTCTTATAAACATTATCATGTCTAGATAGTGTTACTATTAATTAACGACTACCTTTAATTCACATAATATTATTAACTTAAATAATATTTAATTCACCTTCTAGTATTATTGGTTTACTAATAATATTTTTATTCACTTACTAATATTATTATCATCTTAGTAATATTTCAATACTTTACTAATATTATTAATCCTCTTAATAATATTTTAATCATGCATTAATATTATTACCATAATAATATCTTACTTATGCTTTAACATCATTAATAATACTTTCAATCATTTACTAATATTTTATTCACTTACTAATATGATTAATCATTTAATAATATTTTATTCCTTTACTAATGGTATTATATTTAATAACATTTTATTTAATCTCAAATATTATTATTTAATAATATTTTAATCATTTAATAATAATACTTTAATCTAATATTATTAATCTTTTAATAATATTTTATTCTAGGATTAATATCTTAATCTAATATTATTAATTATTTCATAATATTTTAATGAAATTTTAATCTTAATATTTTTATTTAATTAACAATGTCATATTATAATATTATTAATATTATAATAATATTCTAAAGATTTACTAAATTAATAAACAATTTATTCTAATTGTTCATCCTTTATTAATCTCTTATTTAATATCCATAAAAGGTCATAAATAATATTTATTATTATAAATTACCAAAATACCCTAAAATAGTTATGATATAATATATTATGAGCATTCAAGCATAAAAATCATATTTTTCTCATCAAAGACATCATTTAACTATTTATTTCTTTTTATTCATAACTTAACCTTTTTTTTTTGAAAAAATAGCAAACTGATTCCAAAAATTCTCAACTTCTGGATTTTGACAGAATATGAACCAACAATGATCTTCTAATTTTTCTGGAATTTTAGAAAATGATTTACTATTTTTAAAGTGCCCAAAACACTCGGATATTGCTCTATTTTTAATAAATTGAGTTTTGCTCAGAAAATTCTGAAATTTTCAGGGTATGCTCTCTTAACATATATGAAGCCACTGTAAAAATTTCGAAATTTTCCAGTGTATACACAGTGAGATATTCGAAGGTTAATATTTCGGAGTCCTTTACGGAAATAGTCATTACGCACAATATATAACTCGAAACGTGTCCGTTCTTTTTCCTGCATGTACATAACTTCTCATGGTACCTCTGTGATTTTTTCCAGATTTTTAAAAGACAAGCAACTAACCGAAACAGACTCATGAAAAATAGATCAGTAGCTGATTTAGGGTTTTCAAAGCCTCAACATGCAAAGTGGACTGTTTTGGGAAAAATAGTCTCAAAGGTTTCAAAACTTGCTAGATTTGTGTTCTATCACTTGGGTTTATTACATAACTCATGTATCTAGCACCCCCCCCCTTCGACGGATCACAATTCCAAGTTGTAAAACTTGAGTTACACAAGATGTAGTGGAAGAAAAACAAGAGTTTTCACCCTTGGAGAACATATGTTCATTTTCTTCCTCTAAGTCTTTGATCTAACACTCAAGATACTTAGTTCCATACATGATGATATGTAGAACTAGTGTATCTTGAGTATTTGTACATAATCCCATCAAAACTCAAGCTAGCAAAACAAAGTAAAAGAAGAAGATGAAGGTAAGTTATACCTTGACTTAGTTGCTACCTTTCTTGATTTTCCAAAGTAAGTAACAAACTTAGGAGGCATGAACAACTAGCACTCCTATCTCTTCTCTCTGTAGCAGAAACCCTCTCTCTCTTTTCTCTCTTTGAAGTTGGCTAGCTTGGGAGCAAAAGATAGAAGTAGAAGATGGAGAGAAAATGAGATGTTGGAAGAATGAAATGTGTTTACAAAAATGAAATGGGCAATTCACTAATAATCCTCCCATAACTATTTTGTTGTCCATTAGGTAAAAACTTTGTATTATTATTTCCATTAGTCTATACATGATTAAATGTGCATCATGGAGTGGCAACCAATGGGAGCTTGACAACATTGTCCTTGTATTTAATAATTTCTACTAATGGACAAGTTAGCTTAATTATTCCACTTAGGATCCTCTAGCCCATAATATCCTCCATTTAGCTTTTATTTTAAATGCCCAATTTTGATTAATCAAATGTCTAGAATACCCCTAATCAAGTGGGCTAAGTGTTGGATTGTATTTTATTTTCTTTGGGCTTCTCCTTTAATTGTTTTGGGCTATGTACTAAACATAGTCTAGCAATTTTAATAATGTTACTCAATTTGATTATTTAGGGCTTCCATTTCTAATCATATGAAGTTTAATTACTTATACATGTGACTTTATCTCATAACCTAATTAGATTTACAAGAATTAGGTTTAAATTATTAGTCACTTGAAATACTAAGTTTACCCACTTAAGTTAGTATACATATTAAATGCTAACTTTTTCGTATTACCATAACCCTTAGGTTATTTAATAGTCTTACCTAATGTATAATTAGGGTACGAAGCTTTCATTTTATGAAATATGTAAATGTATGTATCCATAACTATAGTATATATGTTAATTGACCCATGCACCACTTCACATGTGTTGTCACATATTCAATCCTTATGTAACACAAGGTAAAAAAAAATCCATAATGTACATACATATATAGTGACTTAAAATTCACGGTTATTACAGAGACCAACAAAAGAGTCTGCCACCTTAGTATGGCCATCCATATCTGTACATGCATCTCCAGCAGGGGCAGTCAAAGGTCCTTTTGGTACCCATTTGATATTGGCTTTGGGGCATTTGAGGAGAGAGTGCCCAAAGACCAGGCAGGTTGGGCATGATGGAGGTTTACTTTGGTATTCAACATCGACTTGGTTGAAGGCGTAATCCTTAGATTGATCTTGCTTGATAGCAACACGGATGGAGGGTGGAAATGAGAAGGAAGCTTTGACTTCAATACCAACATGACCAAAATTTATGAAATCATTCTTAGAGGTCATCTCATCTGTGAAAAGAGGTTTCCCTAGTAGTAAGCTTGGCAGTTGTGCTCCTTAATGTAACTTTGGATTTTGTATTTTCATAACCAATCCTCTTCAAAATCTTATCTTTTGGTCCTCCCAATGTTAAGGTCTTTAATGCTTAGGTTAATATGATGATTCTTCACTGTTCTGGTTGTTCATGGAAGCTGAACTTTAGTCATTTGTTCCTTTGGTTCGTGTTTATAAATGTCTACTCTGTCTTTTGAATCAGACGTCTGGATATCTCAATTTCTGCTTCTACAAGACTGTCTGATTTATCTTCTAAAGCAGACGGGTAGTCAGGCTGTATGGATACGGTTGGCTAAATTCTGACTTCCAGATTCTATTTTTCTACATCAACTTAGACGTTACAGGCTAGATTGATCCTGAACATCAATTTCTCAAACTAAAGTACTTTCCATCTCCTTTTTGACCTTAAGACATGTGACGCCCCTAAATCCGGGTACTTTTAACCGACAGATATGGTGCTACACGGTACTACTAACTATACATTCATTCTAATGAAAATAGTATCATGATGAGTGTATTTACTAAATTCTTATTACAATAATAATAAATCATTTCCCAGGTTTTGTTAACCAATACATACTTCATTGTCATAATATAAGTTCATACAAATATACTAATCTATTACAGGATAATCTACTTATCCATCTTGGCTTTGCCTCTATCCTTATTAGAACCCTCGGTTTGCTCAATCTTAGTTGCAATCATATAACTCAAGCAAGAAGTGAGCATAACTAGCTCAGTAAGTCTAACAATATATAATATAACCATCACATCAAGAATCATATGATTAATCTTCATTAATTGAACAAATAGTTATGAAGTACTATGAAACATCGAAATAGCACGTTTCATTCTCATAAAATAATTCCAGAGTACATACAGTAACATAGGAATACTGAGCAGGTCAAAAGACCATGAATATTCTCTTTGGTTTTCATTCATGAAAAGGACTACCTGGCACCAAGTCTGTAAGTTCGAAATATCTTACGAGCACTTCTAGGTGATCAGCCTATAGTACTTTATATTGATCAACACTTATTCGTTAAACGTATTTACGTTTAAGTTTTGGCAACCTCGTGTGCCCGTCAAATAATCGACGTAAAACACTTTTGTTTATTCATACGCAAGCTTAGCTTTGAATCCGTACCAAAAAATTGGCATAGGATAGTGTTATCAATACTATATCGAAAGACTTGAAAACAAATCAATCAAATTCTTAAGGTTTGTCTAGCCGAGTTAAAACTGGCATCGATTCTTTCGTAAAATAATTCATGCATAATATAACATGAATCACAGAAACTTGACTAACTCGAAGGTCACACAAGCCTTAGGGAAACTTTCCTTCAAGCGTCTTCAATTAAAGTTCAAGCGTTCTCAGTCTTTACAGTTTCTATATGATATATTCATATAGCATACTGAAATTAGCTACAAAATAATCTAACCACATTGTTTATACCAACTTCTTTCTCTTCTATAACTTAATTGAAATTATTTCATTAATAATACTCGTTTCAAGTTATTTATCATTCATTATGGCTTATTAACATTCATATGTCATAAACTGACACTCAACGACTATCACTTAAGTAGAACAATAGTTGAAACCCTAATCGGTTTGCTAACTCGGACACATTTTCCCCGAATAACCGATATCGGACTCCGTATAGAAAGTACATTAGTGTTATCTTTATTTCTTGTCATTCACATACCACGTACATCTATTCCATATCATATAACTTTTTGATATGCGTTAAATTCGAATACAATTCACGGTTCACGTTTTCATATTTACGTTCTTCGTTTAAATACCTTTAACCAACGTTTAATTCCTAAAATCATCGCTATACATATTATTTAGGAATTGTCTCTTCATGTATATTAAGTATATACATGCCCCATAGTTACCATACAAAAAGTTGGGTTAACAAATGTTCGCGTCAGTAATTTTTCCTTAAGGATGTTACCGCCCCAATCATAGCTATAAAAGTCGCGTGGTAGCGCCGGAAAGCAGTAGCCAACCTCCTGCTTAGGCACTGCGGCAGCACATTCTTAGGCTTGGGCGGCGCTGCGGCGCCAACCCTGAGCCCTTGAAATTTTTTTAAGTTTTTTTATTCAATTTCTTTTCGGGCTCGTAACGCGATCGTTTTAAATCGAAATTGACTCAGTCAAAAGTCGTTATCTCACATATTTCATATACATTGATTTCATTCGGACAGAATAAGCTTCTGAATCCGTTAACAATAAATTTACTATTTAAATTTTCTATTACGCATTCGTTAAACGTTCTAGAACGTTCATAGCTTATTTCTTCGTTTTAAATTTGAATTCGACCATTCTTTAGTCCACGACTCTTAAATACGTTATTCTATAATACGCCATCGAAAACCAAGGTTTACGAATTAAACGGCGACTTTTGACTATCATTTCGAAAATTTTATGATTTCAACTATTATCGTCTAATCCCGTAAATTTCGCCATAACTTCATTACTCGAGATTTTTACACCAAACCAAATGGAATCAATCAATTGATCAGTTATCTATATCTTAACCAAGCAATTTGCATCTAACTTGTACTCAATGGTTTTCAGTTTGTCCATCAACAATAAATTCTAAGTTTTAATGGTTTTCTGCGATTAATGTTTAATTAGTCGATTATGATTCTTGCTTATACTCTTATTTTCTCGAATATACTTAGCATCTCAAAAATAAAATCAATCAAGCCGAATACAAAATAAAATGGAAGTATCAAAGGTTTTAATTACTATTGAGCATAAGGGTTTGAAAATCATATTTTCAAAACTTCACTGTTATATCTTACCTAAAACTGAACTTTTATATACAAGTCAAACCCTTTGTATATAGGTGCAAACGAGGCATAGCACTACCTTCAGATAATTGCATATAGGCCCAATAAACACACACACACACACACACACGCAGATAATTAGGGTAATTGAAAAGTTGCGATAACCGTGTTTACACAGAAGTCAAGGGGTGCCTAACATCCTCCCCTTACTGAATCAAGCCCCCGAACTTACATGAATTTCGATTTCCAAGTCCTGTTAAACAGTGTCCAACCATTGGAGATAGTATCCGACAAAACAATCAATAAATGAGTACATGAATAATTGTGCCATATTATCTATCAGAATGTGGATGAAAGGTACTGAGAAGTCATCTTTGAGAGTAGCCTTATTCAGGTCCCTGTAATCCACACATACTAGTACCTTCCCTCTGGTTTTAGGCATGGGAACTACATTGGACAGCTATTCAGGGTAAGTTGATACCATGATAATGTCTGCTTTGAATTGCTTGAGAATTTCCTCTTTAACTTTCAGGCTACATTGAGGTTTTAGTCTTCTCAATTTTTGTTTGATTGGCTTGAACCCCTCTTTGATGGGTAGTCGATGAATGACAATTTCAGTGGACAATCCGATCATGTCCTCATATGACCATGCGAACACATCCTTGAACTTGGTGAGGAGTCTAATCAGGTCTTTCTTTTGGCTTGGGGTAAGGTCATTCACAATTTACAGTTCTTTGGGATTTTCGGAGGTTTCGATATTGATAGGGGTGGTTTGTTCGAGGTTTGATTTGGGTTTATCTTCGACCCATCCTTTAATCTCCTCTGGCATCTCATTATCATCTATCTCCTCTTGATCAATTCCTATCAGGTCAAAGTCTAATTCTACATCAAAGTTGTAGTCACTGTTAAGATTGGGCGATACATCAACATGGCTAAACAAATCTAACTTTGGAAACCTAAAATCAAAATGCTTTTACATTAATATATACGACTGTTTGACAATACAAAGCATTAGTAAAAGCATAACAAAAGTAGACTACTAGCACTAAAGAACAAAAGTAATATTGACACCACAGGGCATACAGACTGTCTTGGCCCTTTTTACCCTTGTTGAGTGACGCAAGGAGTGCTGCTCTAATTGCCCAAAGTCATGTCACTACTGACTGCAGTGATGAAGGGGTTATTATTGTCCTCCTCCTTGATGATAACCATAATTGTATCCATATCAGGGTCAGTATCTTTCCCCGGGACATTAGTGTGTGCCAAATAGAACATCTTTGCAAATTGATCTTGAATTTCCTGTAGAAATTATTCATTCTGCATCTTTTCTTTCTTAGTGGGAAGGGGCGCTTCATTTTTGTCTTTAACTGAATTGACCTTTAGTATCGACATATTGGAAAAGAATGTGGAAATCTTCATTACAAGTTTCATGAAGCCTTCTTCTGTGAATTTGGGAACAGAATGGTGGACAGATGAATCGACAGATGTTTTTATGCGGGTTTTTAGAATTTGATGCAGAGAAGTATCCTAATCTAGTCTTCCCTACTTGGTTGGGCATCTGAATTGGACTTTTGATTCCTTGTTGATTTTTCCCTAGCCCCTTGCCATGCCAAAATCCCACGGATACCATCTCTTGACCGACATACATTATTTTGGGAGAGATTCTTGGTCTTAAAGTTGGTGCCCCAATAGATCGATAATGAGTGTTGCTCACTTCAAATGCTTGAAAATTGGCAAGCTCAACTCCTTCATTGAGACTGGTTAAGGGCATTTCTCCATGCACTTGGGTTGGATATTTGGGTTCCGCATTAACAGTCACCAGGTTACCGTTGATGATGTATTTCACTTGTTGGTGAAGTGTGGATGGGACAACTCCTGCCATATGAATCCAAGGTTTCCTAACAATAAATTATATTCAGTAGTGATGTTTAATACTTGAAATGAGATATGGAATGTATGTGGGCCAATCTCCATTGGAAGCTTGCTTTCTCTTACAGTATCCTGTCGAGATCCATCAAAGGCTCTTATGACGACATGGCTGCTCCGAATTTTGTTTGGGTTAATTTTCATTCTCTCCAGAGTATCATAAGGACAGATATTCAAGGAAGACCCTCCATCTATCAATACACTGCCTATCACATATCCTGATGATATCACTACTATATGTAGTGACTTGTGATGACCAGTTCCTTCTTCTGGTATGTCATCATCTGTGAAGGATATAACATTGCTATTAAGGATGTGATCTACTAGGTGACAGAATTTTTTTGTGTCCATTATTTTTGGTAGGTGAGCCTCTTCCAAGACTTGAACCAGGATTTGGCAATGGTCTTCTGAGGATAAGATTAAATCCAGGATGGAGATCTATTGGGGTGCTTCTTTTAGACGTTACACCACTTTTATTTCATTGTGCCCCATCTTTCGGAGGAACTCTTCAATCTTCTTCTCAGGTACTTTCCTTGAGACTTTGTTAATTGGCTTCAATACCCTTTGAGGTAAGAATAACGGGTTATCCTTAGGTAGGATAGCAATGCAGTCTGAGGTTGATCCCTCACTTTTTCCATAATTCCACAGGACTTTCCTTACGCTGGTAATTGGATATTAGGGTAGGTATGGCACTATCAGTGGCTCTGGTATAGCTATCGTTATAGGATTCTTTCCTCTTTTATCCCTCATTCCTTGAATTACTAGAGGTGTTGCAAGCATGTCTCCTTCAGAGGAAATGACTACTACAATTTCCCTCCATCTCTGTGTTTCTAGAGGAAATATCTCATCTTCTTCAGACAAGGTATTACTGTTGTTTACCATTTGTAAGTCACCGCTGTGAATCATATTTTGGATCAGGTAATGAAGTGCCCAATAATTTTATGTGTCAAGGCCAGGAGTGTTGGAATGGTATTGACACATCCTAATAGCACCAAACCTCGTTGAACGGGGGTTAATTGGAGGTAACAGTTATGTGATCTTCCTTTCATTGATCAACATCTGTAAGATTTCCTCCATTGGTTGGCCTAAAGGAGTGAACTTTCTTTTAGATGCAAACTCTCTACGAGCACAAAATCTTTCTTTCCTTGCAACTTTCTCTTCCCATGTTTCATTTTATAGGAATCTGTGTTGATCCCCTATTATAATGGAGAGGAGGTTTGTTTGCCCTTGACTGATCAGTTATCGAGTTACTTGGTGCTGATATACCATCAATTATGCTAATTGATCGATCTATTCCTTGATGGATTTCAGTTCATGCTTGATTAAAGACCATCCTTTGGAATAACCCATCTCCGTAGGGGTACCTACATTTGCTTATGGTGTTTCTCCAGTATATTAAAGGTACTTAGAAGTTTCTCCCCTTCCAATACTGATCATGTTTATTCCTTCCTCATTGTATTGAGGTAGAGGATTTTCCTGGACATGGGGTTGCTCTGGTGTTGTCACCACAATCTCACCATTGTCTATCATGTCTTGGATTTTATGTTTCAAAGACCAGCATTCTTGTGTATCATGACCGAGGGAACCAAAATGGTAAGCACACTTTTTATTGGGGTCAAAGTTCTTCCCATTTGGATTTACAGGGGGAAGGAGCTAAGTGATTTTATTTTGTGTTGTCAAAAGCTTGAAGATATTTTCAAGTGAATCCCCCAAGGGTGTGAATGCTCTTCTGTGCCTTGCTTCTCCAACTTTCTGGGATAACGAATTTGCAAGATTTATATGTGTTTGGATTGGGGAATAGTTGTTCTGTCTTTGTATAGGCGGGTTCTGACTTCCTCTCCGAGTTTGACCTTGGAGTATAACGGATACATCTTCTTCCTTTTTCTTGTGGGTCCTCCTAGGGTTACTCCCATAATTTATGGTCTGGATGTGCTCAGCTATTATTTCCAAAGTAGTGAGGTCATTAATCTTTCCCGATTTCAACCCCATTTCTCCATGCTTAATCATTTTGGGGAATGGTTTTCTAATTCCAGCTAGGACTCTTTCATAATATGGAGCCTCCTGAATTTCGATGAAAATCATTACCATCTCAGTCTCTGTCATAGGTGGGGTGACTAGTGCCGCCATCCGTCTCCACCTTTGTGCATACTTACAGAAAGAATCATTGTTCTGTTTTTTAACTTTGGTCACTTAATATCTATCTAAAGCCATCTGAGATTGGAAACTGTATTGGTTGAGGAAAGCATGGGCCATTTCTTCCCAGATGTGGATCTTAGAGTTGTCAAGTCGAGCATACCATGCTCTGGCTTCTCCAGTTAGACTCTTTTGAAATAACTGCATTCGAAGCTTCTCATCCTCTGCATAGGAACCTAGCTCTCCGATATACACTTTCAGATGGGTATAAGGATCTCCTAACCCATTGTACTTTTCAAAATTTGGGACTTAGAACTTGTCCGGATAACGAGCCCCTAGAAATATACAGAGATCTAAGTAATTTACACTCCCATAAGTGGCATCCCTTTAATTGACCGGATTGTTTCTTCCATTTGTTGGTCTTTCTTTTTTATGTCCCCAGTTTCCTGATTATTTTTAAGATTGGTGATTTCAGGGGTTTTGTTGGTTCCTTCATTGGAATGTGGTTCAGGTATCTAAGTTTCTTTCTTCTTTGTCAGTACCATGACTGCCACCTTGTGCGGAGGACTCTGGCTGAGTGGGTACCTATTAACCCTGATTGTTTTTACTCTACTCTTTCAATAGTATAGCCAATTCTGTTATCTAATTTCTAAGTTCCTCAAACTCTTCTCGAGATACAAAAGTAAATTCAGGTTGGGCACTTGAAGCCATGTCTGAAAATGGGCTTAGTGCCTTTATGGACTTTGATATGGTAGTAGGACCAATTTTTTCCTACAAAAGATTATATAGTTTAGTCCTGATCAACACTAATAGTATGCATGCCATGCAATGTGTCTGTTTTAGGGTTTTTTAATGTTTTCTTGCAAAACAGACATTAGTTATTTTGATGGCAGGATAGCATGACATGATTTGATATCTGTACAATACTAGAATTTACAATGAATGGAAATGATATTTACATGGAATTGAAAGGGAAAGGCATTAAGAGACTTTCTTTCGCGTTTGGTTTATCAGAGGCTGACCTATCTTAGGTTACTCTCACTAGCTTTTCGGCATGAAGGTTCCCAGATCATCACAATCAACTAGATGAGAAGTTAATCCGATCTTTCAATTGAAGCGGATCTAAGTGGCGCCTTTTCTGAGCCTCGCGGGATAATGCTCCTCTTGAGTCCAGTAATGAGCAATCGACGAGATTGCCTCCTGATGGAGGGACCACACAACATACATTCATCACGTCTCACCGTTATGGATGATTACATTGTGCGAAGCACTAATATAAAGCATTGTAAAGAGACATTCATTCACATCCATTCAATGTAAAGGCAACATTCACACACAGGCAGATAAAGGGAATTGAAAATATTGAAATGTGGCTTAAGCCCTCTAATGTCCCCAGCAGAGTCGCCACCTGTCGACACCGAGAGATTTTTCCTATTTTGTTCTCTACCCTTTATGTGTTCTATGTTGATTTGATCTTTCTTAAAGGGTGAGATTTTGGAAAAGACCGACATATAATGTCGACAATTTGAAAAGTTCGATTTTTATGATTGGGCCGAATTAGACAGAGTCACAGTTGATATGAGTTTAAATGGATGTATCAACTCATCTGAGTTTGGAAAGATTTTTGCAATATGGCCCACTATATGACTCTATTTAATTGGTTTGAAACTCGAGATTCATGGAGTTTGGGGGCTTGTTAAGCGAGGGGAAGGTGTTAGGCACCCCCCGACTTCTGTGAAACACAGTTACCGCTACTTTTTCATTCCCTATGCATTATGTGTGTGTATGTGTTTGAAAGCTTTGGATTGAAAAGATATTTTGTGTTTTATTTGAAAGTATTGTTATGCCTCTTTTTCACATATTTACAAAGGGTTTGATTTATTC
Organism: Panax notoginseng; assembly: GCA_016801055.1. Lineage (NCBI taxonomy): Eukaryota > Viridiplantae > Streptophyta > Magnoliopsida > Apiales > Araliaceae > Panax > Panax notoginseng. Next base: position 55,080,012 of record CM029012.1, on the reverse strand, counting down.
AAAAGTTCATTTTTAGCAAGCATATAAAAGTAAAGTTTTGAAAAGCTGTTTTCAAACCCTTTCGCTCGCATAAGAATTGAGGCCTTTGATACTTCTATTTTATTCCATATTCGGCTTGATTTGATTTTATTTAATATGCGAAGCATCTTTGACAGTATATATATTATATATATATATATATATATATATATATATATATATATGTATATATATATATATATATATATATATATATATATATATATATAAATGTCGAACTTCTTTGGGCCTGAGAGCCATCGAAGTAGCCCTCGCACCACATGCATGATTTTTACTATTTTGAGGCCGTAAATCCGGATAACCATTTTAAGGCCCCGCTATTACATGTACAATGGGTTGCAAGCTGACTGTACAACTTAAACAAGTCCATCATTGGAACCGGATCTAGATCCGTTGATTGAATCGTCGACCCTGTGGCTCCTAGGCTCACATGACATCATTTCACAGCTTACACAATGAATATGTTGAAATAAAATGCATATTTACTTCTAAATGTCGCAAAACAAAAGATTCATCAGTTAAATCCTTGCATGCGCTTAGCCAAGCTTCCTGTTTCCTCTACATAAGATCTAGGGTCACATGGTTACTTAATATTTACAAAAACTAAAAAATAAATGAGATCTATCTAGATATTAGCCATTTCAGCTCAACTGTTCAGATTTTACAACTTTTGAACCGGTTAAAAGCTAGATCTGGCTAGATCTATCATAAATCTAGTCAATACACTTCAAATATTGACTATTTACACAAAATGAACGGTAAAAAAGCTACATTTATGCAATATTAACCAAGATATATATATATATATATATATATATATATATATATATATATATATACACACACACACAAGTTTTAACTGGTGGAAATCGAGTTTAAAAGGCGCCAAAAGCCGTTCGATATCCCATCTCGTGCAAGGCTGTAAGATCTCTTCAGATCTGTGTCTTTTTCCTGCTTTACTATATATAAGTGTTATATATATATATATATATATATATATATGAGGGTTTACAACTGAGATTTATAGGTTTAGAGCAAGGTTTGAGCTGTTTGACACTACATGGTTCGTATTTCTCTCTCCTGGGCCCTTCTCTCTCTCTAAACTTGTTAAATGAGCTGATGGAGGCCTATATTTATAGGCTCAAAATTTCGCATGTACACCTACGAAAATGCCCAGTGGGTCCTACCGCCTCGAAGTACGTGCACATTGATCTGTGTGCAGGCTGCTTGAAACCTTCATAACTTGTAATCTGGGAATCCTATGGAGATGTGCCATATCATTCCGGAAAGCTCTTTCCGAGAGCTACGCAATGACATAGGTCTTGCCCTTTTTTAAATCTGGAAAGATGGGTCCATGACCAAACTGGCATCTTCGGGTCTTCGCAAGAAGTCTGTTGAGTTATTTTTACATAGTTTACGCTCGGAAGTGCTGCAATGGTTATTTGTGACCCTATACGCAGCTTTACTATGATTTTTGATGTTATTTTGTCAAAATGACCTTTTTTCCCTCTTGGAGTTGTCTCCAAGGTTGATGGGGCTTTTAGTTGTTGTAACGCCCGAGAAAAATTGAATTTTTAGAAGAATTAAAATTTTATTTAATTATAATGATTAAATGAATTTAATTGATTATTTATGGAGCAAGCTAATTGAAGGTCGTTATATGACCTAGACATGTCAGAACATCGTAGGATTTTGGCTACATGGTAGAATTAAAGTGTTTGAATTTCTAAGACGAAAATAAAAGCTTTCCGAGAAATTTTCTGAAAAATACTATTCACGCGTTTCTGCTCGGGAATTATTTTTGAACTTCCGAGAAATACATAATGATAGAATATCGAGGTGAGATGGAATATCCAATAATATTTCAGTTATGGAAAATGTAATATTTCGCCTGTGAACTTAAAACCTAACGTTTAAGGAAAATGATTTACGGGAAGGAAATGTAATGTGATTAATGAATTAATCAATAATCGTATAATATGTAGGTATTATACGAAGTAATGAATACAAGTATGATACGGGGTATTATACGAGTACGTATAAATGATGGTATGTTGTATGTATTGAATAAGTGTACAATTTAGAATACGAGAATTGTACATAAATTATACGTTAAAAGGCTTTAAGCCAAATGTAATGAACTTGTAGGATTTGTTAAGTAGTATGTTAGCCCAAGTATGGAAATGGTTAAGTCCAATAGAATTAATGCAAGCCCAATGTTTGTTTAATTGCAAGCCCAAAGCTTAAGCTAATCTAATTAAATCTAAGCCCAAGCTAAGGTCCAATGGGTTAAAGTGATCCATGGGGCAACCCATGATCATGTGGTAAATCTTGGTGACCAAGTGTTGTGGGGAGCAAGATAACTTAATGGCTAAGTGATTTGGTGGCCAAGTATTTTGTGTGGAGGCCAAGTTTACTTAGGGGCAAAGCAAGGAATAGTAAGGAGGTGATTAAGGAGGTGGAGTGGCTTTATGTCCCTTATACCCTCATCTAGGAATTTCTATAAATAGGGAGCTTGTGCATTCATTTGGAGGTTGTTTCATTTCATCCCACTTATAAGTTGAGAGCTTATTTGGTTGAGGGAATAAGTTAGCATAAGTTAGTCTTTCATTATTCACATAAGCAAGAAGGAAGAAGAAGAGTTAGCAAGAAGAAGAACAAAGCTTAGTCAAGTGCTCATTAAGGGTAAGCCATCTTGAACCATGATTCTCTTTCTCTTCCATAGATAGAGAAGGGGTACTGGTAGAACTAATATGCTAAGAAATGATAAATCAAAGGCTTAAGTCTTAATAAGCCGTATACGTAGTGAATAAGAAATCCAAACCAAGAATAAGTTATGAGTTCATAAAGAACTTATATGAACTTTTAATATGTTCTCTTAAAAAGATGATATGATAATAAGAAGCAAGGATGGTGGTTAAAAGATTGAAGCCATAGGAAATCATGAGAAAAGAAGTCATAAGTTATGAGAAATGAAAATAAAAGTAATTAAAATTTTCATAAGTCATAAATTCACAATGAACTAGTAATAACTTATCATGTTTATAAGTTAATGAAGCATGCATGTCAAGATGATAGTATAATGGATTGAATCCAAGTGAAATGGTTTAAAAATCTCAAGTAACGAAGTTTCGCCGGAATTCACACGATTAGACGACGATCGTCGAATTCGTGAAATTCTCGGAATGGAAGTCGAATTTTGATATTGAGCTTGGAAACATTGGTTTTCAATGGAGACAAGTCATATTTGTCATTATAGAGTCGCGGACTCGAAAATGGCCGAATTCCAACTTAGAACGAAGAAACGAGCGTTGAACGTTCACGAACGTTTATCGTTTTCATTAACTAATAGGTGAATTTTTAGCAAACGAAGTCGAATAGATAAAATTCTTGCATGAACGCATAGAGTACATAATTTGTGAACCGTAGGCTCTTGAACGAGCCAATTCGAACTTATAACGAAGAAGTTACGATGTCGGGAATCTCACAAGTGTAAAAAGTCTGTCAAATTTTTCTGGTGCACAGAGCTGGCGCCGCGATGCTAGCCCAAGGCCAAATAGCCTGCACCGCAGCGTCGAGCTTGGCCGAGAAAAGCCAAAACCTTCTGGAGAGTGGCGCCACAGCGCGGCAGTTAACAAAGGGACTCGTGCCACAGCGCCGAGTCCGGTCTCCAAGCCCTAATAGGCGACGCCGCAGCGCGGCACAGAGTGTAATAGCCGGCGCTGCAACGCCAGACTTAAAACTTAGACAATGAAGAATAGTTACAAGTGGAACATGAATGGGAATTGTTAACAATGAGTTAAAGAACTTAATCAAACATTGTTAAGTTATAATTAAACCCCAAGTATTATATCTTAGGGTTAAAGAAAGTTAATTAATGATGAACGTGAATGATATGCAATAAGTACACATAACCAATGACGATCGAGTTTCGATTAATAACGTAAGGACGTTAATAAGCCGTAAGTAAAGATGATTAACCCGAACTGAGTTGTATTAATGAAATAATTTCACTTACGTGTTTTAAGGGAACGAAGTTGGTAAGGACGATGTAAAAGAATGACGAAAAGCCAGAACCAATAAATAACAAATCTAATACGGGATTAGATTGAGAAGAAGGGTAAGATTCTTTAGGAACCAAGTATGTTCATTCATGACCTAATGAGGTATGTTATGTGATTATGTGTTGTAGAGACTGTAAAGACTCAAAGGAAACGTAATTATTCGGTAGCAGACGCTGAAGGCAAGTTTTTTTAAACCCTTATCTAACCTTCGTGTTAGTCGGGTTTTCAAATGATTCAAGTTATGAGATGCATGTATGGTTTTAAAGAAAGACTCGAAGCCCGTTTTAACTCGGCTAGACTAATCTTGATAAGTTGATTGATTTATTTACAAGTCTTTCAAAATAGAATTGCTAACGCTATCCTACGCCAACTAATTGGTACGGATTCAAGGTAAGCCTGAATATGAATAAACAAATGTATTTTCATCGAGTATTCAATGGGCACGTGAGGTTGCCACAACTTAAACGTACACACGTTTAATGGATGTAGTGTTGATCAACATAGAGTACTATAGGCTGATCACCTAGAAGTGCTCGTAAGATATGCCGGACTTATGGACTTTGTGCCGGGTTGTCCTTTTTAAAGAACTATAAGACGTTCACGTCTTGAACCATAATTGATGTATTACTGAATCTTGTTATTGTAAAATGTTTTAAAGGAAAAGAAACGTTATTTTAAGTTATTGATAGTACTTCGTAACTATCATCTAGTTATTGAAGATATACGATTCCTATGTTTCAAGCATGCTTTTAAAATGAAATTGTTGTACTTGCTGAGCTAGTTATACTCACTCTTGCTTGAACCATATGAATGCAACTTAGACCGAATGGACTGAAGGATTCGACAAGAATAAAGAGAAGGCTAAAGCGAAATTGTAGATTACCTATGTAATAGTATAGGTTTGAAATGATAATATTTGATATTATCACAAGAACAAATGTAACGGTTATAAAGAACCTGGGGAATGGTAGTATTGTTTTGAATATATACAAGACGTATTCGTTCTTTTGAGGTATTTCAATTGAATGTTTGTGTGAACTGTAGCACTGTGGAGCACCATATACCGAGTTGAAAGAGACCCAAATTTGGGGGCGTCACAGTTGTCTCTCGGAGTTGTCTCCGGGGTTGATTGCAGTCGATTATCTTCTTGCTCAGGGTTGTCTCCAAGGTTGACTTGATATCCCCCGATAATGTTTTCGGGGTTTGATTTGATATAGTTTCTTTAGGGTTATCTTCAGAATGACCATTTGTGATCCTCTGGGGTTGTCTCCGATGTGGGAAAAGACACTTTTTCCCTTCCTGCATGGGTTAGTAATAGGAAAACAAAATTTTGAGTGTCTACATGTGAGACAGTGAGAGAGAGTGATTGACTAACTTTGATTTATTAATTATGCAATTAAGTAATCATATTCAGGGTAAAAAAATAGTGTTTAATAATTCAATTAAACAATAGGTTAAATGCTTATTTGGTCCCTGTACTATAGGTCAACTTACAAGTGAGTCATTAAACCGATTTTTCTTACAGTCAACTCACTATACCTTACTTTACTAACAAAAATTTAAATTTTTGTTAGCGGGGTTAAGTTTTTGAACGGAAAAGTGACGTGGAAAAAAAATTAAATTACTGAATCCTAGTCAAACTACACATAAGCTATAGCCCTCCCGATTCGACCCAACTTATGCCCATGCCCACCCAGCCCACCCGATCCGATCCATCTCATTTCATCAACGTTAAATAAAGAGTTCAGCTCAGTTCAAAAGGGGCTTAACTTAAGGTTCTTCGTAAGAGTAAAGAGTTCAGTTCAAATTGGCAAATCCTTAAAGTAATTGAGAGTAAGAGAGTTATACTAAAGTGTATGTAGAGAAGATGAGTACTTCAAGTGGGGTAGAGAGCTCTTATAAAAGAAAAATGGTGAGCATATCTGCAGATTTGTAATGCGACACTGCCTCATCCAATCCCATCGTCTGCAGATGTGAAATCGTTGCACCCATGTGGGAAGCATGGAAAGATGGAACCCTAGATCTAGGTAGACGATTTGTTGGTTGTAGCAAGTATAAGGTATGTGAATTTTGCAATCTTTTTTTAAAAAAATTATATGAAATAAAAAAAAGGGGATTTAAATGTCACAAATCTTCCTCTATTGTATCTTCTGAGCAGGAGACAAAGATGTATTGTCAATTTTTCAAGTGGTGTGACCATCCATTCACTAAAATATCAAGGGAAGTGATAAAAAATTGAGGGATGAACTATGCTCAACGAATGAAGAAATACAGCGGTTGAAATTATTTGAGAATGGAAGTGAATCAAGTGTGCTCAAAGAATTAAAGAGGGAAAATTCCCAAAAAACAAAAAAAAAACTCAGAAGGATGTGGCTTTTTCTAATTTGTTCATGGATGATGTTTTTAATTTTTTGCAGTAATAGTGGTTTAAACCAACATTGGGCAAAATGATTGTAATAGTTTGGGATGGTTTGTGTTTTATTGTTATTGTGGAAGTTTGGTGTTTGAAGGTTATGATTGTAAAAGGGGAAGTCTGGATTTTGAATCCCTGATTTTAATGAATGGAATGGAAAAACAAAGCATTTTGCTTTTTTGGTGTATTTGGTATGGTAATCTAACTAACATTTGGTATTTGGTATGTTAGAAATAGAACTGCACCATTGTGACAAAGCTAAACAGAGCATATTACTCTTTTGCCATGGCATTGGTATGACAACATTTTACCAAAATGCTATGACATTATTAAGCTCTGTTAGAAACAGAACTGCACCATTTATTAATAATGATTGTCCAACAGAAAATGTCACAACCAAACTGTAATATATCTTTAACCAAACCACAACAATAAATGTCACACCCAAACTGAAATATATTGTTTTGTGCAAATAAAACTAAAATACATTTATAAACAGTCAATAACATTGATAATCATTTGTAGCATTACATCTGTAGCATCAGTTGGTACTATTTTCCCAAAAAAAATCAGCAAATTGTACCAGCTAAGAAGCTATACCATACGTATACATATATAATCAATTATTCCATACCAATTCTGAAACTATACCAAAAGAGTATTGTTGCCTCTTTTTTAGTTCTAATAAAAGAGCTCTAACTCATGCAAGCATACATGTGTCAAAAAGTAATACAGAGTAAGTAGAGTATCGATCCCACACAGAAAGTTATCAAATCTAAACTACTATGCATCAATTAAATCACTATATTTATATGCTTAAACTAATGGCTATATTTGTGAATTACCCTAAATTGCATATAACAACTAAAATAAGACTAATAATGGAATAAATCAAATTTGAAAATAATGGGATCCTAACTTCATTTAATATTTTATCTAATCACCACTATCATGCAAGAAGTGTTCACATATCACAGGAAAATAGTCAAGAGCACTAAAAGAGTCATAGCCATTTTTAATGCACTATGACCTACTTACATAGCATCCACGGATGATAGACTCCATGTAATCGTCAATATAACCAAAATCACTATATGTCTATGTGAAATTGCAATCATACTGAACTTAAGCACAAGCCCTTATTCTAACTCATACGGTGAAACAGTATATGTCTATCTGGTTCACAAAATACACAAGCCATATAAAACAGCCCCATATTCGTATGCTATCATGATTACAATCCATACTTGCATATTCATTATCAATTCCATACAAGTACTGAGACGAATGGTGATCAAGCATTCACACATACAAAACAACCATGATAGAAACCCCATATGATATGTAAAACAGCCCTAGCAATCAAGCATGCAACTAAACTAAATATTAAAATCCGTTAGAATCCCATAATGGAGTTTAGTTCATGACTGAACCAAAAGCCATTATGGGATCAAAGCAAAGCATGGCTAATAAGCAAACAATTGAAAGACGAAGGATAGAACGATCAAACCCAATTGCTGAATATAAACCAATATTAATGATCAAATCCTCATAAAATTCCAGCAAAATAATAATACTAATCCACAATGATAGAGAATCCCAAGAAGAATTGGAAGAGTAAGCGTTTTGGCTTTATTCTACGTTGGAATCTCCCTCACGGTGTAAACCCAACTTACTACGATGAAAAATATGTAAAAATTGAATAATGATCCGTCTGACACCAGTTAAAAATCATTTTAAATCAATTACAACACTTTTAATTAAAAATTAAAATAAAACAAATTAGCAGCTACAGGCATCGCGCGCGACCATGCGTCCCTCCAGTGTATATCTCGCGCGGGCGCGCAACTTGCAGTAGGTAAAGTTGTCTGGCTGGGTGCTCGCGCGGGCGCGCGTCTCCAAGCTTGTCATGCCGCGCGGCTAGCAGTCTGTGTCTTCTGATTCTGCTACTGCACTGATTTGATCTACTGCTCCCTCCTTTATCCATCCATGCTTGTCCATCCATGCTTCACTTGATCCTCTTGCCATGCATATCCTAGCTTGTGCCTCGCCTTCATGCGTCCATTAGCCTCGTGCCCTCTAATACCACCAAAACAGGCCATGTTCTGCACTATTTCACCAAAAGGAGTTTTAAGTAAATGCAATGCAAAATAACATGAACTGCACTAAAAACACACTAAAATATACTTGAGATGGGCATAGTTCGCGTGAATTGGTATTCAATAAGTAGGTATAAATCCCGCTAATCAAATACCCCCAAACTTGAACCGTTGCTTGCCATCAAACAATGCATGCTAAATAACAATGAAAATATAACTACAATACTATGCACTAAGCTATGATGCAAACTAGTCTCACATAGTTCCAGCCATAACAGAATTTCAGTCCAAATTGCCTCAGTGAATTATCCAGATCCAAGAATATAATTTCAAACCAAACTATAGGCATAATATCATACACTCTGATCATTCATATATGCTATAGAGATGTTGTGTGTGTGTGTGGTGTTCACCAAAACTTGACTTAAGCAAAGAATATACATGTTACATTGCTAAAAATAGAAAATTATAGTCTAAATCAAGACTCATGTATACTCATGTAACACAGACTGTTTCAACATATCAACAAAAACTAAGGTTCAACAATGGGCTTAACTGCTTTATTGCTACTCACGAGGGCAATTTTTTCGCACTTTCCCGTGGTGTTTATTGCTATTTTTCTTTTCATTTTCTCTTTTTCTTATTTTTTTCACATGACTGTGCAATGTCTTAATCCATTAGGCACACTGCTACCCCTTAGCGAGCTTTTAACCAACGACTCCCAGACCATGAAAGACCTTAGGGCGCTAGGTGTAGAGACAATCCCCTCGGGCGTACTTACTCAAGTAGCCAGGGCCCCAAATTAAGACTAGCCACGTTATTGCTATTTGATTTTATTTTTTTTATATACATAGCATACCCATGTTTTCCCAAAGTTTGAATGTCAATGTTTCATACAATCTAAGATCACCTTCCACATATTTCTCTTTTTAAAACTACATTTGCTATCAAGCAATACAGTACATACTTCTTATACCTACAAGTGATTATGAACACATTTGTGCAAACCGAAAGCATTTAAACAGCAACATGAATTTTATCGTGTAAAACACTATATCTCAGCTCACGTTATCCAAAATATTCATGACATTTTCAAAATTCACTATCATCATTGGCTAGACCAAATTTCCATAAAGCTAAACATTGTGAGACATGCAAACTACAACATACTAGCACAACCAATAATGACTAAAAATTAAAAATTTAGCAAAATTTTATCTAACACATAAACATGCAAAATTAAAACTAAACATGCAAAAACTAAATGAAACTATATGCAACTATACTACTACCCCAATACCCCCAAACTTATCATATTTAATGCCCCATTGAATGAAGGTAAAGGTACAGAAAACTCCCCTAATGATCAGTGGTACCACCCTCCTTGGGTGGTGAATCTGGTGGTGGATATGGCACAAATGTCCCGAACTGAGGCCACTCAAGCGTCGTCCCTTGTAGTGCAAAAGCTTCTGCTAATGATCGCGTCAACCCCGTTGCAAACGCTAAAAAATTATCGTACATGGTGTCGACTTTGCGCTCCAACCTTCGGAGCTGTCGATCCCCCGTAGTAAATGGAACTTGGGTTGACGGGCCTGCCTCATCAGTCTGAGAGGGCTGCTGTGGTAGCTCTGGGAAAGTGGGTTGAATGATAAAACCTCGTCCGCACGGGTGTGGTACACCTCCCGCCCAATCCTCAAATTTTGTAATGGTGGGGTGGGTGATATCCTGGCTTGGGTTCTGCATTTGCTCATTGTCCCAATGGCAGCCCTGATTAGCACACAGCATAGCTACAACTGACGCGTGTGGAATGCTCCCTATAGTACTTCCCCGCAGATATCGTAACATATTTTGATGGATAAGATGGCCCACATCAATATATTTGTCGGTGATTATGCCCCACAGAATGATTGCCCTTTTTGTTGTGATCTCATGCTGATGAGACGAAGGAACTAGCTTGGCACATATGAACAAATTCCATGCCTTTGCATATCGATTCAGGGTGGCGACGGGGAATATGCGCGGCTGATTCGTATCGGCTTTGTATGTCCACTTTGTGCTAGGCACGCACAATTCAACAATAACGAATTCTAAGTCCGTTTCCAGATGTGCACCTGCTTCCCAATTCGCAGACCTAGTCGGTGGTGTGTCAATTAACTTGAAAACTGCCCTGATGGCAGGAGGTCTGAAATCCACTTGCACACCGCGCACCACGGATAACCCACTCATTGTTGCCTTCGCATTTGCATAAAATTCTCTGACAATTCCCATTGGAATAGGCATGGGCGTGGCAACCAATCCAAGCCATCCTCTCTCGTGAATCATGTCACATAGCTGACCATCTTGCCCTTCAGGTTTGAACCCTCTTTCTTTCACAAAGGTTTTGGTCACTATTCAGTAATACTCTTGCTGGGCTTCCAAATCCACAAACTTGGTGTGATCAACCATATCCTCCCCTTGACTGCTGGAGGAAGATGAAGAAGAGGAAGATCGTGCTCTTTTTGGACCCATTTGCAGCTGATAGAGATGATACAGATGATCTGACTGAGAATGAATGCTAGCAAAAACTGTGATTTACCCCACACTGATGTCGCACGACTCTCTCTTAAAACCCTAGTTTTATAATGCACTGATGAGACGTGGGTAGATGTAGAACGTGGAAGAAATTGTGGATAATCACGTGGTGGAGAGATTTATGGCTTCAAGTTTGTAACAGATAGAAGGGAGATGAAGAGACGTGCAGTTTGGAGACTGAGATGATTGCGCTTCTGTTATTATTTCAAATGAGAGTCCAAATGGTCCCCAACTTGGTTTTAAAATTTTCAAATCTGTCTTAGTCCGGTGTCGCGCGCGACCGCGCGGGTATTAAATGTGTGTTGTGCGCGAGTGCGCGAGTATGAATTGGGCTGTGATCGGCATGTCGCGCTGGCGCGCGTATTTTGACTGCAGTCCTTGCGCGGCCACGCGATCCTGATATCTGCACTGTTAATGATCAACTCCAATTTGCATACCAGTGATGCCTTCAATTGCTGATACCTATATAGATATTAATGCACTCCGTTAACACATGAATCACTGACCAAATAAACTCTAACCTATTTCAACCAATCTCAATGCAAACGTTGCTGCATACTCAATTATGCAAATCCGACAAACTATCAATAATGAAATAAAGCTGTGCCCACTAAAACAATCTAACCGGAATAAATAAAAAGAAAATAGAGATAGAAATAATGGGTTGCCTCCCATCCAGCGCTAAGTTATAGTTAATTAGCTTGACTGTCTCTGAATCTCACGTCAACGAAGGAATTGAGGCAAATTTCTGTCTGTCCACCTCGCCCCTAAAATTACTCTCTTACTTTCGTAAATGGTTTGATCCCCAAATCTGAATTTTTACCAGTTACACACCTCCACGGTTCATATTTCACCAAGTTCTGTTCCTCGTCAATTAAGACCCGATCCACCGAATCAACCCAAAAACATTCTTCTTCATCTGTTGGGAACTTCATTGCCTTAAAGACATTAAAGGTCACCTCATAATCGTGTACACGCATCGTGAGTTCCCCTTTTTGCACATCTATCAAAGTCCTGCCTGTGGCTAAGAAAGGTCTCCCCAGTATGATTGGTATATTCTTAACTTCCTCATAATCCAAAATGATGAAGTCAACCAAAAAGATGAATTTGTCCACTTTCACCAATACATCTTCAACAATTTCCCGTGGATACGTGATGGATCTGTCAGCTAGCTGCAACAAAATGTTTGCCGGCCTTGGAGCCGGTAATCCCAACTGATTGAACAATGATAAGGGCATTAGATTGATGCTTGCCCCAAGGTCACACAAACATTTGTCAAAATTCATCTTCCCCGGTTATGCACGGAATTGTGAAACTGCCCGGATCCTTTAGCTTCGGAGGTAATTTCTGCTGAAGCACTGCACTACATTTCTCTGTCAAGGCTATCGTCTCAAACTCATCTAATTTCCTCTTCCTTGACAGTATACCTTTCATAAACTTTGCATAGCTTAGCTTTTGCTCCAATGCCTCGGCAAAAGGTATATTGATTTACAGCATTTTAAATACCTCCAAGAACTTGTTGAATTGCTTATCTTCCCTCTATTTATTCAATCTTTGCGAATACGATACCTGAGGGTGATCTAGTGGTACTGAACTCACAGGTTTCTCAACTGTCCTTGCTATATCTTTCTCTTCATGATGCACCTCAGATTTTTCCAGATTTTCTTTCTCAGCAGTCACATGTTCTGCCTCGTGCGGCCGCGCGACCTCCTTAGTGCAATTGGGCGCAAGCGCTCGACTTTCAGTACCTACAATATTTTCCCAGATCTCAATGTGATCGCTTGACACTGCTCCTTCCCGTCCCTTCTTGGATTTGTCTCTATATTACTTTCCAAAGAACCTTGGGGCCTGCTGTTAAGCATACTCGCCATTTGCCCCATTTGAGTCTCCAAATTCTTGATAGCCACTGCTTTGCTTTTGATCATAACCTCTATATTTGCCATGTACTTCAACATCATCTCCTCCATTTCTAATTTCTTTTCTGGCTGTGGTGTAGCTAGAGTGTGATGTTGTTGTTGTTGAGAGAATCCTGGTGGAAACGATGGTTTTGGTGTAAACTGTGGCTGAGGTGGCTGTAACTGAAACTGTTGGTTCGGCTGAAACTGATTCTGTTGATTTCCTTGGTTATTGGACTAACTAAAGTTTGGATGATTTCGGTTGTTGGGGTGATATGTGTTCTGAAACTGTCCTTGATCTTTCCTGTAGTTTCTCACGTATTGCACTGACTCTAAGCTGATAATACATTGATCTATCGAGTGTGACGCTGCACAAATCTCACATACGAAGGCAACTGTTTTCGTCTTGCTTTCTGTCAATGTATCTATTTTCTTTGCTATCGATGCCATCTGTGCCGACAACTGAGTAATAGCATCTACTTCCAACACACTTGTAACCTTGGGCTGTGGCATTCGAGATGTAGGATTCTGATAATCATTTGTAGCCATAGTCTCAATAAGTGTATAGGCCTCATCATAGCTCTTTGCCCATAATGCCCCTCCTGCGGCTGCATCCACAATAGGTCTCGACTGCCATCCCAAACCATTATAAAATGAGTTGATCACCATCTAATCTGGCATACCGTGATGCGGACACTTCCTTAACATCTCTTTATATCTCTCCCATGCCTTATATAAGGACTCGCCCTGTTGTTGCTCAAACTGAGAGATAGATGTTCTCATCTTTGCAGTCTTAGCCATTGGAAAGAACTTGGCTAAAAACTTCTGTGCTAAGTCCTCCCATGTAGTGATTTGACCCTGACGGTAGAGAATGTAGCCAACTTCTCGCCTTATCCCTCAATAAAAATGGGAATAACCTTAGTCTGATAGCATCCTCCATCACACCGTTGTATCTAAATGTGTCACATATCTCGATAAAACTTAACAGGTGTTCATTCAGATCATCCGTATCAGCACCCCCAAACTGTACCGAGTTCTGCACCATTTGAATAGTGCCCAGTTTAATCTCAAAAGTATTGGCTGCTATCGCCGGTCTGACTATGCTAGACTGCAGTCCATTTATGTTTGGCATGGAATAGTCCCTTAGAGCCCGATGTTCTTCTCTTTGCTCAATTCTCGGTTCTTCTGCCATACTAGTTGTTGTACTTTCTAGCTGAGCTTGCAAATTTCTCCGTACACTTGCTTTCCAACTTCTTCCATTAATGTTATCATTTGCTGGTGTTAGTTCTGAGTTGGATGATCGCGTGTGTATAAAAATCTACAAGAACCTGAAACCAAAAACAAAACAAGAATAGAATTGAGAAACGATCAGAATTGTCTAAGTCATACAATATAGCTTTAAACTTATGATAATTATTTAAATTAAAACGCCTCTCCCCGCCAACGGTGCCAAAAACTTGTTGCTTCTTTTTCAGTTCTGATAAAAGAGCTCTACTCATGCAAGCATACATGTGTCAATAAGTAATACACAGTAAGTAGAGTATCGATCCCATAGAGAAAGTTGTCAAATCTAAACTACTATGCATCAATTAAATCACTATATTTATATGCTTAAACTAATGGTTATATTTGTGAATTACCCTAAATTGCATATAACAACTAAAATAAGACTAGTAATGGAATAAATCAAATCTAGAAATAATGGGATCCTAACTTCATTTAATATTTCATCTAATCACCACTATTATGCAAGAAGTGTTCACATATCACAGGAAAATAGTCAAGAGCACTAAAAGAGTCATAGCCATTTTTCAATGCACTATGACCTACTTACATAGCATCCACAGATGATAGACTCCATGTAATCGTCAATATAACCAAAATCACTATATGTCTATGTGAAATTGCAATCATACTGAACTTAAGCACAAGCCCTTATTCTAACTCATACGGTGAAACAGTATATGTCTATCTGGTTCACGAAATACACAAGCCATATAAGACAGCCCCATATTTGTATGCTATCATGATTATAATCTATACTTGCATATTCATTGTCAATTCCATACAAGTACTGAGACGAATGGTGATCAAGCATTCACGCATGCAAAACAACCATGATAGAAACCCCATATGATATGTAAAACAGCCCTAGGAATCAAGCATGCAACTAAACTAAATATTAAAATCCGTTAGAATCCCATAATGGAGTTTAGTTCATGACTGAACCAAAAGCCATTATGGAATCAAAGAAAATTATGGCTAATAAGCAAATAATTGAAAGATGAAGGATAGAACGATCAAACTCAATTGTTGAATATAAACCAATATTAATGATCAAATCTTCACAAAATTCCAGCAATAATAATACTAATCCACAATGATAGAGAATCCCAAGAAGAATTGGAAGAGTAAGCGTTTTGGCTTCGTTCTACGTTGGAATCTCCCTTACGGTGTAAACCCTAGTTACTACGATTAAAAATACGTAAAAACTGAATAATGATCCGTCTAACACCAGTCAAAAATTGTTTTAAATCAATTACAACCCTTTAATTAAAAATTAAAATAAAACAAATTAGTAGCTACAGGCATCGCGCGTGGTCGCGAGCCCCTCCAGTGTATATCTCGCGCGAGCACGCGACTTCCAGTAGGTAAAGTTGTCTGGCGGGGTGCTCGCGCAGGTGCGCGTCTCCAAGCTTGTCATGTCGCACGACCGCGCGGCTAGCAGTCTTTGTCTTCTGATTCTGTTGCTGCACTGATTTGCTCTACTGCTCCCTCCTTTGTCCATCCATGCTTATCCATCCATGCTTCACTTGATCCCTTTGCCATGCATATCCCAGCTTGTGCCTCGCCTTCATGCGTCCATTAGCCTCGTGCCCTCTAATACCACTAAAACAGGCCATTTTCTGCACTATTTCACCAAAAGGAGTTTTAAGTAAATGCAATGCAAAATAACATGAAATGCACTAATAGCACACTAAAATGTACTTGTGATGGGCATAGTTCGCGTGAATTGGTATTCAATAAGTAGGTATAAATCCCGCTTATCAAGTATGACTAGCTTTCTCATACATATATAACCCCATATACTAAAATATTATGACCAGCTATTCCAAAACACTATGCAAAAGAGCTGGCAAACTATACCAAAAGTACACCAAAATATATAACTTAGTAATCATTTTTCTAGCATGATACTACTACTGTTTTGTGTTACTTCCATCCTTCTGCCTTGGTGTTTTAAATGGCCTACATGTTAAAGACTGTGAATATCTAGTGTATGCTTCTCTTTTTCTTGTATTTTCCTAGTTTGGTGGTGTAGAAGATGGTGGAGTGTTTACTTGTTTTTGCATTGTATTTCCTTGGTTTGGTGGTGTAGAAGCTGGTGGAGTGCAACCTTCCCCAGTTGTTGTTGAGGTCTTCTTTTTTCTCACAAGGGAGTTGCCATCTATTTAGAACAAATAGGAACATTTAATAAACATAGGTAACTTCTATAGCAATTTCTTTTAACTTATACTTATAAAGATAATTTCTTTAGTAATTTCTGTTAACTTCAAATACTATCAATTAAAGTAAGAAATTTAGAAAGAACTGGGTATAACTTATACTTACAAAGGTTACTTTATCTTTGTCTTTTCCAATCTCACTTGGATTGTCAACCCTTTTACCTTTTTCAATACACTATGGAATAGAATAGGAATAATCAATAAAAAATTGCAAAGATATGAAAATGGGTATATATATAAAAACAAAACTTACAGCATTTTCAGTGGATTAACTTGTTTTTTTGCTCTTATTTTTCACCTTGGGGACTGAGGTTATGGGCATGCAGGTAATGTCCAGGCAGAGTCGGGTGCTTTGGACACCTGAGTCGATTGTGACCCTCTCCCTTGCATATGCTGCAGTGCATCTTCCTCCCTTTTCATTGACACCCTACCCTCCTTCCCACTGTTATTTGCTCCATCCTCCCACTCCTCTTTTCTTCTTAACATTTTTGGCCTTCCCTTCAACTTCTTTTTCATAGGTGGAGGTAACAAGTTATCACAATTAGTAAAGTCCCAAAAATCTTCCTCATTCAACACTTCTAAGGTATGAGAATAAGTCTTAATGTAAGTGTCCCTAGTGTACCAATAAGCCACATAATCTATTGGGTTTCCATATATAGAATGAATTGCCCTAATAGCATGACAACAAGGGATTCCTATCAAATCCCACACCCTACATGCACAACTTTTCTCCACAAGGTTAACTGTGTATCCTCCTCTCCCTCTCTCCTTCACTTGGAACTTTGACTGTCCATCCCATAAAGCTTCACAATGTGTAGATTCTAAGATAGCTGAATCTAATTTCTTCTTAACCCTTAGGCATATTAATTCTTCAGTCTTCAATATTTCATCTCTTTTTTGGTGCAACCTCACCATAATTTGATCATGTATCTCAGCTAACATGTGTAAAACTGGCATATATCTTGCCTTTATGATACATGCATTAAAGCACTCAGACATGTTATTATCCACACTGTCAGTCTTTAAGTGAGTCTCAAAGAATGCCTTGGACCAAACCTTGGGATCTTGCTCTGCCAGTTTATTATGTGTAGGAATTGATACTCTTTTAACCTCTACCATTGCCCTTTTGTGTGGTACGGTATGAGTTGTCATGGCTGCCTCCCAAAAAGCTATTTTAAGAGCTTGGGAAGGATACTTCTTCCTCCGATTTGCATAGATATGCCTTGCACAGTTTCTATGCTCTGCATGAGGAAGAAGATCTTGAATAGCTCCTTTCAACCCCTGAAAATATCAACTATTAGATAAATGTACATGGCCAAAATTTCAAAAATAAATAATGATGTGAATTGTAATTATTACCAAATATTAACAAAGATGCTAACCTTTTGTTGGTCAGATATTAAAGTCAGCCCATAGCCATCTCCCAACGTAAGATCAGACTCCAATAAATGCATGAACCAAGTCCAATTGTCATAATTCTCACTCTCTACCACCCCCATAGCTATAGGAAACATCTGATTGTTTCCATCCCTGCAACTGCAGAAAGAAGCTATCCACCACACACTATTTTCAAAAAACAACCATCCAAGCCAATAACAGGCCTACATCCAACTTTCCAAGCCTTTTTCAAAGCATCATAACAAATATAAAATCTCTTAAATCTTGGCACATCTTCAAGATTCAATCTGGTTGTTTTTATGTCAGCTGTGTTATTCTTATTACTCTTCACTATCTCAGCCCCAAAGTCCCACACCCTTGCATAATGATCCTTCATATCCTGTTGAATCCTCTACAGTGCTAACTGTCTAACCCTCATGCACTTTACCTCTGTAACATCCAACTTCAGTTTCAACTTTATCTCTTCTTGCATGTCCCTTAATTTCCAGCTAGGATTCTTCCTAATCCTATTCCCATAGTACTCAACCAAATACTTGACTGTAGCCAGCATATTTTTGAAGATTCTGGTGCAATTGTGAATGTCTAAGATAGACTTAACCTGCCATGTATCAGTCCCTTGTATGTAACTAGCCCATAATTTCTATGGACATCCTTTCTCATACTTGACTTGGCATCTCTTCAAATCATTGACTGGATACCATAATTTCCTCCCATTTGCAATGGAGTAGTCTCTTATGGCATCTTTAAACTCCCTAATGCTGGAAAATGTCATGTACTCCTTAAATTTTATCAACTTCTTTTTTATCTTCTTGTTGTAAACCTCAACTGACTTTCTTTTTTCTTTACTAGGGGGAAGCCCTACATAGCAAACATCCTCATCTTCTTCACTGCTATCAGAAAGAGACCTCGGTACATCATTGTTCTCGTATTCACTTTGCCACGATGGATCATCTGAATCACTAGTCTCATATTCACTACCCTTAATATATTTCCCAATTTGTTCTCCCTCTTTGTGTTTCAATTTTGGGTCATGTCCTGCCACATGTTCTTCCACATTTTCAGGTTCATCCTCACCCTCACCCTCACCCTCTTCATCTCCTTCATCTACCTGATTTTCTCCTTCCTCTCCCTCTTTGTCTGTCTCATGTCTCTCATCCTCCAACTCTGTGTTCTTGTTCATCTCCCTCTTATACTCCCTAGCCATCCTCCTAGCTTCTACTAATTCATCATCACTACAGTCTTCATCAAAATCACTATCAGAGGTATCTATATCAGAACATTGCTCAACTACCCTTTGTTTACCCCTTTTAGACTTCCTTATAGCACTCTTTTTGACATTCTGACATTTTCTACTCCTACTATTACTCAACTTCTCCCCAGCCACACTGTCCTCGCCCTCACCAATCACATTTTCATCCACAATTTCATTCACATTACCAATAACATTATCAGCCACAATTTCAACATTTTTCATCACATTATCAGCCACAGTTTCATCAACATTTTCAAGCACGTTATCATTCACATTAATACTAATATGCTCATCCAATATGGAGGTTTGATCAGTATTATATGGTAATACATTGTCTACATAGACATCAAGTACACCATGTGGCAAGTAAATATTGACCATATCTCTTATACTAGCATCATCATGAACAAGTTTAACCCCATTTTTAATATCTACTCCATCAATTTTAAAATAGACACTTGATTCAGGATGATAATTAAGTTCAGTAGCTAAGTCATTAATAGCACCCACACAAATATAATCAACATCCAATCGTGGAATATGATAAACATTACCTCCCATATAGTCACATAAAGGATCATAGATGAACTTCCACCATGGTGTACATTCAGTTGCACAATAGTATCCATCTGTAATAAACCACGTGCAAAACAGAGCATAAGTTGAAGGAATGAAAATAAATACAGAGCATTCACATGGGGACAAAAGGGAACCAAAATTTAGTAAAGAAAGATTTTATAAATTTCCCACCCAAGAAGCAGTAAATAAAAAGACAAAAAAGAATAATCAGATGCTAATCAATCTAGGGTTTAGACACAAAAGGGCAATACAACAACAAGTAACACAAAAAAAATCATCAAAGTCAGGTAAGGGGACCATCAAATGGGACATACCTGTCGACCGTTACTTGATATCGAGCATCAAACGAGTTTAACCAACAAGTCGATTTTGTGTTGAAATCACACCAAATAATCGATTTTGTTTCGAAATAGAGTTCAATCGAACAAGGCGTGGTTCTTTTCTAAACTTTTCAATTGATCGATCACTTTGGAAAGGCTGGCTTAGGGCTGAGTTTGGTTCATCAATTGAACTCGGAACAAAATGACGATTCACTTGCTTCTTGTCTTCTAATAGATGTGGGTCCATCAACTGGTATTTGGGTGAGAGATTTTCCCTCCATATCCACGTAATGATGGCCACATGGAATGGGTCCTGCCACATCATACAATTTTTACACGTCACTTGATTATTTGTTCATTTCCGTCTAAAGTCAAATGACTTGACGGATTTTCTAACATTTTGTTAGTAAAGTAAGGTATAGCGAGTTAACTATAAGAAAAATTGGTTTAGTGACTTATTTGTAAGTTGACCTATAGTACAGTGACCAAATAAGCATTTAACCCGGATTAAATGCTTTTTTGGTCACTGTACTTTATGTCAACATACAAGTGAGTCACTCAACTGTTTTTCTTACAGTCAACTCACTATATTTTACTTTACTAACAAACCATTAGAAAATCCGTTAAATCATGTTGACTTTAAACGGTTTGCCACGTCGGATTCCACGTAAGAGAGAGAAAGCTGACATGGCAAGAGAGAGAAAGCTAACGTGGCCACTCTTGAGTGGAAATAAAAAAAGTTTTTTAAAAATAAAATTAAATTAAAAAAGTTAGGGGGAAATGGAAAAAAAAAATAATAATTTACTTATTTTTGTGATTATTAGAAAATAAATTTTTAAATAATTAGTAACAAGTATAATTATTTAAAAAATTATAAAAAAAATATACTAAAATTACAAATTAATTCTTATTGTTTTTATATGCATACTGTAGACACTCGAAATTTTGCATTCCTGTTACTAACCTTGCAGGAGGGCAAAATAGTCTTCTAGAGATAACCCTAGAAGTCAAATCAGCTCAATCCCAGAGACAACCCCGAGATACTCAATTTTCCATCTCGGAGACAACCCCGAGTAACTCAGTTCCATTCCAAGAGACAACCCCGGGAGATATAGTTCCAACCATGGAGATAACCCCGAGGGATGCAGTTTCAGTTCCAGAGATAACCCCGGAAAAGTCCGTTTTAATCCACAGAAGTCAGCTTCAACCTCAGAGATAACCCCGAGGCGTTCAGTTCCAACCCCAGAGATAACCCCGAGAGGTCAGGCACACCTCAGAGACAACCTTAAGGACATTCAGTACCTACAGCAGCCCAATCTCAAAGATAACCCTGAGCAACGACTACTAAATCAGTCCAGAGCCAGAGATAACCCTGGTGAGGGGCAAAATCATCATTTTGCCACCTCGATCCCACATTCATGTCGTCTCAACAATATTTCAACCCACATTCTAC